>OZ035837.1:3260459-3687620 GCA_964034765.1 Knipowitschia caucasica | reverse complement strand
GATTATCGACTACTCAACAACAAGACCGTGCCAGACAGACACCCGCTTCCCCGGATCCAAGACCTCACAGACTCACTCGGAGGTTACAGCTGGTTTTCCATCCTGGACCAGGGTAAAGCCTACCATCAAGGCTTCATTGCGGAAGGTTCAAGGTATCTGACAGCATTTACGACTCCTTGGGGCCTCTATGAGTGGGTGAGAATACCCTTTGGGCTGTCAAATGCTCCTGCAGCCTTCCAACGGAGCATGGAAGAGATGCTCGACACCCTCCGCGACGAGTGCTGCATCCCTTACCTTGATGATGTGCTTTGCTTTTCCAGGACATTTGAAGAACATGTTGAAGTGCTGAAGAAAGTCCTTAAAGCCCTGCAACACCATGGAGTGAAGCTAAAGCCCGAGAAGTGCGAGTTGTTTCGCAAAGAGGTGCGGTATGTCGGCCGTCTCGTGTCCGCAGATGGAGTCAAGGTAGATCCAAAAGACATTGAGGCTGTGCAGGCTCTCAAGCACAAAAGGCCACAAACAGTAGGAGAAGTCAGACAGCTTTTGGGATTCCTAAGCTACTATCGGACGTATGTGCAGGATTTCTCGCGGATTGCTAAGCCCTTGTATGATCTACTCCAAGTCAAGTCCGACATACCACCACCTACACCCCACCAGAGCCAGAACAAAACACGCCCAACTATCTTCTCGAGCTCCAGTACAGTGGAACAGGGAGCATCAAGAGATTCTTGAGCGCCTGATTGAAATGCTCACTCAACCCCCAGTGTTGGCCTATCCCGATTTCACCCGTCCTTTCATACTCCATACTGACGCATCCCAGAAGGGCCTCGGTGCCGTGTTATATCAGAACCAAGACAACAAGATGAGAGTGATTGGGTATGGGTCACGCACATTGACGCCAGCCGAACAAAACTACCACTTACACAGCGGCAAACTAGAGTTCCTAGCCCTCAAGTGGGCAGTTTGTGACAAATTTAAAGACTATCTCTACTACGCAAACCATTTCACCATCTTTACAGACAATAATCCCTTGACGTATGTCCTTAGCACCGCAAAACTCAATGCTGTCGGACATCGTTGGGTGGGAGAACTGGCGGATTTCCATTTTGATGTTAAGTATCGGCCAGGAAAAGTCAACATCGACGCTGATGTGTTATCCCGCCGTCCACTTGACATCAACCGATTCATGAAGGAGTGCTCAGAGGAACTGTCGGAGGAAGCTGTAGGTGCAGTATGGGAAGGGAGCAGAAGAGCCAAGGAAGGAGATGTTGCTTGGATTGCAGCCCTTAATCTAGTCACACCAAGTCAGCCACTCAAAGAACCTCTGCAGTCCATCAGTCATGACAAGCTCATCCAAGAACAAAGGGCAGATCCAGCTATCGGAAGAGTAATAGAGATGAAGGAGAAGGACTTGTTACCAACCGAAGATGACAAAGTGGACACAAACACGAAAAGACTATTGAGAGAATGGAGTCGACTACAACTAGAAAATGGCCTTCTTTACAGAAAAACAGCTGAGCGTAAGCAGTTAGTCCTGCCAGCGGTTTACAGACAGCTTACCCTCACACACCTCCATAACAACATGAGCCATGTCGGTGTTGAGAAAGTTCTGTGCCTGGCCCGAGAGCGGTTCTACTGGCCTTTCATGAAGAGAGAAATTGAGGAGTACATCACCAGGAAATGTCCATGCATCAAGCAGAAGAAGCCGACTACGCACGAGAGAGCACCCATGGGCAGCATAACATCTAGCTCACCGCTGGAGCTTGTTTGCATTGATTTCCTGCACCTTGAGTCTTGCAAAGGTGGGTTTGAGTACATACTCGTGGTAGTGGACCATTTCACCAGGTTCGCCCAAGCCTACCCAACCAAGAATAAGGCTGCAAAGACAGCAGCAGAACGTATTTTTAATGACTTCATCCCCAAATTCGGCTACCCCTCCAAACTCCACCATGACCAGGGTCGCGAATTCGAGAACGAGCTGTTCAAGTCACTCAGAGAACTTACTGGTGTTGGACACTCAAGAACTTCCCCATACCACCCCCAATGCAATCCTGTCGAACGACTCAATCGCACCCTGTTGCAAATGTTACGGACTTTAGGAGAGAAAGAGAAACAAAACTGGAAAGAGTATCTGCCCCATGTCATCCATGCATACAATTGCACCAAGCATGAAGCAACAGGGTTTTCTCCACACTACCTGTTGTATGGCAGGCATCCTCGTCTCCCAGTAGACCTTCTTTTTGGTCTCACCAGAGAAGACGACACAGAAACAACACATGGATATGCCGAGAAATGGAAAGGAAAGATGACAGAAGCCTATCGTATCGCAAATGCAAACAGTCAGCAGTCAAGTTCCAAAGGCAAAGCAAACTATGACAAAAGGTGTAAAGGAGTAACACTACAGATTGGAGACAGAGTACTTGTACGAAATCTAGGTGAAAGGGTGGTCCAGGCAAACTTAGACCCTACTGGGAGCAAGTAGTTTACGTCGTTAGAGAGCAAGTTGGAGACAATCCCGTCTACAAAGTGAGTCCAGAGACAGGAGGCCGTCCCATCCGCACGTTACACAGAAACTTACTGCTACAAGTGAACGACCTACCAGTGGACATTGTCCAAAGCCAAGCCGCAGAACCACACAAGAGAAACAGAGAATCCACCAAAAGACCAAAGACACCAGAACACCGTCCGGAGACAAGCGACTCAGAAGAAGAGCCAACTTACTGGCTACGAGTACCCAGACATTTACATGAAAGACAATGCCCAGTTGAACATGAGTCCCAAAGCAGCCCTTGTCCCAACCAGGCACAAGTAGAAAACACTTTCGGCCAACCTGGACAAACAAGACATACAGTTACGGGAGAGGAGCGACAAGAGAGTGGAAGCAATTCAGACCTACCACGCCCAAATGACAACCAGATGCTTCAGCTTCACAAAGACGCCGCGGAACCAAGCCCTGGTCCAGCAGTATATCCCAGTTCACTACCCGGTCCGGAGTCAGAGTCCAGCCTCCGCCCAGAGTCCAGCCTCCGCCCAGAGTCCAGCCTCCGCCCAGAGTCCAGCCTTCGCCCAGAGTCACCGCCCCGTCTGAGGCAGTCCACCAGAGAGAGACGACCCAGTACGTTCTTCACCTACCAGTCCTTGGGCCAACCAACCTACCAGACTCGTCCGTCGGTGAACACAATCAACGTTCAGCCATCCCCATATCCTTTCCTGTATTACCCCTCTCTTTACCACCAACATCTCTACCCCCCTCCTCTTACTCCTAACCCCTACTTACCTTCTTATGGTATGGTCCTGTGAAGATGCCAGAAATTTAAGGACATTAGAGATAAAAAGACATTCCAGAGACATTTGAGCAAAGACATTTAGAGACTGGGTTTTGTTTAAGTTAAGTGTCAGGAGCCACTTTTGTTGTTGGGGAGCATGTGGTACACCCAAATATGTGTAACCACAATTGTTGTGCCTTATTTCAGATATGTTTTGTTTGCATTTATATTTGTGTAACTATTTGTTTGTAATTTAGAAATAATTCGTATATATTTAGTAAAGGTAGTCTTGTTTAAATTTAGAGAGTACAGAGGAAGAAATGCAGGAACTGTTGTCATTCTCAGTTGTAGTAGGGGGACCGAATTGACCGTGACCCTCAGACACAATCTGAAGTGAAACGAGTGCTGACTCATTACTCCTCTGAGACTTTTCTTATGTTTTTCACAGGTTTGTATTTGGCCCAGAATCGCCATAATTTAAACATCTACACATGAGTATACTTGTGGTTGTAAATAACGAAATATTTAGATTGACTGTGTAACGTTTGAGAACGGTTTTAAATGTGTAACTGCCGAATGAGCTAACAATGCTAATGCTAGCGCCAGAGTCCAGTTAGTTTTTTTGTGGCACTTTTCGACCAGTATTAGGCATGTTTAGAGCAAATACCATCAGAGTGGTAACATGTAGTGCCCTTTTACTTCTAAAAGCCTCCTGTCATGTGAATGTTTAAGTTTAGAACCCAGTCAGTTTCAGTTGTTGTTGTGTGATGTTGTAAAGATATGAGACTGTTCCACTCAAAAGTCAGTCAGTAAAGCTAAGGTTAATTTGTAAAGTGTCCAATATGTAAAAGGAACTTTGTAGTATTAATTTTGAGAATTTAGAAAGAGTTTGAAATGTGTAAAATGTGAAAGTGAATTTTCTAATTGCTGTTAATAAGAGACACAATCTGAAGTGAAACGAGTGCTGACTCATTACTCCTCTGAGACTTTTCTTATGTTTTTCACAGATTGCGTGTCACATATTTTTGTTCATGTGGTCTCAACTCCAGCTTGGGACCCGTAACAAACTTTGGGGGCTCGTCCGGGATCTCTCCTCACTCAGTCAACGAGGACAGATCCAGTGATATTAGAACTACGACACAACGACCAGACCGCTACCCCAGCCAAACTTCCCGGTGGGTGTCCAGGAGGGAGATCAAAGTGGAAAGGATCTTCGCCTCAATGTGGAACCGCACGGCAGTGAGGAAAGTGTAGCGTGCTCAAGTCACCACAGAGTTATTACACAATAATCAAACAGTCAAAATGTCAACAGAAAGAAAGGAACTGATATGGAGCATCAGGGGGCGTTTATTCACACTCAAAGATTCAGATCTTCACAAGCTTGCAGGGAGTCTCGCAGTAGAAACTAAGGACACAGTACTGTTCAACCAAGATGATAAAGAGGGTTGTATGGATTATGTTACTTCCTACTTGCAATCAAGTAAACTACTCCAACTTGAAGATGAGGGATTAAGTGAACTGTTAGTGCTGAATGATCTAATAGACCAAATCACTCAAACCAGTAACTTGGCTGTGACACCGAACCAAATTGAAACACTAGACATGGCTAGCCCACATTCATCCAACATACCAGATCCACAGCCAGCTGCAATGCCACCTGATGAAAATGCATACATCGAAACACAGTCAATAGAGGAGTTGAAGAAAGCTTATGAGACACTGGGTGAGAGACTAAAACTATGTCAAATGTCGCAACCTGCACATGTTAATACACTGAGCTATCAGAGTCACTCACAGACATGTCCCAGAGTACAAGTAATTCCTGAGAGACCAGTTACACTCAAAGATCTTTCCTACTTGCCTCGAAAAGAGTTCAAAGTGTTCGGCGGACAAATAGGAGACAATAACTCTGAAATAAGCTACAATAGTCTCACAAAGCAGATCAATGAAGGAATCAGAGAAGGATTTGCTGAAGCTGAAATTGTTAGAGGTGTGCTGAGAATTGTTAAGCCTGGCACATTCAGGGACATGCTCATGCTCAAAGACGACCTGTCTGTCCCGGAACTTCAGGGCTTCCTTAGGTCACATCTAGGAGAAAAGGCAACAACAGAGATGTTCCAAGAACTAATGTGTGCGAGACAAACAGAACAAGAGTCTCCTCAACAGTTTTTGTATCGCATGATCGGACTCAAACAGAAGCTTATGTTTCAATCAAAGCAGGCGAACACTGACATTTCTTATGATCCGAGAACTGTCCAAGAGGTGTTTCTTCACACAATCTATCAAGGCCTGGGTGTTAAATACGCAGATTTGAGACGACGGCTAAGACCCCTCACCTCAAACAAAAGCGTTACAGATGAAGAGATTCTTAGTGAGGTCACAAAGATAATCAGCGATGAAAACGAGCACCAACGTAGGCTGGGTCAAGTGACACGACAAAAGACACCACAAGCTCAAAGTGCCGCGATTGAGACTCAAGACAAGATAACTAAAGAACAACAAACTTCACAGACAATCAAACAACTTGCTGACCAAGTAAAGACTTTAACTGACATGGTTGCCAGTCTAATGCAACAAAAAGCAGCACAACCCCCTCCTTCACAAGCACCACCTCCTCTACCTTTCCGACCCACAGTCAAACCCTTCAAACCAGCCCAAAACAAAATATATCTTTGTCCAAGATGTACTGAACAGAACTTGCCAGAATGTCATCATTGCTTTGTGTGCAGTGAGCCAGGACACCGAGCAGTGGGATGCCTAAAGCGAACCAAAGTTCCGGGAAACTGGAATCGGTCTCTGTCGGGGGACAGTCAGAGACCACAGCAATGCCCCAGTCCCAGTCAGTAAAGCCTACTTCATCACAGCGCACAAAGAACCATGACAAACGAGACAAGAAGACACAACTTGTCTCCGCGTGCCAAAGCTCTACCTCCACAAGCTGCAAAGCTCCCTTAGTTGGTAAAAAGAGTCTCCTTAAGTGTTTGATTGGTGGCTATCCTGTAACAGTATTGTTTGACTCTGGTTCACAAGTGAGTATAGTTGACAGGTCATGGATCCAAAGATATATTCCCAACTATCAAGTTAGACCACTCCAAGAGCTACTAAATGATGGACTTGAAGTTTATGCGGTTAATGGCCAAGCAGTACCCTACGACGGCTGGGTTGAGCTCACTGTTACACTAGCTGGTCATGAAGATCCCAATCTAACTGTACAAGCGCCATTCCTAGTGAGCAAACTGTCACTCCCTCAACCGCTAGTAGGAGCTAATGTGCTTGGGGCCATCATTCAAAGGCAAGAGTCAGACGAAGAAGCCAGTGCCGTGCTGTATAGTCTATTACGCAGAGCTTTTGGTATGGATGAAGAACAAGTTGTGGCTATGGTACACTTCATACAAGTGCCACCAAAGACAGATTGTGACCCAGTAATAGTGAGAATCGGCAGAGACAATATCACTATCCCAGCCGGTAAAGCTGTTCAAGTTTGGTGCAGGGTGCCCCAAAAATTTGACACCTCTGACCCCATTGTGTTATACGAACCCGAAGAGAACAATGTACTGAGACATCTAAGCGTCGGAGAAGGACTTATGGAGATTAACAACCCACAAAGGCCTTTTGTCAAGATCCCCATCTCCAACCACTCAAAACACGAAATAACCCTACCAAAGAGAACAGCCCTGGGTACCATTCAGCACGTCGCTAAAGTTATTGAGACTGACACGCACACAGACGCACCAGAGCCAACTCCATCCATACAAGCTATAGCCACCGCAGTTGAGGTAACGAAAGTCGCCTATTCTCAAGGTATGCCTGCAGAGTCATGGTTACCCCCAGTTGACCTAAGCCATCTGAGTCCAGATCAGCAAGAATCAGTCAAAAAGGTATTGATGGAAGAGAATGGGGCGTTCGCTCACAACAGTAGTGATATTGGCTGTATCCCTTCGCTGCAGATGGAAATCAGACTCAAAGATGACACGCCTGTTCAGAGGGCCTATGCTTCCATCCCGAAACCACTTTACAGAGAAGTAAAGGAATATATCCAAGAGTTGATTGTTAAAGGATGGATTGTCAAGTCCCAGTCGCCCTACGCCGCCCCTGTCATCTGTGTGAGAAAGAAGGACGGATCTTTACGCCTGTGTATTGATTATCGACTACTCAACAACAAGACCGTGCCAGACAGACACCCGCTTCCCCGGATCCAAGACCTCACAGACTCACTCGGAGGTTACAGCTGGTTTTCCATCCTGGACCAGGGTAAAGCCTACCACCAAGGCTTCATTGCGGAAGGTTCAAGGTATCTCACAGCATTTACGACTCCTTGGGGCCTCTATGAGTGGGTGAGAATACCCTTTGGGCTGTCAAATGCTCCTGCAGCCTTCCAACGGAGCATGGAAGAGATGCTCGACACCCTCCGCGACGAGTGCTGCATCCCTTACCTTGATGATGTGCTTTGCTTTTCCAGGACATTTGAAGAACATGTTGAAGTGCTGAAGAAAGTCCTTAAAGCCCTGCAACGCCATGGAGTGAAGCTAAAGCCCGAGAAGTGCGAGTTGTTTCGCAAAGAGGTGCGGTATGTCGGCCGTCTCGTGTCCGCAGATGGAGTCAAGGTAGATCCAAAAGACATTGAGGCTGTGCAGGCTCTCAAGCACAAAAGGCCACAAACAGTAGGAGAAGTCAGACAGCTTTTGGGATTCCTAAGCTACTATCGGACGTATGTGCAGGATTTCTCGCGGATTGCTAAGCCCTTGTATGATCTACTCCAAGTCAAGTCCGACATACCACCACCTACACCCACCAGAGCCAGAACAAAACACGCCCAACTATCTTCTCGAGCTCCAGTACAGTGGAACAGGGAGCATCAAGAGATTCTTGAGCGCCTGATTGAAATGCTCACTCAACCCCCAGTGTTGGCCTATCCCGATTTCACCCGTCCTTTCATACTCCATACTGACGCATCCCAGAAGGGCCTCGGTGCCGTGTTATATCAGAACCAAGACAACAAGATGAGAGTGATTGGGTATGGGTCACGCACATTGACGCCAGCCGAACAAAACTACCACTTACACAGCGGCAAACTAGAGTTCCTAGCCCTCAAGTGGGCAGTTTGTGACAAATTTAAAGACTATCTCTACTACGCAAACCATTTCACCATCTTTACAGACAATAATCCCTTGACGTATGTCCTTAGCACCGCAAAACTCAATGCTGTCGGACATCGTTGGGTGGGAGAACTGGCGGATTTCCATTTTGATGTTAAGTATCGGCCAGGAAAAGTCAACATCGACGCTGATGTGTTATCCCGCCGTCCACTTGACATCAACCGATTCATGAAGGAGTGCTCAGAGGAACTGTCGGAGGAAGCTGTAGGTGCAGTATGGGAAGGGAGCAGAAGAGCCAAGGAAGGAGATGTTGCTTGGATTGCAGCCCTTAATCTAGTCACACCAAGTCAGCCACTCAAAGAACCTCTGCAGTCCATCAGTCATGACAAGCTCATCCAAGAACAAAGGGCAGATCCAGCTATCGGAAGAGTAATAGAGATGAAGGAGAAGGACTTGTTACCAACCGAAGATGACAAAGTGGACACAAACACGAAAAGACTATTGAGAGAATGGAGTCGACTACAACTAGAAAATGGCCTTCTTTACAGAAAAACAGCTGAGCGTAAGCAGTTAGTCCTGCCAGCGGTTTACAGACAGCTTACCCTCACACACCTCCATAACAACATGAGCCATGTCGGTGTTGAGAAAGTTCTGTGCCTGGCCCGAGAGCGGTTCTACTGGCCTTTCATGAAGAGAGAAATTGAGGAGTACATCACCAGGAAATGTCCATGCATCAAGCAGAAGAAGCCGACTACGCACGAGAGAGCACCCATGGGCAGCATAACATCTAGCTCACCGCTGGAGCTTGTTTGCATTGATTTCCTGCACCTTGAGTCTTGCAAAGGTGGGTTTGAGTACATACTCGTGGTAGTGGACCATTTCACCAGGTTCGCCCAAGCCTACCCAACCAAGAATAAGGCTGCAAAGACAGCAGCAGAACGTATTTTTAATGACTTCATCCCCAAATTCGGCTACCCCTCCAAACTCCACCATGACCAGGGTCGCGAATTCGAGAACGAGCTGTTCAAGTCACTCAGAGAACTTACTGGTGTTGGACACTCAAGAACTTCCCCATACCACCCCCAATGCAATCCTGTCGAACGACTCAATCGCACCCTGTTGCAAATGTTACGGACTTTAGGAGAGAAAGAGAAACAAAACTGGAAAGAGTATCTGCCCCATGTCATCCATGCATACAATTGCACCAAGCATGAAGCAACAGGGTTTTCTCCACACTACCTGTTGTATGGCAGGCATCCTCGTCTCCCAGTAGACCTTCTTTTTGGTCTCACCAGAGAAGACGACACAGAAACAACACATGGATATGCCGAGAAATGGAAAGGAAAGATGACAGAAGCCTATCGTATCGCAAATGCAAACAGTCAGCAGTCAAGTTCCAAAGGCAAAGCAAACTATGACAAAAGGTGTAAAGGAGTAACACTACAGATTGGAGACAGAGTACTTGTACGAAATCTAGGTGAAAGAGGTGGTCCAGGCAAACTTAGACCCTACTGGGAGCAAGTAGTTTACGTCGTTAGAGAGCAAGTTGGAGACAATCCCGTCTACAAAGTGAGTCCAGAGACAGGAGGCCGTCCCATCCGCACGTTACACAGAAACTTACTGCTACAAGTGAACGACCTACCAGTGGACATTGTCCAAAGCCAAGCCGCAGAACCACACAAGAGAAACAGAGAATCCACCAAAAGACCAAAGACACCAGAACACCGTCCGGAGACAAGCGACTCAGAAGAAGAGCCAACTTACTGGCTACGAGTACCCAGACATTTACATGAAAGACAATGCCCAGTTGAACATGAGTCCCAAAGCAGCCCTTGTCCCAACCAGGCACAAGTAGAAAACACTTTCGGCCAACCTGGACAAACAAGACATACAGTTACGGGAGAGGAGCGACAAGAGAGTGGAAGCAATTCAGACCTACCACGCCCAAATGACAACCAGATGCTTCAGCTTCACAAAGACGCCGCGGAACCAAGCCCTGGTCCAGCAGTATATCCCAGTTCACTACCCGGTCCGGAGTCAGAGTCCAGCCTCCGCCCAGAGTCCAGCCTCCGCCCAGAGTCCAGCCTCCGCCCAGAGTCCAGCCTTCGCCCAGAGTCACCGCCCCGTCTGAGGCAGTCCACCAGAGAGAGACGACCCAGTACGTTCTTCACCTACCAGTCCTTGGGCCAACCAACCTACCAGACTCGTCCGTCGGTGAACACAATCAACGTTCAGCCATCCCCATATCCTTTCCTGTATTACCCCTCTCTTTACCACCAACATCTCTACCCCCCTCCTCTTACTCCTAACCCCTACTTACCTTCTTATGGTATGGTCCTGTGAAGATGCCAGAAATTTAAGGACATTAGAGATAAAAAGACATTCCAGAGACATTTGAGCAAAGACATTTAGAGACTGGGTTTTGTTTAAGATAAGTGTCAGGAGCCACTTTTGTTGTTGGGGAGCATGTGGTACACCCAAATATGTGTAACCACAATTGTTGTGCCTTATTTCAGATATGTTTTGTTTGCATTTATATTTGTGTAACTATTTGTTTGTAATTTAGAAATAATTCGTATATATTTAGTAAAGGTAGTCTTGTTTAAATTTAGAGAGTACAGAGGAAGAAATGCAGGAACTGTTGTCATTCTCAGTTGTAGTAGGGGGACCGAATTGACCGTGACCCTCAGACACAATCTGAAGTGAAACGAGTGCTGACTCATTACTCCTCTGAGACTTTTCTTATGTTTTTCACAGGTTTGTATTTGGCCCAGAATCGCCATAATTTAAACATCTACACATGAGTATACTTGTGGTTGTAAATAACGAAATATTTAGATTGACTGTGTAACGTTTGAGAACGGTTTTAAATGTGTAACTGCCGAATGAGCTAACAATGCTAATGCTAGCGCCAGAGTCCAGTTAGTTTTTTTGTGGCACTTTTCGACCAGTATTAGGCATGTTTAGAGCAAATACCATCAGAGTGGTAACATGTAGTGCCCTTTTACTTCTAAAAGCCTCCTGTCATGTGAATGTTTAAGTTTAGAACCCAGTCAGTTTCAGTTGTTGTTGTGTGATGTTGTAAAGATATGAGACTGTTCCACTCAAAAGTCAGTCAGTAAAGCTAAGGTTAATTTGTAAAGTGTCCAATATGTAAAAGGAACTTTGTAGTATTAATTTTGAGAATTTAGAAAGAGTTTGAAATGTGTAGAATGTGAAAGTGAATTTTCTAATTGCTGTTAATAAGAGACACAATCTGAAGTGAAACGAGTGCTGACTCATTACTCCTCTGAGACTTTTCTTATGTTTTTCACAGATTGCGTGTCACATATTTTTGTTCATGTGGTCTCAACTCCAGCTTGGGACCCGTAACATATACATACAGTAGATCTATGGCCAAACTATAGCGAGGCTAGGTGAGTAAGAGCTAAGCTAGCTACTTATCAAACTGAACTACTTTAGTAGTAATCTTGACAAACTTGAACTACAACCACACATTGCGTTGCCAATGATTGGTTTATGATAATATAAAATTATAATTTATTTGTTTATAATGATGGTGGAATGTTTTGAAATGACATTCAACTCAATGAAGCGTTTTCTTCTTCTGTGATGAGCCGTAAGACATGATATAAAACATGTTTATGAGAAAATAATTTGAATTCAAATTGAATTGCATCAGTTTGTTTTGAGACTGGAGCCTCTGATGATGATCCGAGTCTCGCCGCTGACTGGGCTGACCCGAGTCTCGCCGCTGACTGGGCTGACCCGAGTCTCGCCGCTGACTGGGCTGACCCGAGTCTCGCCGCTGACTGGGCTGACCCGAGTCTCGCCGCTGACTGGGCTGACCCGAGTCTCGCCGCTGACTGGGCTGACCCGAGTCTCGCCGCTGACTGGGCTGACCCGAGTCTCGCCGCTGACTGGGCTGACCCGAGTCTCGCCGCTGACTGGGCTGACCCGAGTCTCGCCGCTGACTGGGCTGACCCGAGTCTCGCCGCTGACTGGGCTGACCTGAGCCTCGCCGCTGACTGGGCTGACCCGAGTCTCGCCGCTGACTGGGCTGACCCGAGTCTCGCCGCTGACTGGGCTGACCCGAGTCTCGCCGCTGACTGGGCTGACCCGAGTCTCGCCGCTGACTGGGCTGACCCGAGTCTCGCCGCTGACTGGGCTGATCCAAGTCTTCCTCTCCTTTTGTTAGATTTCTGGATTTGGAATTTTGTAGTTTGGAATGATGTTTATTGGGCTCTGCACAGACACAGACAGTTGAGAACTCACCACAAAGAGGCGTGTTCTTCAGTCTGTGTGAAGCATTGATTTATGGATGAGGTTCGTTAAACAAACACTTCCTGTCGTCGTCTGAAGAGGCCGCCTTAAAATTACTACCTTTAGAAATAGTCTTAGTGCTAATTATGTTTCTACTAAAAGAATGTTTACAGATACAAGGAAGAGAAAGCTCCGGACGGCATTTCAAACAGTTCTGTGTGTGTGTGCGTGTGCGTGTGCGTGTGCGTGTGCGTGTGTGTGTGTGTGTGTGTGTGTGTGTGTGTGTGCGTGTGTGTAAGGATCATAAACCCATGTGTAGCTGTTGTGTAGCTGTCACACACATGATTGACAGTGGGTTTGACTCTTGGCTTCAGGACAAAGGTGAAACTAAACTGAATCAGGATCTGACTGGAAACATGTCCAATATTAAAATGTATTTACAAAGTCAATTATTTAGTTTGATGCAAAAATAAACACAGTCTCTCTCGGGTCTCTCTCTCTGGTCTCTCTCTGGTCTCTCTCTCTGGTCTCTCTGTGGTCTCTCTGTGGTCTCTCTGTGGTCACTCTGTGGTCTCTCTGTGGTCTCTCTGTGGTCTCTCTGTGGTCTCTCTGTGGTCTCTCTGTGGTCTCTCTGTGGTCTCTCTGTGGTGTCTCTGTAGTCTCTCTCTCTGGTCTCTCTCTGGTCTCTCTCTGGTCTCTCTCTGGTCTCTTTGACAAAGATAGAAAGATGTTCCTTGCTCCGCCCTCTTGAACTGGGGCCAACACAAACCGCAAAAACTGGAAACAAGTCCTAGTCTCGTCCTCAGTGCAATAAGTGTGTTCCTCGAGGACAGACGCCGCTCGGCTCAGGTTAGATTTTATTTTTACCACTAATTTCATATTTGAGGAGTTGAGATTAGAAAAAAGTTAGAATTAATCTGCACCTGCACAAGACCCCTTTAATGTGGAGGAAATGAGGTCACATCCAAGGCCGTGCGGATCGAGTTGGGATCACAGACTGTAGATGGACGATGCCAACGCTGCAGCTCAATCAGGCCTAACTAGGTAAGTGCTCATGGACGAAGTTTGGCTCCAAGTTGCTCTGGCTCTGTTTGTCACACTCACCATTTCGGGCTTAAAAGTCTGCGGTTTAGTGCTCTCTGTGGTCCTGGAGTTTATGTTGTGATACTGTCTTTGTAAATCCAGATTATTATTATAAGGATTGAGCTATGCCTATATTCACTGGGGAAACTCTAGCTTTCCTTAGCAACCGTCTTAGCAACATGTCTGCCGCTGCTAAAAGTCAAAGCTAATGCTGCAGAAGAAATGCCCATGTTAGATCATTGGCTCAAGCTAGTTTTCCGTACGTTCTGGACTATAAGACTCACCGGTACATGAGTAAAATCAATGTTGTCCACATATAGGCCTCACCTGAATATAAGCCTCAGATGTTTATGTTCTAATGTAGCAGAGAGACGGCTCCTTTAAGTGGTGGGGGAAACATAGATTCTGTTCAGTATCGCGGTGGATACAGTAGAGAAAAGTGTTGCAATATTTAAATCCATAATTATCTGTTGACGTTCATGTTTCCTCTGGTCTTTTCCACCTGAGGTTTCTGTTCCTCCATGATCTCTGCTTTGACCCTAGTCTTGGGTATTTGAAAAAAAGTTATGTCGATCAATCAATCAATCAAATCTGTATTTGTCGAGCACATTTAAAACAGCCTAGGCTCACAAAAGCACAATAAAAACACATTATAAAAACAAATACATACAGCTAAAAACCAAAAACTTGTCTTGTTCTACTTGGTTTTAAAAGCCAAAGAGAAAAGGTGCGTCTTAATGTTCTGGGAGCTTACTCGCAATAACTATATATGTGCAATAACTAGATGTGTGCAATAACTAGATGTGTGCAATAACTAGATGTGTGCAATAAATAGATGTGTGCAATAACATGCTGTGTGCAAAAACTAGACGTGTGCAATAACAAGATGTGTGCAATAACTATATGTGTGCAATAACTATATATGTGCAATAACTAGATGTGTGCAATAACTAGATGTGTGAAATAACAAGATATGTGAAATAACAAGATATGTGCAATAACAATATATGTGCAATAACTATATATGTGCAATAACTAGATGTGTGCAAAAACTAGATACAGTATGTGCAATAACTAGATGTGTGCAATAACTAGACAAATGCAATAACTATATATGTGCAATAACTAGATACAGTATGTGCAATAACTAGATGTGTGCAATAACTAGATACAGTATGTGCAATAACTAGATGTGTGCAATAACTAGACAAATGCAATAACTATATATGTGCAATAACTAGATGTGTGCAATAACTAGATGTGTGCAATAACTATATAGGTGCAATAACTAGATATGTGCAATAACTAGATGTGTGCAATAACAAGGTGTGTAATAACAAGATGTGTGCAATAACTAGACAAATGCAATAACTAGATGTGTGCAATAACTAGATGTGTGCAATAACTATATATGTGCAATAACTAGATGTGTGCAATAACTATATATGTGTAATAACAAGATGTGTGCAATAACTAGACAAATGCAATAACTAGATGTGTGCAATAACAAGATGTGTGCAATAACAAGATGTGTGCAATAACTATATATGTGCAATAACTAGATACAGTATGTGCAATAACTATATATGTGCAATAACTAGATACAGTATGTGCAATAACTAGATGTGTGCAATAACTAACCCTCTTCATGTTTACATTCCTGTTTCTAATTTGTCACATTTGAATCATTTCGTACCATTTTAATAAATTCGCTGCTTATGTTTTTATAGATCTGAAGATGGAAACAGATGAAGAGGAAGGCTCCGCCCTCTCCCCTCCTCTGCGGTGAGAGCGGCACAGACACATTTATACATATTCAGTCTGAGGAAGAACCAGTGCTGCTGTTCTTACTGTTCCAACTCTGAAGTCTGAAAACTGCTGAGTCACAGGAGAATGGTCCAATCAGAGGCTCATCTGGCTCTTTAACGTCTCACTTTACTGTGGACCCTTTACTGTGGACCCTTTACTGTGGACCTTTACTGTGGACCCTTTACTGTGGACCCTTTACTGTGGACCCTTTACTGTCGACCCTTTACTGTCGACCCTTTACTGTGGACCCTTTACTGTGGACCCTTTACTGTCGACCCTTTACTGTTGACCCTTTACTGTGGACCTTTTACTGTGGACCTTTAGTGTGGACCTTTAGTGTGGACCCTTTACTGTGGACCCTTTAGTGTGGACCCTTTACTGTGGACCTTTTACTGTGGACCTTTACTGTGGACCTTTACTGTGGACCCTTTACTGTGGACCCTTTACTGTGGACCCTTTACTGTCGACCCTTTACTGTCGACCCTTTACTGTCGACCCTTTACTGTCGACCCTTTACTGTCGACCCTTTACTGTGGACCTTTTACTGTGGACCTTTAGTGTGGACCTTTAGTGTGGACCCTTTACTGCGGACCCTTTACTGCGGACCCTTTACTGCGGACCCTTTACTGCGGACCCTTTAGTGTGGACCCTTTACTGTGGACCTTTTACTGTGGACCTTTACTGTGGACCTTTACTGTGGACCCTTTACTGTGGACCCTTTAGTGTGGACCCTTTACTGTGGACCCTTTACTGTCGACCCTTTACTGTCGACCCTTTACTGTCGACCCTTTACTGTCGACCCTTTACTGTGGACCTTTACTGTGGACCTTTAGTGTGGACCTTTACTGCGGACCCTTTACTGCGGACCCTTTACTGCGGACCCTTTACTGCGGACCCTTTAGTGTGGACCCTTTACTGTGGACCCTTTACTGTGGACCCTTTACTGTGGACCCTTTACTGTGGACCCTTTACTGTGGACCTTTACTGTGGACCCTTTACTGTGGACCTTTACTGTGGACCCTTTACTGTGGACCCTTTACTGTGGACCCTTTACTGTGGACCCTTTCCTGTGGACCCTTTACTGTGGACCTTTTACTGTGGACCTTTAGTGTGGACCCTTTACTGTGGACCCTTTACTGTGGACCTTTTACTGTGGACCCTTTACTGTGGACCCTTTACTGTGGACCCTTTAGTGTGGACCCTTAAACCTCTCAGGACTTTTTCAGCTTTTTTAAAACTCTGCTTCTTCAGACTCGATTTACTTTTTCTTTTTTAGTAAGTTTAATGCAAATTTAATTCCTTTGGGTTTGTTCGCACTAAAGGGCACAACACTGATGTCCCAGAGAAAGAAGGCTTGATAAAGAAGTTTTTTGGAAAAATAAAACTTCCAAAACTTACAAACTCCCAATCCGATGCATTGATTAAACCAATCTCCAGAAAAGAAATTGATGAAGTAATAAAAAACTTAAAATCTAATAAATCCCCTGGCGTCGATGGGTACCCTGGGGAGTTTTACAAGTGTCTTAGGGGTGAACTTGTCCCAATATTGCAGCGAGTGTTTAACTATGCATTGATGTCAAACGACCCACCAAAATCTTGGGCCCAAGCAACAATTTCAGTGATTCACAAAGAAGGGAAAGACCCTACAAACTGCTCTTCGTACAGACCGATTATTTGCAGTGATTTAATTACACCTTATTATGCAGTGATTTAAAAATATTGTCTTCCATATTAGCCAAAAGAATCCAAATGCATATAAATTCTCTGATAGGAACAGACCAAACTGGATTCATTCCAGGTCGATTGGGAACAAATAACATACGAAGGACTCTGAATATTATGACATTTGCCAAATTAAGTCGTGAACCCTCAATGCTTCTCAGCCTAGATGCAGAGAAAGCATTTGATAGGGTCGATTGGATGTATTTAGAACACTCGCTGGAAAAAATGGGTTTTCATTCTAATTTTGTTAAGTGGATTAAAGTGTTGTACCTGAATCCTACTTCAAAAGTGAGAGTAAACGGATGTACCTCAGTAGAATTTGAACTAGAACGTGGGACTAGAAAGGGCTGCCCACTGAGCCCCCTGCTGTTTGCTCTGAGTATAGAACCCTTAGCAGAAATAGTTAGAGAAAATCATAAAATACGAGGAGTAACTGTAGGGGGAAATGAATATAAATTGTCACTGTACGCAGATGACATCATTATGTATATCACCCAACCACTGATAACTGGCCCTGAACTTTTAAACTGTCTGAAAGAATTCGGGCAAATATCTGGGTACAAAATAAATGAGTCAAAATCACAGGCTATGATGATGGTGGGCGAAAAACCCAAAGAGTTAGATAAAATAGTAACATTTAATTGGCCTACAAAAGGTTTTAAATATCTGGGAGTTATGATCACTCCGAATTTCTTTCAATTGTACAATGAGAATTATGGTAATTTACTTTCAAAAATTAAGTCAGATCTGGAAAGATGGGATATTCTACCACTATCTCTCTTCGGCAGGATTGAATCTGTAAAAATGAACATTTTACCACGTCTTTTGTATTTATTTCAGGCCCTCCCTGTGTGGATACCCGCATCCATATTTAAATCCATAGATAAAATGATTTTTAAATTTGTATGGAAAGGAAAAAAGCCCAGAATTCGCAAAAAACTCTTGACTAGTCTAAAATCTAAAGGAGGTTTAGGACTGCCAAATTTTAAGTTCTACTATTGGGCTGCACAAATGCGAGGTTTGGTGGATTGGGTTGATCAAGCTGCAGAAAATAACTGGATTGAATTAGAAAATTATGCGTCCCAACCAGTTCCACTGGAAACGGCCCCTTTTTTGGAACTAAAAAAGTGGAGATTTTTCCAAATTAAAAATCAATGGATTCAGTGTACATATCGTGTCTGGCGCACCGTGAGGAAGAAATTGAATTTACCTCTCGCAAATTCACGGGTGTCACGGATTGCAAAACTTATTGACTTTGAACCAAATAAAATGGATGCAGGTTTCGCAAGCTGGGTACAAAAAGGTTTAGTAATTTTACACCAATTATTTGACAAAGATATTTTGAAATCATTTCAACAATTACAAGATAAGTTTGGTTTGGCATCTAGGGAATTTTATCGTTATTTACAATTAAGAAATTATATACAAACAGAACATCGATATGAGGAATTAAAAAGGTTGCCATCTCCGATAGAACTATATCTAATTAAGATTATAGAAGAAAAATGTAAAACTAAACTTGTGTCCAAATTGTATTGTCTGTTGCAATCAGATTAGTCAGATAACTCATTTGATATAAAAGGAAAATGGGAGCTAGAAGCAAATATAATTATTGCAGATGAAGATTGGATTCAGGCTTGTGAGAATGTACATAAAATAACTAAAAGTCCGGTCTGGAAGGAATTTGGTTGGAAGGTCATGATGCGCTTTTTTAGAACCCCCTCGGTGACATCCAACTTCAGTGGCACTAGCTCGAATCTATGTTGGAGGAATTGTAATCTCATTGGAGATCATACGCATACGTTTTGGGACTGCCCTTCCCTGAATATATATTGGAACGGTATTCTATCGGAGATTGGAACTATAGTTGGGAGAAAAATGTTTAAAGATGCCACACATGGTTTCCTGGCAACATTTAAGGGGCATGGACTAGGAAAGTACAAGACTAGACTTATCCAGATCCTTTTACTGGTTGCAAGGAAAACAATAACAAAGTCCTGGTTAAAGGCTCCACCTCCAACTATTATTCAGTGGCAAGAAAACCTGAAAAGAGTATATATAATGGAGAAAATAACAGCCCAATTACATCTTACTTTGGATAAGTTTAACAACATGTGGGCTCCTGTAGTAAAACATTTTAGATGGTCAAGCAACTGACAGTAGAAGGATGTGGATATACCGCTTGGACTATTTTTTTTTATTTTTTTAACTTGCATAGAGATCCTCTTCTGGGATTCAATGTGTAAACTATTTCATTATTTTATCTTATTTATTTATTTTTCATATAACACTTCATACTGAAAGCATATATTTTTTATACTGTAAAAATGTGAATTTGCTGAGATGCCAACTGTTCTGTACGTTGTTATTTATGTACATTGTAAGTTGAACAATTTGAAATAAAATATGTTCAAAAAATAAAGGGCACAACAGTCTGACAAAAGGCCAAATATCTGATTTTAATTATCAGAAATAATATTATGTTTTTCATGGTTCCACCTCCTCTGTTCATTAGAAGTTGCTAGAACAAAACTGTTTTATAAATTAGACAAGTTTCCTAAAGCAGCGGTTTGTTTGATGTAACGTTGATGATTTGACGGAATGAGCAGAAGTTTGTTACGTATTTTCAGATCCACATTTGATTCAGAGATTCTATCGTTTTAGTAGAAAAGAATAAAGTGATACTTTCATATTGTCAACTAATTAAAAGTAAAAACAGACCAGATTTTTTTTCTCAAGTTTAATTGTTAGAGAAAAATGGACTGAAACCATCACGTCCCTTACACATTTTTCAAGGGTCATTTTTTTTTTTAAACGATTAACTTATGTTGTGTTAATGTTAATCTTGTGGGACTTCAGCTGCTTTTTTCAGACTGAGGACTGATCTGGTTGTTTAAAGTGTCGCCAAAAATGTATTTATCAATATTTCCTTTTGATTTCCTCCACACTATCTCTTTGTTGTGTCTGTCTGTCTGTTAGAAATCTTTTTTTCCAATCTATGACAGTCATTTTAGTTTTTGAGTTATAACCTTTTAAAGTCCAGATACTTTACTGTGAACACACTCACTTAACTTTATACACCATTCTTGCAGTCCTTGCTTCTCATTTCATGCAGCTCTAACAGAAAGTTTTGGTCTGCGACTTGACCCGGTTCTGTTTCTGCAGGGTTTCTCTCAAGTCCAACCCATGGGACCCTCCCAACTTCGCAAAGACATCGCAACAGTACGTCGACAAAAAACAAATACTGCGACAAAAGCAGGTCTGAAGCTTGTTTGTGTCTGCAGGAGGCCCTACAGGAGGAGAGACTCAGCGGAGCGGCCCCCTCTCCCGTAAGACATCACTGAGGAGAGAAACCCTACTGTGGTTTAGGACTGGGGTGATGTGTTCTAAAATAACCTGCCATTAGTGAAATCTGTGAAGCAGCAGTTTGTTTTAAGGCTGTCACACTTTAGACACTTTTATAACCACCTGAACTCACGACGACTGAGGTGAGAGAGACCAGAGAGAGCAGAGAGAGAGACCAGAGAGAGACAAGAGAGAGACCAGAGAGAGAGACCAGAGAGAGATTAGAGAGCGAGACCAGAGACGGACCAGTGAGACCAGAGAGGGAGACCAGAGAGAGACCAGAGAGAGACCAGAGAGAGACCAGAGAGACCAGAGAGAGACCAGAGAGAGACCAGAGAGACCAGAGAGAGACTAGAGAGGGACCAGAGAGAGAGCAGCCAGAGAGAGACCAGAGAGAGAGTGAGACCAGAGAGACCAGAGAGAGACTAGAGAGAGACTAGAGAGAGACTAGAGAGAGACCAGAGGGAGACCAGAGAAAGAGTCCAGAGAGAGAGACTAGAGAGAGACCAGGGAGAGACCTTTGACTTTAGATAAAGGTAAATAAATTGCACACACATAAAACCAGTGAAAGAGACCACTGTTTCTGACTTTTTATGGACTCAAGTCATAATTAAATGAACTATGATTTTTGGTCTCAGGCAAAAGAGAAGCTCCAGAGACGAGGACGGCTCTTCTACGGTACGTGTTGGATTGTGAAAGTCATGGCTTCTAGTCCAGAGAGTTTTCTAATCTGTGTTGGAGAGTCGACAACTCTGTAAACGCCTCCGGGACTGAAGGGATTTAGAGCTTCACTAAAATGTATTTGAAACAACATTCAGACGACAGCTCTGGGTTTCGCTGAAAGAAACAGATTTGACATGATTTCTTTGGAATGTGGGACTTTTAAAGCTTCACATAAACTAAATAAGAGGAAATGAAGGATTAAAATGTGAACTGTGGTGCCGTTAGTTGGAATGTGGACCGGATCTACGGGTTCATGTGGTTCAGAGCGAGGCACGTAAACAACAGCGTGTGGGAATTACACGTCTGCGTCACTTTTATCACAGCTACAGAAGAAATAATCAGTTTGAGAGAAAGGTGCAGCTCTGAACCTTCAGTTGTTATCATCAATATCTGGTTTTCCTGCAGTTTTCTGGACTGAGTCTGGACAGCGACGACCAGGAAGGACCAGATGAGAGGTGACATCACTCTCTCTACTGTGTTTTACTCTAGAAAATGTGAACTAGTGTTTGCAAATAACAGCTGTGTGTCTGCAGGAGGCCCTTCAGGGGGAAAGAGACCAGAGAGAAGCCCCCTCTGCCGTAAGACAACACTGAGAAGAGAGAGACCAGAGAGAGAGCAGAGAGAGACCAAAGAGAGAACAGAGAGAGACCAGAGAGAGACCAAAGAGAGAGACCAGAGAGACACCAAAGAGAGACTAGAGAGCGAGACCAGAGAGAGCCCAGAGAGAGAGACCAGAGAGAGACCAGAGAGAGACTAGAGAGAGACCAGAGAGACAAGAGAGAGACCAGAGAGACAAGAGAGAGACCAGAGAGAGACCAGAGAGAGACCAGAGAGAGAGACCAGAGAGAGACCAGAGAGAGAGACCAGAGAGACAAGAGAGAGACCAGAGAGAGAGACCAGAAAGAGACCAGAGACAGATCAGAGAGAATACCCTGCCCAAATAAATGTGTCTCTTTCACAGATGGTGTAGAAGAAGAAGGTCCAAGAATACACCTGTTGAGCATTTTTCTGACGGAAAAGAGTAAGTTTGTATAAAATGAATATGAACAAAACCAAGTATAGACCAGCAGTGGTAAACCTTATTGTTTATATAAATCAAACAAGCTCAAATAAATGTTATCTTTTCACATTACTTTGACCAATCAGGTGATATTAGATCATTTCCGAGCGCACACCAACGAGCCACGGCCCACAGGTTGAAAAACACTGATTAAAGTTATTCCTGAATTACTACTATTTTTTGTATTTTATTTTTTGGTGGAAGACCCAGGACACAGAGGGACTATGTCTCTGTGTCCTGGGAACGCCTTGGGGTCCCCCTGGACGAGCTGGAGGAAGTGTGTGAGAGAGAAGTCTGGGCGTCTCTGCTTAGACTGCTGCCCCCGCGACCCGGCAACGGATGAAGCGGAAGAAAATGGATGGATGGATTATTTGTTTTTTAGGGGTGGGATCTTGTCTAGTTGTACTTTTTTCCATGTGTACCTTTTGTAAAATATAAAACTTGATAAATATATTAAACACTGAATTGATTCCTGAATTAAATGTATTTTTTCTGATTTTCCAACAGAGCGGAGCCGCAGACCTTCGATGATGACCTGGACTTGGTTTTTAAGGTTTGCTCATATTTATGCTTTCAACAAACACTCAGTACTTCCTGGACCACTGGACTATCGCATCCACCTGTGAATAAAACCACATCAGCGACTGTATGTTTAGCTCGGGAGTATAAGTCACACCAGCCGAAAACTTTGAGACTTACAGGCCTCACTTGTAGTAGTTTGAACATTAAGCTAGCTGGAATCTCCTTCAAAACCTTCAAACCAGGTCAGAAATCTAGGGTAATACTGGACTCAGACTTAAATTTTAATAGCCACATCAAATCAGTAACATCAGCAGCTTTTTACCATCTAAAAAACATTGCCAGGATCAAAAACATAGTGTCTAAAGCAGACCTGGAGATTCTTATCCATGCATTTGTCTCCAGTAGGTTAGACTACTGCAATGGCCTGCTCACAGGTCTGTCCAAACAGGCTGTAAAACAGCTGCAGTACATTCAAAATGCAGCAGCTCGAGTCCTGACTAGAACCAGGAAGTACGACCACATTAGTCCTGACTAGAACCAGGAAGTACGACCATATTAGTCCTGACTAGAACCAGGAAGTACGACCATATTAGTCCTGACTAGAACCAGGAAGTACGACCACATTAGTCCAGACTAGAATCAGGAAGTACGACCACATTAGTCCAGTCCTCAGGTCTCTGCACTGGCTTCCTGTGGCTCAGAGAATAGACTTTAAAACAGCTCTGCTTGTGTACAAGTCTCTCCATGGCCTCGCACCAAAATATATTAGTGACATGTTAGTCCCATATGAACCAGCCCGGACTCTGAGGAGCACAGGGACTGGACTCCTGCTGGGACTCTGAGGAGCACAGGGACTGGACTCCTGTTAGTGCCCAGAGTCAGAACTAAACATGGGGAGGCTGCTTTTCAGATTCATGCTGCTAAAATCTGAAACAGTCTTCCTGAAGATGTGAGACAGGCCTCCTCAATGAGAATGTTTAAAACCAGGTTAAAGACGGTTCTGTTCAGCTGTGCTACAACTGAGTACAATTTTATACTTTCTTTTTAATGTTCTGTGATTATTTAATGCTTTCTTGTTTTGTTCAGCACTTTGAGTTGCCTTGTGTATGAATTGTGCTATACAAATAAACTTGCCTAGAATTTACTTTTCAATGTAGGTCAAGTCAGTAGCAGTAGATTTGTTTGTGTAACACTCACAGACACGTGTTAATACTGGTTCTGTGAGGTCTAGATCGCTCTAGATCAAGCTAAACCGGCTCTGGTCTTCACGGTTGGACTCTGTGTGTGGAATGTTCTGCTGCAGGAGGTGGAGGAGAGGATCGTGGGCTGCGTCCACACGGAGCTGAGGCGGCAGCGCAGGGTCCTGGCCGCAGATTACCCAGAATGCTCAGCGGAGGAGCGGCGGGTGGAGCGTGAAGCCGTGCTCTCGCTCAGTCTCCACTTCCTCCGCCACATGGAGCGAGAGGATGTGGCTCTGCAGCTTCAGACCAGTACCATCTCCGCTCATTCCAAAGGTTCCATATCGTGCAGAAACAGAACTCCTTCAAGACGAAACATGATGCCATATTTTTGGTCTTATAAAAATGAGAACGAGACGATTTACTTTGTCGTTCCATGTCTTCGGGCCAAATTTACTCGCCAAATTGTTTTAAAACTACCCTAAATTATCCTTTTTCTTGCTGAATTTGAAGGATCTTTAAAAAACTTGACCAGTCTTGAGTTGTTTAAACCCTAACTTAGGTATTTTTCTACTACTTTTAATGACTGTGGCGGTTGTTTTTAGCACATATGAAACAAAGAAAAGTTCAAATGATTTCTGTCCGTCACTGTCTGAATTTGTTTTCAAAAGTAAAAAATTACCGGCTGCAAACACAGACAGTGAGAGTAAAGAATATTTTACATGTGAAATATTTTACGGGCTAAACTTTCTCGCGTGTCTGCAACAAGTCAATATGAGATAAGCATCAGGAAGTTGTCTTAAGAACAGGGCGAGGTCGAAACGTCAGGGAACCAAGTCACGCACATACACACACACATGCACACGCACACACACACACACACACACACATACACACACACACACACACACAGGGCCCTTTTGCTGAGAAGTGAGAGTGCTATCTACTCAGCCGCCGTGCCAATATTTTATATAGTTTGGCTTTAATTATGTATTTTTTTTGCGGTAAAACCAAGTGATAGAAAAGTTGATATTAAGATTGAAAGTAGCTGATACATTACCGTGACGCGAACTCAAGAACTCAGGAACCATTGGCTTCAGTCCCAGTTTCAATGGGAGTGGAATGTCTGACTAAAGCAGGATTGCATCGGTCCTGTGACAGGGAATTTACACAGTAGGCGTAAACAGCGCGTACGCGTTTACTGCGCGCTCTCTGCGCGTAACATTATTTTGGAGTATCTACACAGGCCGTGTGCGCAGGTCCTTCTGATGCTCTCCCTGTGTGTGTCTATGGAGCAGTGTAGAGGACAGTACGGGCCAGAGGACTGATGTAGAGCAACACAGATCACATGCATGTGTTTGTCTTCATGGTCTCTGTTGCTGGTTTGACCAGACGCGAGACTTTATGAAAGAAAAAAAAACGATGTCCAGAATCACTTTAAAACCTGCTGCTCCTCCTGCTGATGTTTATACACAAGTGCTTTGTGTGTGTAAATGTGATCTAAAGCCAAGGACCGCTAGAAAAATCATGTTTTACATGAGATTTCAATGGGAGACGCGTTGGTGCGCGCACAAAATTAGAAATCCATCCTAAATTAGAGCGCAGCTTCGCGTCATACGTCCGTCATACGCGCGTATAACGCTAGAAGTGTAAATATCATCATAGGTTAACATGGAAAAAAGTTACGCGCGTCTGCTGCGCGTATAACGCGTACGTGCTGTAACGCGTGATGTGTAAATTAGCAGTGATAGTAATAATGTACCACTACACACTGGCTCAGCAAGAAGGGCCTGGGTTCGAATCCCGGTCGGAACAGGGTCTTTCTGAGTGGAGTTTGTATGATCTCCCTGTGCGTGCGTAGGTTTCCTCCGGGTGCTTCGGGTTTCCCCTACCACTGAAAACTTATACAATAGTTCTGGCATGTGCCTCCTGTGCTGGCCCCGCTCCCATCTCTGTGTGGAGGGAGAGACTAATGCCCAAGAATAACAATTGTGACTCTGTGACTCTGGTCTGAGAAAGGCCCTATATAAATAAAAAATACATATTTACTTATTATTATTATTATGTGTTTTTTTGATTGGGACAGAACAAAAAGCATTGTTACAGGAACCGATGCCATGTTCATAGGCTGTATAGCAGCTTGTTAACAGACCTAATCCATAAGACATAGAAATACATCACATCTATATTATACATTTATCATGATATTAAAAAAATAAATAAATAAGAAATACTAAATAACAAAATAACCCACAGATTAAATAGTACAGAACATTTTCAATTGATGATTCAAGTCTTGCAATGTGTTCACAAGTTGAGCCATTGAGCCACACTTACACTATGACCACAATTACTCAAGTGAAAAGCCATTCTTTACAAACATACCTCTGTGTTTGCAGCCAGTAGCTTTCAAATTGTAGAAAAAAGCCAAACAAACCATCTCCCTCTGGTGGCAGCAAAGGGAGTTACAGGCGATACGTATTATTTACCTTTCATACATATTTCACTGTATATTTTCTACTATAGATATTATTTCACGTCCCAAAACACAAAACGACAAAGTGAATATTCTTGTTTTCATTTCAATGGACAAGAATAATGCATGATACGTCTTCTTTAAATATCTAGCGTTGAGCCGTTTGGTCGTGTGTCGCAGATAGATCTTTGAAGAGAACTCAGTATAATATGGAACCTACAGCATAAACAATATTCCCATGATTCCTCTGCTCTCACTGATCTTTAGATTCACTTCTTTCAGAGAAACAGTGGACGGACTTTCAGGGGACACTGAAGTCGAAGCTGCGGCAGAGGTTCCTGTCTGTGTTCGAGGGCGTGGCCAAAGCAGGAAGTCCCGCCCTCCTGAACGAGATCTACACAGAGCTCCACATTACAGAGGGAGGGGCCACAGACGTCAATCAGGAACATGAGGTATGTTTAGGTTAGAGTTTAGAAAGAATTTTATAGGAGAAGACGTGGAGGTTTGTGAGTATGAGACAGACGACAAGAGACAGTCAGAAAGTCAAAAAAGTGTAGCCTAGAAAACATGAATTAAGAAATATAGAGGGATTATTATTATTAAATATTCCGTCGTTTGGGGAGCTATTGGAAAGGCGTGGCGAGCTACAGGTGATAGACCACGGAGCTAAAGTGAGCACAATAGATGTAAATCAGGATTGGACAAATACATTAAATAAAAATAACAATAATATATTCTGACAGAGTGTGACATCCCCACAGTGTTCAGGGAAGAGGCTGATTTGAACATAAGCTAAATGGAGCTACTTTCCTTATATGGGCTATTCTTCTACAGTAGTAGCAGTAGTAGTAGTATTAATAGGAGCAGTAGCAGTAGTAGTAGTAGCAGCAGCAGTAGCAGTAGCAGTAGTAGTAATTTATTTGAGCTGTTTTGCAGTATTTTTTTTACAAGTCCATATAATTTAAAGAAACAAAGCTCAAAGGAGAAGGTAAAACACAAAGCGTGTCTGTGACTTCATCCTCATCATCATCACTACATTTCAGCGACTTCAAAAAGATTCAGATTTTCTCGTGACATTCCTGATTTTTACCATCATCATCAAACAAAAACAGCAACAGTTATCATTCATGTTCCATATTTACACATACGAACAGCAGGATCATGGAGAGCTCCAGACCAGAGTTATAAATCCCAAAACGCTGAGTGTGACACAGTTACTGAGTTAGAGGAGTTTACCTTTACATTGAAGTCGATAAGAGTCAGAGAGAGTTGGAGCTCGCGTTTATTCCAGAAGCAAAACTGCAAAAAAATCCCCGAAACAGCGAGATCACAAAGGAGAAGCGTGCTGTAGCGAGAGACCAGTGCATCATAACTGTAATCCTTGTTTGATCCCACAGGTCAGACAGATGGAAACCTCCTCCAGAAAACAGAGCAGCTCAGAGACCATCATCAGGTGTGAGGACATCTTTAAAGTCCGGGACCCCAGACCACAGAACCTCCTCAGAGCCGAGACCGCGGAGGAACTTCCACCGATCAGAACTGTCCTCACAAAGGGCGTGGCTGGCATCGGCAAAACGGTCCTGACCCAGAAGTTCAGCCTGGACTGGGCCGAGGGCAGAGCGAACCAGGACGTCCAGCTGCTGCTCCCCTTCACCTTCAGAGCCCTGAATGTTCTCAGAGACCAGCGCTTCAGTCTGGAGACGCTGATTCAGCACTTCTTTGGGGAAGACGTGGAGAGAGCATTCTGTATCTCTGAAAACCTGCAGGTGAGTCGTGAACTGTCTGTCCATCAAGACACGGGTCCAGTAGTGACGGGAACTCAATAGTACTGCGACATTTGGGCCACAACCCAATACTATTGAATTATTATTGTTACATACTAGATAGATAGATACTTTATTGATCCCCGGAGGATCAATTGCCACTCTGTCACTTCCTCCCCTTCTGTGCACAACCTCAACGTTTTACTGGCCACGCCTTCATCACCTCCAGACTCGATTACTGCAACAGCCTCCTCTACGGTCTCCCTTCCACTCATCTCCAAAACCTGCAATACATCCAGAACTCTGCTGCCCGCCTGCTCACCCACACCCGCTCCAGAGACCACATCACCCCTGTCCTCAAACAACTCCACTGGCTCCTGTTCCATACCGCTTACAATACAAGTCCCTCCATAACCTGCCCCTTCATACCCCACTGAGCTCCTCCATCATCACTGTCCCTCCCGCCGCCTCAGACCCACTGACTCCAACCTCCTCACTCCCCTCGGAACAAAGTGCCGAACCTTGGGGGCCTTTGCTGCAGCTGCCCCCACTCTCTGGAACTCACTTCCACCTCACATCAGGAACTCAGACTCACTACAGAACTTCAAATCACTTCTCAAAACTCACCTGTTCAAAACTGTCTACACTTATTTGTTGCTTATTTTTCTTCTGTAAAGAGTCTTTGAGTGTCCAAAAAGCGCTATTTAGGTACAATGTATTATTATTATTATTATTATTAATTTCAGGTGTCCAATAGCAGCAAATGATCATTCTAAAAAGCTAACAGTAGTAATAATACAGTACATATCCCATTACATACTACACACATTGCAATTTGATTCTGTGATATGTAGTGATTCATGTCCCTCATTTCATTCAAAGGAATATCGAAAATGGAGAAAAATAAGACTGCTCAACTAAAATGTCTGATTTGAACATGTGCTAGCTGGAGCCAATCTCCTCACATGAGCATTTGTTCTAGGTGTGGCTAGGGCAAGCTGGAGATTCCCCTGAAAATGAAGGCATCTGATTGTAACTCCAGATATGAGCCTTATTAGGATCGACCAAACACAATATCACAATATAAACATCAGGATCATGGAGAGAGATATAACACAGATTTAACCCCATAATGGTGAGATTAATACTAACGAATACTGAGCAAGAGGAGTCGATAAGAGCCAGAGCGAGTTGGAGCAAAACTTTGTCCATGAGCACTTCCCTATTGAGCCTGAGCTTTGACTGAGACAATCATCTTGTAGTGAGGAAGACAAAATTGTTTTCTAGTGAGATAAATACAGCATGTTGTGGTCTAGTTTGTTCGCAAAATGTTACTACTAATATTTTTGGACAAATATTAAAGTATTTTCCCAATTTTTTTTTCCATTTGGATTTTTAAGTTGTGGCTGCAGGAGGGTCTAAGGACTGTGATGGACCAATGGCTCCATGTGTTTGGCCTGTGTCCCCCGTCCTTAACTAAAAAAAAACAAAATCCTTGTGGCTTGGAAGCAGCTCTTGTCTGTAGTGAAGCTGCAGTGACTTGAGTTTAACGTTTCTCTCCCGTGAACAGAACAGTGCAGTGGTTCTGGTCCTGGACGGTCTGGATGAGTGCAGACTGACCCTGGACTTCAGCAGAGCTCCAGACCTCAGTGACGTGAGTGTCTCTGCATCAGTCGACGTGCTGCTGGTGAACCTCATCAGAGGAACACTGCTGCCCTCTGCCGGCCTCTGGATCACCACACGACCTGCAGCGGCCAATCAGATCCCAGCTCACTGCGTCTCCATGGTGACAGAGGTCAGTCGCACCAATGGACCAACATAACATACTTCAGTTATTGTTTATGTACCCAACAATATTGAACAGTAATCCACTCTACAGCCTACAAGAACGTTTACCTATTTTCTTGCATTTCAGAGTTTCAAATATTATTGATAAATATGTATAATCACAGATTTTAGGGTCGGACAGAACTAACCTGCTAGCTAGCGGAAGGGTAGTCCTGGGTTTGGGACTAGATTATTTACAGAATCGGGCCAAATTAAATCCAGTGGTTATATTACAGACCTGCCCCCCCCCCAGCAGATCAGGTCCGACTTTCTCTTCAAAAACTCCACAAGGGGAAGGCGCGAGTGTACCAGCAACTGTGGTTACGTAGGTCCAGCGCAACCGCAACCAGCGCCGCGCCAGTGTGCACAGGCCTTTAGTCTGTTGAGTAGAATGGTTAAGGTTAGGGTTAAGAGTGGGTTGGATGTTAGTCTGTTGAGTAGAATGGTTAAGGTTAGGGTTAAGGGTGGGTTGGATGTTAGTCTGTTGAGTAGAATGGTTAAGGTTAGGGTTAAGCGTGGGTTGGATGTTAGTCTGTTGAGTAGAATGGTTGTTAGGGTTAAGGGTGGGTTGGATGTTAGTCTGTTGAGTAGAATGGTTAAGGTTAGGGTTAAGGGTGGGTTGGATGTTAGTCTGTTGAGTAGAATGGTTAAGGTTAGGGTTAAGGGTGGGTTGGATGTTAGTCTGTTGAGTAGAATGGTTAAGGTTAGGGTTAAGAGTGGGTTGGATGTTAGTCTGTTGAGTAGAATGGTTAAGGTTAGGGTTAAGGGTGGGTTGGATGTTAGTCTGTTGAGTAGAATGGTTAAGGTTAGGGTTAAGAGTGGGTTGGATGTTAGTCTGTTGAGTAGAATGGTTAAGGTTAGGGTTAAGAGTGGGTTGGATGTTAGTCTGTTGAGTAGAATGGTTAAGGTTAGGGTTAAGAGTGGGTTGGATGTTAGTCTGTTGAGTAGAATGGTTAAGGTTAGGGTTAAGAGTGGGTTGGGGTTAGTCTGTTGAGTAGAATGGTTAAGGTTAGGGTTAAGAGTGGGTTGGGGTTAGTCTGTTGAGTAGAATGGTTAAGGTTAGGGTTAAGAGTGGGTTGGAGTTAGTCTGTTGAGTAGAATGGTTAAGGTTAGGGTTAAGAGTGGGTTAGGGTTAGTCTGTTGAGTAGAATGGTTACGGTTAAGGTTAAGAGTGGGTTGGAGTTAGTCTGTTGAGTAGAATGGTTAAGGTTAGGGTTAAGGGTGGGTTGGATGTTAGTCTGTTGAGTAGAATGGTTAAGGTTAAGGTTAAGGGTGGGTTGGGGTTAGTCTGTTGAGTAGAATGGTTAAGGCTAGGGTTAAGGGTGGGTTGGGGTTAGTCTGTTGAGTAGAATGATTAAGGTTAGGGTTAAGGGTGGGTTGGATGTTAGTCTGTCGAGTAGAATGGTTAAGGTTAAGGTTAAGGGTGGGTTGGATGTTAGTCTGTTGAGTAGAATGGTTAAGGTTAGGGTTAAGAGTGGGTTGGGGTTAGTCTGTTGAGTAGAATGGTTAAGGTTAGGGTTAAGGGTGGGTTGGATGTTAGTCTGTTGAGTAGAATGGTTAAGGTTAAGGGTTAAGAGTGGGTTGGGGTTAGTCTGTTGCGTAGAATGGTTAAGGTTAAGAGTGGGTTGGGGTTAGTCTGTTGAGTAGAATGGTTAAGGTTAAGAGTGGGTTGGGGTTAGTCTGTTGAGTAGAATGGTTAAGGTTAAGGTTAAGAGTGGGTTAGGGTTAGGTAGTTGGTTATATTTACTTCTGCTTCCGTCCCGATTCCGTGTATGATCTAGTGCCGACCGCAGTCCTGGTTGCCTCTTTGGTCACTAGGAGATAATTTAGCTCTGAATTTGCACCTTTCAGAGAAGCCCTGGTCTGCTTTTTGTGCTCTTTGCTTTGAGGTTGAGGTCTGTGGTGGTTGTCGTGAGGTTTGAGATTCAATGCTGAGTGGAATCCACAGGTGCGCGGGTTCACAGACGAGCAGAAGGAGCTGTACTTCACCAAGAGGTTTGGAGACGAGGCCGGTACCGTGATCAGCCACCTCCGAACCTGCCGCAGCCTCCACATCATGTGCCATATGCCCATGTTCTGCTGGATCACAGCCACAGGTGCGCAGAAGGTCATTTACAAAAGACATCCTCACATGGAACAAAATTAATCTGTTCAAACGGTGTCATAAGATAATAACCAATAGCATCAGACTGGACTTCTGGCTGTAGCTGTTGAATGGAACAAAGGCTAAATAAAAGCAGAAAACGTCCGTCAAAAGAGGGTCCTATTTGTTTACAAGAGGGTCGTAGATATAGATAGATTGATAAATACTTTATTGATCCCCGTAGTAGCAGCAAAAACACATCCAAACAAAGACACAACAACAAAAACACAAATCAAACAAAGAGAAACACAAATCAAACAAAGAGAACCAATAAATGTATCATTCTAAAAATCTAACAATAGTAATAACAATAACAGTCCTTCAGGTCACAGCAGCACAGGTGGAGCTTGGTTCAGACCATTGTCTCTGCTCTGGTCTGGACCAGTGTGAAACCATGAATCCTCTCTGCTCTGGTCTGGACCAGTGTGAAACCATGAACACTGTACTGCAGCAACATCTCAGGCAGAAAAAAGCAGGAAAAAAAACAATTGTAAAGCACAAAACAACAACCCAAACAAAACCAATAATCAAGATTTTCATGTGTCTTTTTAAAAAAAATCATTTTTGGGGACGTTTCTGGCCCGAGTTGGTCTGTTATAGGGACATGAAAATCAAGAACTCCATCCATCCATTTTCTTCCGCTTCATCCGTTGCCGGGTCGCGGGGGCAGTCTAAGCAGAGACGCCCAGACTTCCCTATCCACACACACCTCCTCCAGCTCGTCCGGGGGGACTCCAAGGCGTTCCCAGGCCAGCTAAGAGACATAGTCCCTCCAGCGTGTCCTGGGTCTTCCCCGGGGCCTCCTCCCGGTGGGACATGCCCGGAACACCTCCCCAGGGAGGCGTCCAGGAGGCATCCGGAACAGATGCCCGAGCCACTTCAACTGGTTCCTCTCGACGTGGAGTAGCAGCGGTTCTACTCCGAGCTCCTCCCGTGTGACTGAGCTTCTCAGCCTATCTCTAAGGGAGCGCCCAGCCACTCTGCGGAGGAAGCTCATTTCGACCGCTTGTATCCGCGATCTCGTTCTTTCGGTCATTACCCAAAGCTCATGACCATAGGTGAGGGAGGGAGCGAAGATTGACCGGTAAATTGAGAGCTTTGCCTTTCGGCTCAGCTCCCACTTCACCACAACGGTCCGATACAGCTCTGACTGCAGACGCTGCTCCCTCTTTACCACAACGGTCCGATACAGCGGCCGCATCACTGCGCACGCTGCACCGATCCGCCTGTCAATCTCACGCTCCATCCTTCCCTCACTCGTGAACAAGACCCCGAGATACTTGAACTCCTCCACTTGAGGAAGGACCTCTCCACCCACCCGGAGAGGGCAAGGCACCTTTGTCCGGTCGAGCACCAAGAACTAGTAAAGAACTAGTAAAGGAAATGAAATACTGTACACTATCGTCACATCAGAGTATGTTATGGACTCACTGGCTTCAGAGCCTATCCAGGAAACTACTTATTTTTTGTTATGTGTTTTTATGTATGTCTTTCTGGTATGGACTTTTTACTCTTGTGTCCAAAAAAAAAGTGAATTGAATTGAAAAAAATATATTTGATACATTAGATACAGAGTACATTTAATAATCTCTGTGTAAACGATAGTCATGTCCGGTCCTTCTCTCTCTCTCTCCCTGGTCTCTCTCTAGTCTTTCTGTGGTCTTTCTCTCTGGTCTCTCTCTGGTCCCTCTCTGGTCCCTCTCTGGTCCCTCTCTGGTCCCTCTCTGCTCTCTCTGGTCTCTCTCAGGTCCCTCTCTGGTCTCTCTCTGGTCTCTCTCTGGTCTCTCTCTGGTCTCTCTCTAGTCTCTCTCTGGTCTCTCTCTGGTCTCTCTCTGGTCTCTCTCTCTGCTCTCTCTCTCTGCTCTCTCTCTCTGGTCTCTCTCTCTGGTCTCTCTCTGGTCTCTCTCTGGTCCCACTCTGGTCTCTCTCTGGTCTCTCTCTGGTCTCTGCTCTCTCTCTGGTCTCTCTCTGCTCTCTCTCTGCTCTCTCTCTGCTCTCTCCCTCTGCTCTGCTCTCTCTCTCTGCTCTCTCTCTGCTCTCTCTCTGCTCTCTCTCTGCTCTCTCTCTGCTCTCTCTGGTCTCTCTCTGGTCTCTCTCTCTCTGCTCTCTCTGGTCTCTCTCTGGTCTCTCTCTCTCTGGTCTCTCTCTGGTCTCTCTCTGGTCTCTCTCTGGTCTCTCTCTGGTCTCTCTCTGGTCTCTCTCTGCTCTCTCTCTGCTCTCTCTCTGCTCTCTCTCTGCTCTCTCTCTGCTCTCTCTCTGCTCTCTCTCTGCTCTCTCTCTGGTCTCTCTCTGGTCTCTCTCTGGTCTCTCTCTGGTCTCTCTCTGGTCTCGCTCTGGTCTCTCTCTGGTCTCTCTCTGGTCTCTCTCTCTCTGGTCTCTCTCTCTCTGGTCTCTCTCTCTCTGGTCTCTCTCTCTGGTCTCTCTGGTCTCTCTCTCTGGTCTCTCTCTGGTCTCTCTCTGGTCTCTCTCTGGTCTCTCTCTCTCTGGTCTCTCTCTCTCTGGTCTCTCTCTCTCTGGTCTCTCTCTCTCTGGTCTCTCTCTCTCTGGTCTCTCTGGTCTCTCTCTGGTCTCTCTCTGGTCTCTCTCTGGTCTCTCTCTGGTCTCTCTCTGGTCTCTCTCTGGTCCCTCTCTCTGGTCCCTCTCTGGTCCCTCTCTGCTCTCTCTGCTCTCTCTCTGCTCTCTCTGTAGTTGAGCAGCCTATTGTAATGTTTACACCATCTCTTTGACGCCACAGTCCTGGAGCACGTCCTGAAGTCCAGTCCTGGGGAGGAGCTGCCGCAGACCCTGACTCAGCTCTACGTCCACTTCCTGGTGGTTCAGATCAAAGTCATGAGTGTGAAGTACGAGTGTGGCAGCGAGTCGGACCTGGTGTGGAGTCAGGAGAGGAAGAGGATGGTGGAGGGACTGGGGAGACTGGCCTTCGAGCAGCTGCAGAAGGGAAACCTCATTTTCTATGAGTCTGATCTGAAAGACAGCGACATCAACCCCACAGTGGCCTCGGTCTACTCTGGTCTGTTCACCCAGGTCTTCAGAGAGGAGCCAGGACTCTACCAGGTGGGCAACAACACTATCTACTCTTCCTCAGGTTCAATTTCATTCAAATTATTTTCACAGCAGAAGTGTTTTCTTTAGCAGAGAGGCAACTGTTTTCATTGGTCACAACATGATTTAATGACGAGGAGTTTGACAGATTCACCGTTAGCGTCCATCACTCATTCATCTTTCATCTGTTCAGACAATAAACCTGTAGCTACTAAAACACAATGGAGTCAGGATAATAAGTCGCTCTCTCTGGTCTTTCTCTGTGGTCTTTCTTTCTGGTCTCTCTCTGGTCTCTCTCTGGTCTCTCTCTCTGGTCTCTCTCTCTGGTCTCTCTCTCTGGTCTCTCTCTCTGGTCTCTCTCTCTGGTCTCTCTCTCTGGTCTCTCTCTCTGGTCTCACTCTGCTCTTACTATCTCTAGTCTCTCTCTGATCTCTCTCTCTGGTCTCTCTCTCTGGTCTCTCTCTCTGGTCTCTCTCTCTGGTCTCTCTCTCTGGTCTCACTCTCTGGTCTCACTCTGCTCTTACTATCTCTAGTCTCTCTCTGGTCTCTCTCTCTGATCTCTCTCTCTGGTCTCTCTCTCTCTCTCTGCTCTCTCTCTGCTCTCTCTCTCTGGTCTCTCTCTCTGGTCTCGCTCTCTGGTCTCGCTCTCTGGTCTCGCTCTCTGGTCTCGCTCTCTGGTCTCGCTCTCTGGTCTCGCTCTCTGGTCTCGCTCTCTGGTCTCGCTCTCTGGTCTCGCTCTCTGGTCTCGCTCTCTGGTCTCGCTCTCTGGTCTCGCTCTCTGGTCTCGCTCTCTGGTCTCGCTCTCTGGTCTCGCTCTCTGGTCTCTCTCTCTGATCTCTCTCTCTGATCTCTCTCTCTGATCTCTCTCTCTCTGATCTCTCTCTCTCTGATCTCTCTCTGATCTCTCTCTGGTCTCGCTCTCTGATCTCTCTCTCTCTGATCTCTCTCTCTGATCTCTCTCTCTGATCTCTCTCTCTGATCTCTCTCTCTCTGGTCTCGCTCTCTGATCTCTCTCTCTCTGATCTCTCTCTCTCTGGTCTCGCTCTCTGATCTCTCTCTCTCTGATCTCTCTCTCTCTGATGTCTCTCTCTCTGATCTCTCTCTCTCTGGTCTCTCTCGCTGATAGCCGCTACTAAAATTTGATGGAGTCTAAACACTAAGTTCATAAACTCCGCTCTGGCGCCTCAATAGAAACACATATTAGCTACATTACTACATATTCTTTGCTTGTCTCTCTCTTGATTCACTGTCACTGGTGTGTTTTCAGGACAGAGTGTACTGCTTCGTCCATCTGAGCGTGCAGGAGTTCATGGCAGCTCTGTACGTGCACCAGTCCTTCCTCTGCTTCGGCGCCAACCTTCTCCGTCCCAGATCGAACAGAGGAACCCTCCGCAGACTCACAGAAAAACCCAAACTCAAGCATCTGCACCAAGCCGCCGTCAACCAGGCCTTAGACAGTCCCAACGGACACCTCGACCTGTTCCTGCGCTTCCTGCTCGGCCTGTCGCTGCCGGCCAATCAGAAGCTTCTACACGGGCTGCTTCCTGGTCAGAGGTTTGTATCTTGTTGTTGTCAGATCCGTTATAGAGAGATGGGAGTTGGATTAGATAATTTTGAGATTCATCCAGCAAGTATAGAGTCCTCCAGGGGCACATGGTTGCATTTCTGACCAGTGTTCTCCTTGTTCCGCTTGTTAGTTTAGGCAGACGGCCGTGTCTTGGTAAGTTTGCAGTGGTGTCATACTATTTCCATTTCTGAATATTGGATTAAACATCTCACAGAGCACTGTGGTTTGCTCTGACTTCATGATGCTGTTTAGAGACCAATACATTACGACCATAACTCTCTCACTGCACAAAATTATAAAATATCAGGTAATAATTGCTTGAATCATGTGTCATTTATCTTAATCCGAGCGCGTTCAGTCTTAAAACAAGATTCTCCAATGGGACAAAGCCATTTAGTGTTATTTCAAGAACTGCTACTTCCAAGAACTTCCAAGGGAGACATTTCTTGTATCTTTTTAAAACGGCCCATCTGCAAATCTTGTTTGAGGGCTCAGTCAGAATGTGATCAAATTAAGATACATTATGCCAAATTTTACCAATTTTTGGGTTATTTTTCAGCATGTGTTGCAGCATGAGGTCCTCACAGAACAGCCGTAAATACAAAGAGCATTGATTACAGACAGATGAGCTCTATTTAACTGTAAGACGTGAGCATTCAGCAGAAAAGTTGGGCTTGCTCATGTATTCATACAGCTTTTATGGACACATGAGCAAGCCCAACCTTTTTATATTTTTATCACAAAATCATGTTATAATTGTTAATAAAATGCAGTTCTCCCAGTAACTCAAAGGACCTCCTGGTTTAAAATAAAAAATCATATTAAAAAAATATATTTTCTTTTCACTTCACGGTTGAATTAAGTTATACCAAGCCGTGAACAGCTCCTATCGGCGCGTGTTCCACCAGCTACTCCTTGCAGGACGGCACCGCAGTAATGTGAGAGAAACACTTCCTGTCCTACGACCCCAGGCCACGCCCCCTTCAGATTATGTGATTGCACAAGGTTAACCTCTACTATACTCAATTTATTCTTGTATTGCCCTAAATCACAACAGTAGTTATTATGTCAGAGGACTTTACAAAACCGTTGAATTCGCCAACACAGATCGGAGAATTAAGTTGAAACACAAGAAATAAAACAGAAAACACATTGGTATCAGGGCAGATGACCAATGTCCATAAACTATAGTGCATAAAAACGAGACATGATTTTGTAACGATGCTTGTTGTTGCAGTTCCACGTCCCACCTGCAGGACACAGCCAACTACATCAATAATAAGATCCAAGCGAGTGAGTGCGCAGAGCGGAGTCTGAACCTGTTCCACTGCCTGAACGAGCTGCACGAGCGCTCACTGCTGCAGCAGGTGCAGCAGGCGCTGAGCAGCGGAGGCCTGAGCCGCGGCAGAGGTCTGTCTGCGGCTCAGTGGGCCGCTCTGGTCTTCATCCTGCTCTCCTCAGAAGAACAAGAGCTGGAGGTGTTTGATCTGAAGAAATACTGCGGCACAGAAGCGGCGCTGCTGAGGCTGCTGCCGGTGGTGCAGGCCTCACGGAGAGCTCTGTGAGTGTTTCTGATCTAAGTATCCTGATAACAGATAGACTTAATGTTTAGGGTTCTGTGGGGTAGTGCTGAGAGCAAAGGTCATAAATGTCTTTGTAGCCGTGAAGATTTGAGAGAACAGAACAAAACCAACTATATGATGCCTCAAACCCAACATTTTGGGAATCAAAATCTGTGGTTTTAACGCTCTACATGACCCTTATGTTTTTATTTTGACCATATATTTGTAAATCCAGTTATGAGCCCTTAACTGACCAATCAAGTGCCCAAAAATGTTGCGAGCGGGAGACGGACACCAGCGCCACACCTGTTTTTCCACTTTGGTAAATAGGTCGTTGCTACCCACAAATTTGATTCCCTCTGTTTACTTTATTCTCCCTGTACGACAATTTCTCCTCTGCATTTGACCCGCCCTTCGTTTCCCACTTGGGCGTCTGTCAGGAGCAGTGGTCGCCATAGAAACAGGGACCATCTCCAGAAAATGTATGCTCTTGTTCAGGACCAGAAGACTTTGCTTTTGTACATGTTTTTACATCGACTTCTTCTGCAATAATGCAAACAGCACTCGTTTAGTCCACTCCACTCCTTCAGCCGACAGTACCGAGGTGAATTGGGTGAACGACTTTTGTTGATTGTGTGATGGATAATAAAGATAAGATAAACTTTATTGATCTCACATTGGAGAATCACTCAGATTGTGCAAAAGGCAGAAGTATGCCGCGCAACATGCTAAGGTTAAAAAATATAGTCTGTGCAGGATATAATTAAAGAAGGTCACATCATGATAAGTTTACGCCCAAAAAAAACATTGGAGTATTCATGTACTTTGTTCCTGCTGAAGGTAGTGGGTGTGGCTGGACAGGTAACGAGAAAAAAAAACAACAACAACTGATTTTTGAAACCTTTAGTAGTTCTCTTCTAATATAAAATGGTATTAAAACTGTATTTCTAAATAAATCAAACCCGGCATAAGGTCTTTAACCAGCAATCTGGGCTGAGGTTCCACATGAGTTCACACGCAGCAGAGAGACCGACAAGACTCAAAAAACGCCAACTTAACTGTGTTTGAACTAATTGATTCTCTGATCTGTTGTTGGCGAATCAACAACTTCGTAAAGTCCCCCCAAGACGACGACTGCTGCTGCGAGTTGATTTGCTGTGGCATTGAAACTGCCGCGGTGTCATTTATCAGCTGAGGTTACTTCCTGAGTGGGCGTGGTCAGTGTGATTGACAGGTCTCCTCTGGCCCGGTGGTCTCTGCAGGAGTGTGTCTCAAAGTGTGCGACAGGAGGAAGGGTCCGTCGTCCCGGTTGATGCTGTTATGGCTCCTCCCTGATTTCAGACACGGACAGAAAGACTAGAACCCTATAGAAGATATCTTTATATATGGTCTCCTGTGGCACAATGGTATAGTTTTCTGCTTTTGTATCTGGTGTGACTTAATCTGGATACTAAATTATATTGGATTTGATCTTGTTGTTAATTGTTCCCAACGATGATACGAATGATTCTGACTTCATGTAATAAACCTTGTTCCTGCTTTCTTTCTACTACGTCTTCAACCAAAGGATCAAACCACTAATAAAACCTGAAAAAAATTGAAATCTCATTTATTAAAATGTAGCAATAATGTATTCTCATAATCCTTAACACACAACACTGAAAACATCTGAGAAAGTAAAGATTATCTCCATAATTCTACAACTGACTTTAATGCATTAACCCTGGTCTCTATCTGGTCTCTCTCTTCGTATCTCTCTCTGGTCTCTCACTCTGGTCTCTCTCTCTGGTCTCTCACTCTGGTCTCTCTCTCTGGTCTCTCACTCTGGTCTCTCTCTCTGGTCTCTCACTCTGGTCCCTCTCTCTGGTCTCTCTCTCTGGTCTCTCACTCTGGTCCATCTCTCTGGTCTCTCACTCTGGTCCCTCTCTCTGGTCTCTCTCTCTGGTCTCTCACTTCGTATCTCTCTCTGGTCTCTCACTCTGGTCCCTCTCTCTGGTTTCTCACTCTGGTCTCTCACTTCGTATCTCTCTCTGGTCTCTCACTCTGGTCTCTCTCTCTGGTCTCACTTTAGTCTCTCTCTGGTCTCTCTCTCTGGTCTGACTGGTCTCTCACTTTGGTCTCACTCTAGTCTCTCACTTTAGTATCTCTGGTCTCTCACTTTGGGATCTCTCTCTCTGGTCTCTCACTCTGGTCTCTGACTCTGGTCTCTGACTCTGGTCTGACTCTGGTCTCTGACTCTGGTCTGACTCTGGTCTCTTACTCTGGTCCCTCTCTGGTCTCACTCTGATCTGACTCTGGTCTCACTCTGATCTGACTCTGGTCTCACTCTGATCTGACTCTGGTCTCACTCTGATCTGACTCTGGTCTGACTCTGGTCTGACTCTGGTCTGACTCTGGTCTGACTCTGGCCTGACTCTGGCCTGACTCTGGTCTGACTCTGGTCTGACTCTGGTCTGACTCTGGTCTGACTCTGGTCTGACTCTGGTCTGACTCTGGCCTGACTCTGGCCTGACTCTGGTCTCACTCTGATCTGACTCTGGTCTCACTCTGATCTGACTCTGGTCTGACTCTGGTCTGACTCTGGTCTGACTCTGGTCTGACTCTGGCCTGACTCTGGCCTGACTCTGGTCTGACTCTGGTCTCACTCTGATCTGACTCTGGTCTCACTCTGATCTGACTCTGGCCTGACTCTGGTCTGACTCTGGTCTGACTCTGGTCTGACTCTGGTCTGACTCTGGTCTGACTCTGGTCTGACTCTGGTCTGACTCTGGTCTGACTCTGGCCTGACTCTGGTCTGACTCTGGTCTGACTCTGGTCTGACTCTGGTCTGACTCTGGTCTGACTCTGGCCTGACTCTGGCCTGACTCTGGTCTGACTCTGGCCTGACTCTGGTCTGACTCTGGCCTGACTCTGGCCTGACTCTGGTCTGACTCTGGTCTGACTCTGGCCTGACTCTGGTCTGACTCTGGTCTGACTCTGGTCTGACTCTGGCCTGACTCTGGTCTCTCTCGTCTCTCGAATCTTCTGACCCGACACCATGGATGTTTTATAACATTTTTATACGATTGCCAGGCCCACGTGACCCACGCCCCTGACACGTCGCGTCGCCCTAGCAACCAACACAACACCCTAATGATTAACGTTTACTTAAAAACAAACTAAAAACCCTCAATGTTCCCTCGGAAGGACGCTGTCTATGAACTTGGAACTTTTACTTCCTTCCCTCACCTCTTTGGTTTGTGTTGGGGCGCGGCATCTGATTCTACATCATGAATATAATAGATCCATGGATCAGATGCCAACGCGCACTGATGACGTCACAGCACGCGACATGTGTTTGTTTATGTTCTAGCCGGGCACGCATGTCCTGTTCCGCGCAACATTTACGATCAGCTGCGTCTCGTTTGGTAATTTATAGTGATGGGTGGATGAAGCTTCATGAAGTGTTGAACCTTTTCATCCATTGGTTCGAGAAAAGGTTCATTTCTTGATGCTTCATATGCTCACAAACCTCCTGTTGGTCAAAATCTGTATTGACAATTGAACTGTTTGTGAGGCTCTTGGTGCATAGGGATTAATACTGGTAACAGAAATAAAAATGTAATTTGATTGTGTATGGCCCATTAATTCATCTGTTTCATTATGATCAATATCAGTAGTGAAAATGAATATATTTTAAATGACAATAAAATATAATGTACTGGTAACTGGTACAGTTGTCTGCTCTAATACACACACACACACACACATATATGTAGATATATATTTATATACATATTTAATGATGAATGATTATAGCTTTTCAAGTCAAAATCAATGTTATAAATCCAATGGGACAAAAGACATGTTGAAAGTGTAACTAAGTGCTTTTCAAAGGACGTGACACAAATGGGGATATCATTTGGGATTGTGACCCCATCAGTTGTTTAAAACCAAAACATTTCTGACAAAATTCTTTCACGTGTATTTACATCGACGCACTCCCGGTGACCGAGGTGAAGTTAGCCGAACGTTTGATATTCGCCTGATATTCGAACAAAATCCCCCTGGATTCAAAGTCTGTCCGTATTTTCAGTTTAGTGAAGAGTGTAGTATTAAATACTGTTCACAATGTTGCCACCTATATAAAAAAAACTTTACTTAGGCTGCAGCTGACGATTTATAACACGAAAAACAATGAAAATGAAGTCTCCGCTCGTACGTGTGATAAGCTCTCAGCAAGGGACCGTCTGCAAAGTGCAAGATTTGACAGAACGTTGCAGATGGGTTGGTGAATACAATAAAAACTGCTTTTAAAAAGTAGTTTTTCCCAGTTTTGATGAGTGTAGTAGCTCCATTTGAACAATAGCTAGCTACTACAGGCAAGAATTTGGGAAAAATATGGTTTTCCCCTTCATAGCAACAAAAATGAAATTGGAAAAATTCACAAAAAATCAACAAAGACTTTTTTTCCCAGATTTGATGGGCGTAGTAGCTCCCATTCAATGATAGCTAGCTACTACAGCCAAACTTTTGGGAAAAATATGGTTTTTCCCTTCACAGCAACGAAAATGAAATTGGAAAAATTCACTAAAAATCAACAAAGACTTTTTTCCCAGTTATGATGGGTGTAGTAGCTCCCATTCAATGATAGCTAGCTACTACAGCCAAACTTTTGGGAAAAATATTGTTTTCCCCTTCACAGCAACAAAAATGAAATTGGAAACATTTACTAAAAATCAACAAAGACTTTTTTCCCAGTTATGATGGGTGTAGTAGCTCCCATTCAATGATAGCTAGCTACTACAGCCAAACTTTTGGGAAAAATATTGTTTCCCCCTTCACAGTAACGAAAATGAAATTGGAAAAATTCACTAAAAATCAACAAAGACTTTTTTTCCCAGATTTGATGGGTGTAGTAGCTCCATTTGAACAATAGCTAGCTACTACAGGCAAGAATTTGGGAAAAATATGGTTTTCCCCTTCACAGTAACAAACATATAATTGGAAACGTTAACTAAAAATCAACAATGACTTTTCCCCCAGATTTGATGGGTGTAGTAGCTCTATTTGAACAATAGCTAGCTACTACAGGCAAAATTTTGGGAAAAATATTGTTTTCCCCTTCACAGTAACGAAAATGAAATTGGAAAAATTTACTAAAAATCAACAAAGACTTTTTTCCCAGATTTGATGGGTGTAGTAGCTCCCATTCAATGATAGCTAGCTACTACAGCCAAACTTTTGGGAAAAATATTATTTTCCCCTTCACAACAACAAAAATGAAATTGGAAAAATTCACTAAAAATCAACTAAGACGTTTTCCCCAGATTTGATGGGTGTAGTAGCTCCCATTCAATGATAGCTAGCTACTACAGCCAAACTTTTGGGAAAAATATTATTTTCCCCTTCACAGCAACAAAAATGAAATTGGAAAAATTCACTAAAAATCAACTAAGACGTTTTCCCCAGATTTGATGGGTGTAGTAGCTCCCATTCAATGATAGCTAGCTACTACAGCCAAACTTTTGGGAAAAATATTGTTTTCCCCTTCACAGCAACAAAAATGAAATTGGAAAAATTCACTAAAAATCAACAAAGACTTTTTTCCCAGATTTGATGGGTGTAGTAGCTCCATTTGAACAATAGCTAGCTACTACAGGCAAGAATTTGGGAAAAATATGGGTTTCCCCTTCACAGTAACGAAAATGAAATTGGAAAAATTTACTAAAAATCAACAAAGACGTTTTCCCCAGTTTTGATGGGTGTAGTAGCTCCATTTGAACAATAGCTAGCTACTACAGCCAAACTTTTGTGAAAAATATGGTTTTCCCCTTCACAGTAACGAAAATGAAATTGGAAAAATTCACTAAAAATCAACAAAGACGTTTTCCCCAGTTTTGATGGGTGTAGTAGCTCCATTTGAACAATAGCTAGCTACTACAGGCAAGAATTTGGGAAAAATATTGTTTTCCCCTTCACAGCAACAAAAAGGAAATTGGAAAAATATACTAAAAATCAACAGACGTTTTCCCCAGTTTTGATGGGTGTAGTAGCTCCAATTGAACAGTAGTTATTTACTACAGGCAAGAATATGGAAATATATATATAACGTGGGGCAAAAAAGTATTCAGTCAGCCACCGATTGTGCAAGTTCTCCCACTTAAAATAATGAAAGAGGTCTGTCATTTTCATCATAGGTACATTTAAACTGTGAGAGACATAATGTGAAAAAAATTATCCAGGAATTGACATTTTTAAAGAATTTATTTGTAAATTATGGTGGAAAGTAGGTATTTGGTCAATAACAAAAATTCAACTCAATACCTTGTAATATAATAACAGAGGTCAAACGATTACTATAGGTCTTTATCAGGTTTGCACACACAGTAGCTGGTATTTTGGCCCAACTCCCTCCACAGATTTTCAATGGGGTTGAGGTCTGGAGACTGGCTAGGCCACTCCAGGACTTTCAAATGCTTCTTACGGAGCCACTCCTTCGTTGCCCGGGCGGTGTGTTTGGGATCATTGTCATGCTGGAAGACCCAGCCACGTTTCATCTTCAAAGCTCTCACTGATGGAAGGAGGTTTTGGCTCAAAATCTCACAATACATGGCCCCATTCATTCTTTCCTTAACACAGATCAGTCGTCGTGTCCCCTTAGCAGAAAAACAGCCCCAAAGCATGACGTTTCCACCCCCATGCTTCACAGTAAGTATGGTGTTCTTGGGATGCAACTCAGTATTCTTCTTCCTCCAAACACGACGAGTTGAGTTTATACCAAACAGTTCTACTTTGGTTTCATCTGACCACATGACATTCTCCCAATCCTCTGCTGCATCATCCATGTGCTCTCTGGCAAACTTCAGACGGGCCTGGACATGCACTGGCTTCAGCAGGGGGACACGTCTGGCACTGCAGGATTTGACACACTACGACACGTCGTCGTAGTGTGTTACTGATGGTAACCTTTGTTACTTTGGTCCCAGCTCTCTGCAGGTCATTCACCAGGCCCCCCGTGTGGTTCTGGGATTTTTGATCACTGTTCTCATGATCATTTTGACCCCACGGGATGAGATCTTGCGTGGAGCCCCAGATCGAGGGAGATTATCAGTGGTCTTGTATGTCTTCCATTTTCTGATAATTGCTTCCACAGTTGATTTGTTCACACCAAGCTGCTTGTCTATTGTAGATTCACTCTTCCCAGTCTGGTGCAGGTCTACAATTCTTTTCCTGGTGTCCTTCGACAGCTCTTTGGTCTTGGCCATAGTGGAGTTTGGAGTCTGACTGTTTGAGGCTGTGGACAGGTGTCTTTTATACAGATAACGAGTTCAAACAGGTGCCATTACTACAGGTAACGAGTGGAGGACAGAAGAGCTTCTTAAAGAAGAAGTTACAGGTCTGTGAGAGCCAGAGATCTTCCTTGTTTGAAGTGACCAAATACTTATTTTCCACCATAATTTACAAATAAATTCTTTAAAAATCCTACAGTGTGAATTCCTGGATTTTTTTTCACATTCTGTCTCTCACAGTTGAAGTGAACCTATGATGAAAATTACAGACCTCTGTCATTATTTTAAGTGGGAGAACTAGCACAATCAGTGGCTGACTAAATACTTTTTTGCCCCACTGTATATATATATTTCCAAATTCTTGCATGTAGTAGCTAGCTACTGTTCAATTGGAGCTACTACAACCATCAAAACCCTGAAAAGTGTCTTTGTTTATTTTTAGTTAATTTTTCAGAGATAAGATAAGATATGCTTTATTTATCTCACAAGGAGAAATTTACATGTCACGTTTGGCATGGATAGAGACACTCCGATTGTGCAAAAGGAGGAAATGTGCAAACATGTTACATGCAGGATATATATGTACAATAAAAGTGGCAATTTAAAGTGGCAGTCAGATATAGTGTCAACAGTAGTAGTGCAGGTTTTTTTTTTTTTTTTTCAGTCTTATACAGTGACTTAAAGTGACTTATTGTACAGTCTGACAGCAGTGGGGATAAAGGCCCTGCGGTAGCGCTGCTTCCTACACTGAGGGTGTCTCAGTCTTCCACTGAAGGAACTCCTCAGCTCCTCTACAGTCCTGTGCAGTGGGAGGTATTGTTCATGATGGAGGTGGCTTTGGCTAGCACCCTCCTGTCCCTCACCTCCTCCACAGAGTCCAGGAAGCAGCCCAGAGTGGAGCTGGCCCTCCTGACCAGCTTGTTCAGTCTGTTTCTGTCCCGCTCTGTGCTGCCCGGGGCCCAGCACACGGCAGTGTAGTAAATGGCAGATGCTACCACAGAGTCATAAAAAGTCCTGAGCAGAGGCCTGCTCACTCCGAAGGACCTCAGCCTCCTCAGAAGGACCTCAGCCTCCTCAGAAGAAAGAGGCGACTTTGGCCCTTCTTGTGCAGGGCGTTTTTATTATGGGACCAGTCCAGTTTATTGTTAATGTGAACACCCAGGTACTTGAAGCTGTCCACCAGCTCAATGTCCTCCCCCTGGATGTTCAGCGGCGTGTGGGAAAGTGGTTTTCTCCTGAAATCAATCACCATCTCCTTGGTCTTACTGGTGTTCAAGCACAAGTGGTTGCGCTCACACCAGTCGACAAAGTCCTTGATAACCGACCGATATTCCAGTTCGTTCCCCTCAGACACACAGCCCACGAAGGCGGAGTCATCGGAGAACTTCTGCAGGTGACAGCTGTGTGTGTCGTGTGTGAAGTCTGAGGTGTAGATGGTGAAGAGAAACGGTGAGAGGGCAGTGCCCTGAGGGGCCCCAGTGCTGCAGACTACCACCTCAGACTCACAGCTGCGCAGCCGCACGTACTGTGGTCGGTCCGAGAGGTAGTCCATGCAGTGAGGCTACTGTCCACTCCCGCGTCCTCCATCTTCCCCCGCAGCAGTCCCGGTCTGATGGTGTTGAAAGCACTGGAGAAGTCGAAAAACATGACCCTCACAGCGCTCCCGGCAGGCTACAGGTGGGAGAGCGTCCGCTGCAGGAAGCAGATGACTGCGTCCTCTACTCCGATGTTGGGTCTGTAGGCGAACTGCAGCGGAGGGTGGGGCTGACCACGGAGCGGAGATGGGTGTTTTAGGAACCGGGATCACACAGGAGGTCTTCCACAGGGCAGGGACCTTCTCCAGGTCCTCAGCAGCCTGGGACTGATCCCGTCCGGTCCTGCGGATTTCCTCTGCTTCAGTCGCTGGAGCTGACTCTTCACCAGGTCCGGTGTGATGGAGAGGGGGAAGACTGGGATGTATTGTCAGAGGTGGGGGGCGGGGATGTGGGGGCAGGAGGGCCCAGGGCAGCCAAAGGCAGTGTCCACTGGGCGGTGTCCACTGGGCTGGGGACGTGTGAAGAGGTGGGGGCGGGAGTGGGGGCAGATGGAGAGGGGGGAGAATCAAACCGGTTGAAGAATTGGTTAAATTCATCTGCCCGGTGCTGGTCTCCATCCGCTGTCCCGCTGGCCCTTTGTCCACAGCCAGAGATGTTGGCCCTCCTGATCCTCCACTGGAGCTCGTGCTGGATCCTCTTCTGCTCCTCTTTGTCCCCTGAGATGAAAGCCCTTTTCTTGAGGTTCAGGAGGGCTTTAAGCTCAGAGGTCATCCATGGGTGGTTGTTAGAAAAACACCGTACCTTCTTAGTTGGTACAGTGTTATCCACACAGAAGAGGATATAGTCTGTAATACAGTGTGTCAGGCCAATATCATTATTCCTACTGTGAAGGGGAAACAGTAGGAATAATGATATTGTGAAGGGGAAACGGGGCGACAGTAGCTCAGTTGGTAGAGCATTGGCCTTTGGGCCTGGAGGTTGTGAGTTCGATTCCCACCATGGGACCTACTCCAACTACTCCCACTGATGACTGCTGCCGTTGTGTCCTTGGGCAAGACACTTAACCCCACATTGCCTGAAGCCCCCTGCTGAAAGATCAAGGCTGTTTCACCGCTGACGGAGCATCCATCTTCCTGTGGACTCACCCCCTGCAGAAGATCAGTGAGGGACTGGTGCTATGAGCGTTGGGTGGCAGCTCTCATTGCCACCCCCCCGACCCAGAAATGGACAAAGGGGTTGAAAATGAAATGAAATGAAGGGGAAACATTTTTTACCCCAAATTCTTGCCTGTAGTAGCTAGCTATCATTGAATGGGAGCTACTACACCCATCAAATCTGGGAAAAAAGTCTTTGTTGATTTTTAGTAAATTTTTCCAATTTCATTTTCGTTACTGTGAAGGGGAAAACAATATTTTCCCCAAAAGTTTGGATGTAGTAGCTAGCTATCATTGAATGGGAGCTACTACACCCATCAAATCTGGGAAAAAAAGTCTTTGTTGATTTTTAGTGATTTTTTCCAATTTCATTTTCGTTGCTGTGAAGGGGAAAACCATATTTTTCCCAAAAGTTTGGCTGTAGTAGCTAGCTATTGTTCAAATGGAGCTACTACACCCATCAAAACTGGGGAAAACGTCTTTGTTAATTTTTAGTAAATTTTTCCAATTTCATTTTTGTTACTGTGAAGGGGAAAACCATATTTTTCCCAAATTCTTGCCTGTAGTAGCTAGCTATTGTTCAAATGGAGCTACTACACCCATCAAATCTGGGAAAAAAGTCTTTGTTGATTTTTAGTGAATTTTTCCAATTTCATTTTCATTACTGTGAAGGGGAAAACAATATTTTTCCCAAAAGTTTGGCTGTAGTAGCTAGCTATCATTGAATGGGAGCTACTACACCCATCAAATCTGGGAAAAAAGTCTTTGTTGATTTTTAGTGAATTTTTCCAATTTCATTTTCGTTGCTGTGAAGGGGAAACCCATATTTTTCCCAAAAGTTTGGCTGTAGTAGCTAGCTATTGTTCAAATGGAGCTACTACACCCATCAAAACTGGGGAGAACGTCTTTGTTGATTTTTAGTAAATTTTTCCAATTTCATTTTCGTTAATGTGAAGGGGAAAACCATATTTTTCCCAAATTCTTGCCTGTAGTAGCTAGCTATTGTTCAAATGGAGCTACTACACCCATCAAATCTGGGAAAAAAGTCTTTGTTGATTTTTAGTGAATTTTTCCAATTTCATTTTCGTTACTGTGAAGGGGAAAACAATATTTTCCCCAAAAGTTTGGATGTAGTAGCTAGCTATCATTGAATGGGAGCTACTACACCCATCAAATCTGGGAAAAAAGTCTTTGTTGATTTTTAGTAAATTTTTCCAATTTCATTTTTGTTACTGTGAAGGGGAAAACCATATTTTTCCCAAATTCTTGCCTGTAGTAGCTAGCTATTGTTCAAATGGAGCTACAGTACTACACCCATCAAATCTGGGAAAAAAGTCTTTGTTGATTTTTAGTGAATTTTTCCAATTTCATTTTCAATACTGTGAAGGGGAAAACAATATTTTTCCCAAAAGTTTGGCTGTAGTAGCTAGCTATCATTGAATGGGAGCTACTACACCCATCAAATCTGGGAAAAAAGTCTTTGTTGATTTTTAGTGAATTTTTCCAATTTCATTTTCGTTGCTGTGAAGGGGAAAACCATATTTTTCCCAAAAGTTTGGCTGTAGTAGCTAGCTATCATTGAATGGGAGCTACTACACCCATCAAATCTGGGGAGAACGTCTTTGTTGATTTTTAGTAAATTTTTCCAATTTCATTTTCGTTAATGTGAAGGGGAAAACCATATTTTTCCCAAATTCTTGCCTGTAGTAGCTAGCTATTGTTCAAATGGAGCTACTACACCCATCAAATCTGGGAAAAAAGTCTTTGTTGATTTTTAGTGAATTTTTCCAATTTCATTTTCGTTACTGTGAAGGGGAAAAGAATATTTTCCCCAAAAGTTTGGATGTAGTAGCTAGCTATCATTGAATGGGAGCTACTACACCCATCAAATCTGGGAAAAAAGTCTTTGTTGATTTTTAGTGAATTTTTCCAATTTCATTTTCGTTGCTGTGAAGGGGAAAACAATATTTTTCCCAAAAGTTTGGCTGTAGTAGCTAGCTATCATTGAATGGGAGCTACTACACCCATCAAATCTGGGAAAAAAGTCTTTGTTGATTTTTAGTGAATTTTTCCAATTTCATTTTCGTTACTGTGAAGGGGAAAACAATATTTTTCCCAAATTCTTGCCTGTAGTAACTAGCTATTGTTCAAATGGAGCTACTACACCCATCATAACTGGGAAAAAAGTCTTAGTTGATTTTTAGTAAATTTTTCCAATTTCATTTTTGTTGCTGTGAAGGGGAAAACCATATTTTTCCCAAAAGTTTGGCTGTAGTAGCTAGCTATCATTAAATGGGAGCTACTATACCCATTAAATCTGGGAAAAAAGTCTTTGTTCATTTTTAGTTAATTTTTCCAATTTCATTTTTGTTGCTGTGAAGGGGAAAACAATATTTTTCCCAAAATTTTGCCTGTAGTAGCTAGTTATCATTAAATGGGAGCTACTACACCCATCATAACTGGGAAAAATATCTTTGTTGATTTTTAGTCTTTATTAGTCGTTTTGACCTCTTGCAATTTGCAGACGGTCCCTTGCGAATATCAGGGAATATTCGTCGAAAACGTTCGGCCAACTTCACCTCGGTCTCCCGGTGAGATTCGAACCCCGGTCCCCCAGGTCCCAGCCCTGATTCCCGATCACAACCCTCTCCATCACTGACTACATTAATCACCAAGACAAACACACAGTTTGAGCGGATCTTCTGCAGTACTTCCATGGATCTATTATATTAACTGGATAGGGTATTACTAGCTTGTAGCTGAATAACTCATGTGCTCAGGGGATTCTCGCGGTACTGCAGACTGAACCAGACTGAACCAGACTAAATTCACGTGGGCTACCCAGAAATGTTCCCCATAGAACTCAATGCATATTAAAACAGCTCGACCTCAGCTGACAGAGAACCTACAGCTTTAATAAAGATTGGATTTTGTGGGGATTTTAGTGTCCCTTGTCATCCTGAACTTTTTTTCTTCTTAAATCTTTCGGTTTTGTTTAAATCCACACTTTAGTGCCACAAACTCTGCTCCTCTGGCTCTCGCTCTAACTCCCGCTCTGATGAACTGCTCTGATTGGTCAGAGCGCGGCCGAGCCCCTCTGTGCACGTGCGTGAGACCCGGTGTGAGACCCTCACACGTGTGTTTGACGCAAAGCATTATGGGAGATCATCCACTGCGCAGAACCGGGAGGACCAGACGATGCCCAAATACAGGCGACTTTCCCATAGATCTTTGCGAGTTTCAGGCAACTTCCGCTAATCTTTCAGCCCCCATGCCGTCACAAAGCGCCACTGAGCACAACCATTCATTTGAATAGGGCGCCATCTTGGATCGCCGGGGCTTGAGTACTTCATGAATCGCTCCATTTCCTGTGCTCCCGAGGCTTCAAACGTCATTAGTGACGTCACTCATCTAAAACAAGGCTTCGGCCCGCGCTCCGATAAAAACTTCAGGGATTTCTCGGCTCACGCCCCGAAGCGGCACGACTCATCACTAGTAATTTATCAGAGGAATACCGAACAGAACCGAGTCAAGTTTGTCACTGATTCTAGTCCAAGCCATTTGCAACAAATGAAATAGAATAAGGTTAGAGAGTGTGTTGTGTTAGCTCTGTTAGCTCTGGTGCTGAAGCTAAAGCCGTGTGTAAAATGTCTAAAGCCCACACACTGAGAGCTCTGATGACGGCGCGTCTGGCTGCGGCCACTGAGGAGGTTCTGGTTCTGTTTGAAAGAACTATACAGGAATATGAGGAGGAACTGAGACTCTCCAAAGAGGAGACCCACCGGACACGGGCGGTGCTGAACTCTCTGCTCTACCCCAGGGTCAGGCTGCACCAGGCGGCTGCAGAGGAGAGTCCTGAGCCCGCTCTGAACCATGGACCGAACCATGGACCGGACCATGGACCGAACAATGGACCGAACAATGGACTGAAACGGGAGATCCCAAATTCACGGATCAAAGAAGAGCCAAAGGAACAGGCCGTGAAACAGGAGCAGGACCAGCTGCCAGAGTAAGACCACACTTTATACAGTTCTAACATCTAAATGATGAGTTCTAACTCATCATTCAACAATGTGCACACAAGCCAGTACTTTTCCACTGCATGTTTTGATCTCTGAAGGCCAAGCTACATGACATCGCGGCGAAAGCTGATTGGACGGTGTTCATTCGTCCATGCTGTATTTTAAGAGATCCTGGAGTAAGATCCTTGTTCGTGCTTTCTTTACCAACGACAATAAAACATGTCTTCAGTCTGAATTAAAGACTGGATCCCAGACTTTGTCATCTTCTTCAGTACAACCCTAAATTACTACAGTATTTATCTCAAAGGACATTACAAACATCACAGATCAGAGAATCCAGAGTCCAAACACAGGAAATGCAATGATAACAAACCATAGGAGCGATTGCTCCAAAAATATGTTCCATGTTCATAAATGTCCTGGATCATCCCCACCGTCCTCAGACCCTCCTGCATCAGCGAAGGAACAACTCAACCCGGGACTGAGGCTGTAGATCCAGGACTGAGGCAGTAGACCTAGGACTGAGGCTGTAGATCTAGAACTGAGGCTGGAGACCCAGGACTGAGGCTGTAGATCCAGGGCTAAGGCTGTAGACCTAGGACTGAGGCTGTAGACCTAGGACTGAGGCTGGAGACCTAGGACTGAGGCTGGAGACCTAGGACTGAGGCTGGAGACCTAGGACTGAGGCTGGAGACCTAGGACTGAGGCTGGAGACCTAGGACTGAGGCTGGAGACCTAGGACTGAGGCTGGAGACCTAGGACTGAGGCTGGAGACCTAGGACTGAGGCTGGAGACCTAGGACTGAGGCTGGAGACCTAGGACTGAGGCTGGAGACCTAGGACTCGGACTGAGGCTGTAGATCCAGGACTGAGGCTGTAGACCTAGGACTGAGGCTGTAGACCTAGGACTGAGGCTGGAGACCTAGGACTGAGGCTGGAGACCTAGGACTGAGGCTGGAGACCTAGGACTGAGGCTGGAGACCTAGGACTGAGGCTGGAGACCTAGGACTGAGGCTGGAGACCTAGGACTGAGGCTGGAGACCTAGGACTGAGGCTGGAGACCTAGGACTGAGGCTGGAGACCTAGGACTGAGGCTGTAGATCCAGGGCTAAGGCTGTAGACCTAGGACTGAGGCTGTAGACCTAGGACTGAGGCTGTAGACCTAGGACTGAGGCTGGAGACCCAGGACTGAGGCTGGAGACCCAGGACTGAGGCTGGAGACCCAGGACTGAGGCTGTAGATCCAGGGCTGAGGCTGTAGACCTAGGACTGAGGCTGTAGACCTAGGACTGAGGCTGTAGACCTAGGACTGAGGCTGTAGACCTAGGACTGAGGCTGTAGACCTAGGACTGAGGCTGGAGACCTAGGACTGAGGCTGGAGACCTAGGACTGAGGCTGGAGACCTAGGACTGAGGCTGGAGACCTAGGACTGAGGCTGGAGACCTAGGACTGAGGCTGGAGACCTAGGACTGAGGCTGGAGACCTAGGACTGAGGCTGGAGACCTAGGACTGAGGCTGGAGACCTAGGACTGAGGCTGGAGACCTAGGACTGAGGCTGGAGACCTAGGACTGAGGCTGGAGACCTAGGACTGAGGCTGGAGACCTAGGACTGAGGCTGGAGACCTAGGACTGAGGCTGGAGACCTAGGACTGAGGCTGGAGACCTAGGACTGAGGCTGGAGACCCAGGGCTGAGGCTGTAGACCTAGGCCTGAGGCTGTAGACCTAGGACTGAGGCTGTAGACCTAGGACTGAGGCTGGAGACCCAGGACTGAGGCTGGAGACCCAGGACTGAGGCTGGAGACCCAGGACTGAGGCTGGAGACCCAGGACTGAGGCTGTAGACCCAGGACTGAGGCTGTAGACCCAGGACTGAGGCTGGAGACCCAGGACTGAGGCTGGAGACCTAGGACTGAGGCTGGAGACCTAGGACTGAGGCTGGCCTTAAAAGTAGAGACTGTGCCTTCTTCCGTAACGTGGATGAGAAGCTGATTCCACAGGAGCTTGGAGCAAAAACGCTCTGCCTCCGACTGCACTTTTTGACTCTTTAGGAAGCAGCAGAAGTCGGGCGTTTGAGTTTGGTTGATATGATACTAACGTGTCACGAGTTAAACCGTGTTGTTTTGTTTTTTTTAAACTGTTGATAATGCTAAAATCAGAAGGTCCAGGTTGTATTATGATGGCCTCTCATGAAGACATGGTATGTAACTGCCACACACTCGCAGTTCCCAGGTCGACCCAGGAACTTCATGGTTTTCCTATGACTGAGTGAGTTTCCTCCAGGTGCTCCGGTTTCCCCTTCCACCCAATACCATGCACAATAAAAGTGTACGGAGGTGTGACATTAAAGAGGCAGAAGTATAAAGTGACAGTCAGCACCAGTCCACTCCCCTGTCCTCTGTATGTGTCTCAGGAGATAATAATAATAATCATAGTAATAATAATAATAATAATGATTATTAATTATTATTATTATTATTATTGTGTGTTGTTCCTTTCAGACCTGTCCCAGAGCTGACTGTGAGGACACGGAAGAGACGTCGATACAAACTGAGCCAGAAACTCAGGACGTCTGGAGACACTGAGAACTCTTCTGACACTGATCCTGACAAGGTCCAGACCCAGACACACACTGCACCAGACACACACTGCACCACACACACACACACACTGCAACACACACACACTGCACCAGACACACACACACTGCATCAGACACACACTGCACCACACACACGCACACTGCACCACACACACACACTGCACACATTTGTCGACACTTTCTCTAACTGTAGATTGATGAACATCCACACAGGCTCCTCTGGGCTCTCTGCTCTACCCCAGGGTCAGGCTGCTCCAGGTGGCTGCAGAGGCCAGTCCTGAGCCCGGTCTGAACCATGGACCGAACCACGGACCGAACCATGGACCGAACCACGGACCGAGCCATGGACCGAACCACGGACCGAGCCATGGACCGAACCACGGACCGAGCCACGGACCGAGCCACGGACCGAGCCATGGACCGAGCCATGGACCGAACCATGGACCGAACCATGGACCGAACCATGGACCGAACCCAAAGATCCCAGAACCTTCACGGATCAAAGAGGAACAGGCCGTGACGCAGGAGCAGCTGCCAGAGTAAGATCCCTCTTTATAAACCAGGGTTATAGGAGCCAAATATGTTTTTTTCTTTGTGTTAACATTCATTGACACAAATGCACAATCACCTGATGTTCTTTAGCTGCTTTATGGACTGAGGTACAAAAGAGTTCTTAAACCTGTTGCTTTTGCACAGTGGGGTCCTGTCCCTCCTCCCAGAATGCAGCAGTGCGTATTGTGAGTCCAGATCAGATTATGTTTTATTCTGATGGCCCCTCATGAAGACAGAGTTATGGTCTTGGACTTTGTCGGCACGTGTCTGCGACCCACTCACAGGACGTGGGTTCGCTTCCAGGGTCGACCTCTGCGTTTCATGTTTTTCCTGCGCCTGGGTCAGTTTCCTCCAGGTGCTCCGGTTTGTCCTACCACCCAATAACGTAGTGAAAATCCTCCAGCTCCTGGGGATGGGTCCCTGGGCGCTGCGCTGCTCCAGACAGAATATGAGAATTATCGTTTGTATTGTTGTCAAAAAAGATTTGACTGACAGGGTCCAAAGTTTGATACAGAAGTGAGACCAAGAATTCAAGAGTTAAGAATAGAACATTTATATCTCTTTACAATTAAATATTGATACAAAACTCTTGGAGCTATAATTCCCTAAATCTATCCCTGTGCAGACTGCTCACAAAAAATGTCCTCTCAACCCTTTTATCAGAATGTCCGATGACGTCATATGGTCTGAGGCTGGTCTCTGGTCTGGACTTTGGTCTTGGTTTTCTTCCATATTAGGTTTAGCAAACAGCCCCCCCCCCCATCCATCCGAGGCCCCTTCCTGTGTGGGACTAAGTAAACACAACTGCCTGCTTTATGGCTCCCCGTCCTTCACTCCAGAGCCCAGGAAAAAGTCAATGATATCTAAGGCTGGGGGAGCTCTGCATTCCTCACATGGTCTGGCCTCGACTAGACCCCACTAATATGAAATCACTGAAAATATAAACGACGTGTGCAGCATTTCTTGAGATGATGCATCAGTATTTATTCATAGACCTGTCAAGAGGCTGCATCTGAAATACTGGGTAAACCAGAATAATATATTATTTTGTTTCACTTTTGCTTCAGTTTCTTTGTTATCATCCGGGTGTTGGACGATCCATAAAGTGGAGAGGCTTTGTGTCCTGCTTCAGTTGGAACAGACTAATAATCACAGCCCAAAGGATCAGTTTCAGACTCACATTCTCACCAGATCATGAGGATGACTAGAACAGGAACTTACAAACTAGGAAACGTCTTTGGCTCTCGGTGCAAACAAGTTAAAGCAGAATAAAATCAAAAAGGCATAAATAAATCTTTTCAACACATAAGGGAGGACCGGGAGACGCTCCCTGCCCTGACGGGAGCAAATGTGTTTTTCTCCTGTGTCTGTGGCTCCTCTCTTAATCTTTCACATTCCATTGGCCAAGGCCGAAGTTGATAACGGGACTCCCCCCGCCCCTCTCCTCCTCTCCTCCTCCCTTCTCCCCTCTCCTCCTCCTCAATTCTCCCCTCTCACTCCTCCATGTCTTTCCTGGCTCATCCCCCCTGACCCAGCCCCCTCTGACAGCCCACCAGGGCTGTGGCATGCTCTGCCAAAGCAATTTCCAAGTGGTGACTTTTATTACTTACGTGGCAATAAAAATGATTCTGATAAAAAATCAACATACATTTCTTCAGTTTACTAAATACAAGTGCACTAAGTGCACTCAATATACTCTAAGAGTACAGTAGAGTGCAGTAGAGTGCAGTAAAGTGATATGTCCATGTGCAGGTGAGAGGGGAGACGTTGGAATAGTCCATGTGCAGGTGAGAGGGGAGACGTTGGAATAGTCCATGTGCAGGTGAGAGGGGAGACGTTGGAATAGTCCATGTGCAGGTGAGAGGGGAGACGTTGGAATAGTCCATGTGCAGGTGAGAGGGGAGACGTTGGAATAGTCCATGTGCAGGTGAGAGGGGAGAGGTTGGAATAGTCCATGTGCAGGTTAGAGGGGAGAGGTTAGAACAGTCCATGTGCAGGTGAGAGGGGAGAGGTTGGAACAGTCCATGTGCAGGTGAGAGGGGAGAGGTTGGAATAGTCCATGTTCAGGTGAGAGGGGAGAGGTTGGAATAGTCCATGTGCAGGTTAGAGGGGAGAGGTTAGAACAGTCCATGTGCAGGTGAGAGGGGAGAGGTTGGAACAGTCCATGTGCAGGTGAGAGGGGAGAGGTTGGAACAGTCCATGTGCAGGTGAGAGGGGAGAGGTTGGAACAGTCCATGTGCAGGTGAGAGGGGAGAGGTTGGAACAGTCCATGTGCAGGTGAGAGGGGAGAGGTTGGAATAGTCCATGTGCAGGCGAGAGGGGAGAGGTTGGAATAGTCCATGTGCAGGTGAGAGGGGAGAGGTTGGAATAGTCCATGTGCAGGTGAGAGGGGAGAGGTTGGAATAGTCCATGTGCAGGTGAGAGGGGTTGGCAGAGATACGACCAGCCCGGCTTGAGCTCGGGCGACGTACAGGTCCTGCAGCGATGGGAGGCTGCGTCCGATCACTTCCTCTGCAGAGCGCACAATGTGGAGAAGTCCACAGTCCACTCCCCTGTCTCCTGTGTCTCCTGTGTCTCCTGTGTCTCAGTGATGATGATGGTGATGGTGATGGTGATGGTGATGGTGATGATGGTGATGATGATGATGATGATGATGATGTGTTCTTCCTCTTCCTCAGGCCAGAGCTGACTGTGAGGACACGGAAGAGACTCAGGACGTCAGGAGACACTGAGAACTCTTCTGACACTGATCCTGAGGACGACAAGGTCCAGACACACACACACACACTGCACCAGACACACACACTGCACCAGACACACACACTGCACCAGACACACACACTGCACCAGACACACACACTGCACCACACACACACACTGCACCAGACACACACACTGCACCAGACACACACACTGCACCACACACACACACACTGCTCCACACACACACACACTGCACCACACACACACACTGCACCACACACACACTGCACCAGACGCACACACTGCACCACACACACACACTGCACCAGACACACACACACACTGCACCAGACACACACACACACACACTGCACCACACACACACACACACTGCACCAGACACACACACACACTGCACCAGACACACACACACTGCACCACACACACACACTGCACCACACACACACACACTGCACCACACACACACACACTGCACCACACACACACACACTGCACCACACACACACACTGCACCACACACACACTGCACCAGACGCACACACTGCACCACACACACACTGCACCAGACACACACACACACTGCACCAGACACACACACACACTGCACCAGACACACACACACTGCACCACACACACACACACTGCACCACACACACACACACTGCACCACACACACACACACTGCACCACACACACACACAGCACCACACACACACACACTGCACCACACACACACACACACTGCACCACACACACACTGCACCAGACGCACACACTGCACCACACGCACACACTGCACCACACACACACACTGCACCAGACACACACACACTGCACCACACACACACACTGCACCACACGCACACACACACTGCACCACACGCACGCACCAGACACACACACTGCACCAGACACACGCACCAGACACACACACACACTGCACCAGACACACACACACACTGCACCACACACACACACTGCACTACACGCACACACTGCACCACACGCACACACACTGCACCAGACACACACACACACTGCACCAGACACACACACACTGCACCACACACACACACTGCACCACACGCACACACACACTGCACCACACGCACGCACCAGACACACACACTGCACCAGACACACGCACCAGACACACACACACACTGCACCAGACACACACACACACTGCACCACACACACACACTGCACCACACGCACACACTGCACCACACGCACACACTGCACCACACGCACACACACACTGCACCAGACACACACACACACTGCACCAGACACACACACACACTGCACCAGACACACACACACACTGCACCAGACACACACACACACTGCACCAGACACACACACACACTGCACCAGACACACACACACACTGCACCAGACACACACACACACTGCACCAGACACACACACACACTGCACCAGACACACACACACACACTGCACCACACACACACACACACACTGCACCACACACACACACACACACGCACCACACACACACACACACACACACTGCACCACACACACACACTGCACCACACACACACTGCACCAGACGCACACACTGCACCACACGCACACACTGCACCACACACACACACACTGCACCAGACACACACACACTGCACCACACGCACACACACACTGCACCACACGCACGCACCAGACACACACACACACTGCACCAGACACACACACACACTGCACCAGACACACACACACACACTGCACCAGACACACACACACACTGCACCAGACACACACACACACTGCACCACACGCACACACTGCACCACACGCACACACACACTGCACCACACACACACACTGCACCACACACACACACACTGCACCACACACACACACAAACCCACTGCACGACACACACACACACACTGCACGACACACACACACACACTGCACCACACACACACTGCACCAGACACACACACTGCACCACACACACACACACTGCACGACACACACACACACACACACTGCACGACACACACACACACACTGCACCACACACACACACACTGCACCACACACACACACACTGCACCACACACACACACACTGCACCACACACACACACACTGCACGACACACACACACACTGCACGACACACACACACACTGCACCACACACACACACACACACACTGCACCACACACACACACTGCACCACACGCACACACACACACACTGCACGACACACACACACACTGCACCACACACACACACACACTGCACCACACACACACACTGCACCACACACACACACACACACACACACTGCACCACACACACACACACACACTGCACCACACACACACTGCACCAGACGCACACACTGCACCACACGCACACACTGCACCACACACACACACACACTGCACCAGACACACACACACTGCACCAGACACACACACACTGCACCACACGCACACACACACTGCACCACACGCACGCACCAGACACACACACACACTGCACCAGACACACACACACACTGCACCAGACACACACACACACTGCACCAGACACACACACACACACTGCACCACACACACACACTGCACCACACGCACACACTGCACCACACGCACACACACACTGCACCACACACACACACTGCACCACACACACACACAAACCCACTGCACGACACACACACACACACACTGCACGACACACACACACACACTGCACCACACACACACACTGCACCAGACACACACACTGCACCACACACACACACACACACTGCACGACACACACACACACACACACTGCACGACACACACACACACACTGCACGACACACACACACACACTGCACGACACACACACACACACTGCACGACACACACACACACACACTGCACCACACACACACACTGCACCACACACACACACACACACTGCACGACACACACACACTGCACCACACACACACACACACTGCACCACACACACACACTGCACCACACACACACACACTGCACCACACACACACTGCACCACACACACACACACACACTGCACCACACACACACACTGCACCACACACACACACACACTGCACGACACACACACACACTGCACCACACACACACACACACACACACTGCACCACACACACACACACTGCACCACACGCACACACACACTGCACGACACACACACACACTGCACCACACACACACTGCACCACACACACACACACACATGCACCACACACACACTGCACCACACACACACACACACACTGCACCACACACACACACTGCACCACACACACACACACACTGCACGACACACACACACACTGCACCACACACACACACACACACACACTGCACCACACACACACACACACTGCACCACACACACACACACTGCACACAAAGGTTGTTGTTATGGTGGAATTTAGTCTTTGTGATTTATTAAAGTAATGAAACACAAACGTGATAATTGCATAAAAGTGAGACCAGGTCTGAGGAGGATGAAAAACTCTCCAGAGCGGGAAGGAAAGGAGCAGAGTTTGTGGCACTAAAGTGTGGATTTAAAGAAAACAGAAGGATTTAAGAAGAAAAAAAGTTCAGGATGACAAGGGACACTCAAATCCCCACAAAATCAGACTTTTATGAAAGCTATAGGTTCTCTGTCAGGTTCTCTGTCAGGTTCTCTGTCAGGTTCTCTGTCAGGTTCTTTGTCAGCTGAGGTCGAGCTGTTTTAGTTTACATTGAGATCGCTGGGACATGTTTCTGGGTAACGTGAATTTGTCTGCAGTACCACAGCGCCCCCTGTGGCCGTGGGTGGGACAGCTATAAGCTAGTAATACACTATCCAGTTATTATTATAGATCGATGGTTTTCCCAGACTGGGGAGAGGAGGGAGAGGAGGGAGAGGAGGGAGAGGAGGGAGAGGAGGGAGAGGAGGGAGAGGAGGGAGAGGAGGGAGAGGAGGGAGAGGAAGGGAGAGGAAGGGAGAGGAAGGGGGAGGAAGGGAGAGGAAGGGAGAGGAAGGGAGAGGAGAGGAAAGGAGAGGAAGGGAGAGGAAGGGAGAGGAAGGAGAGGTAGAAGAAGGGAGATACTGAGAGTCATGTTGTATGAGCCCATCCAAACAAACCTCAGGGACATGGAGCCAGTGGAGGTGAACACAGACTCTGAGTTTTAATGTTTTTCCCGTTTCTTTTGTTATTGATATAATGTATAGTAATTTTGCTCAAAACGGTCAGTGTTTGTTTTAATCTCAGTGACAACAGTTCTTTTTGTTGTTTTTGTGGTTGTGTTTCTTTGTTTCTCCTGCTGCGGTGTCATTTATCCGCTGATGTCACTTTCTGAGAGGGCGTGGTCAGACTGATTGACAGGCCGCTCAGACTGACCACGCCCCCTGTGGCCTCTGGAGGAGTGTGCGACAGGAGGAAGGCTCCCTGGTCCCGGTTGATGCTGTTGTGGCTGTGATTTCAATGGCCTCCTTATGTCATCGAGGCATTCTGTGGTAGACCTGAGAGATATTGGACTGTGCCGATGGGTTCTGCAGCAGATACTCGGGTTCTTTGTTTCGACTGTTCTGAGCTCGACTTGTGACATCATTGGACAAAAAGCAAAAGCACCAAACTGTCTCCGTTTGTCGACACTTTCTCTAACTGTAGATTGATGAACATCCACACAGGCTCCTCTGGGCTCTCTGCTCTACCCCAGGGTCAGGCTGCTCCAGGCGGCTGCAGAGGCCAGTCCTGAGCCCGGTCTGACACACGGATCGAACCACGGACCGAGCCATGGACCGAACCATGGACCGAACCATGGACCAAACCATGGACCGAACCATGGACCGAACCCGGAGATCCCAGAACCTTCACGGATCAGAGAGGAGCCAGAGGAACAGGCCGTGACGCAGGAGCAGGAGCAGCTGCCAGAGTAAGACCACTCTTTATGAACATTTTCACAGTGGAAAAAGACAAAGTTATTTTAACCATAATGGCTTCTCCCGGGTCAATCCAGGCTTTTCATTTTTTTCCCTGTGCCTGGGTCAGTTTCCTCCAGGCGCTCCGGTTTCTCTTACCACTCAATAACATGGTGAAAATCCTCCAGCTCCTGGAGATGGTCCCTGGGCGCTGCTCCTGCCAGAGGCACTCGGGCTGGATGGGTCAAATGCCTGTTTGGTCGTTCATATTGTTCCGTCTCTGGTTCTACTGATCTTTATCAAAATCAGACTGAGTTTATTGCTCCTAAGTTACAGGAAGTTATTATTATATGAGTAGGGTTGGGCATCGTTTGCAATTTTCCGATTCCGGTTCCGATTCTCACTATCGATTCCTGTTCTAAACGATTCTCGATTCCGATTCTTTGAGGTGCAGGAGAGAAAAAAAAAAGATAATTTTTTATCAAATTTTATTTTATAAGTACTGTTGTGGAATTACATACCTCAATAAAGGAAAAAGCTGGAAAGGTATTTGTCTTAAATCAAAGATGTAAACACATTTATTTTACACATATATATGCGGAGAGCCAACATACAGTGTTGCATCGTGAGCTCTGGCCGGGCACAGCTCCTGTACCAATACATATACTCAGGGCGCACAGCAGGGCCCCAAAACCGTGACGTCACATGGGCTGAGATTATCATGCAAACATCACCTTTTGTATTAGCGCAAGACACAGGGAAGGCCTTTGTCTTAGGTGTGAAAGGAGCAGCCAGCAGAGGTCTTGGCAAACTCAGCATGGCGTCAGACGGCCGTCTCTGCATTAATTAAAGGCCCAGTCGTCCGTGTATTTGCTGCGACTGGTTCTAATTTAATTACTCTAAAAACTGTCATTACACTCCCCTCTTTTGATAATTCAAAACCATTTTTGCATTAATCAGTTAAATACCAGAGGCATCGTAATCACATCACCTTCAAGCTTGAAACACTTAAATTATTGCTGTCCAAAGTGGACAAGAAAAGAAACATGTTTGTCAATAAAAGAAAGAGCACATTATAATAACACAATGGATCCGGACAGCGATAAGAGTGCGGACAGTGTGTCCAACATAATATGCCACGGGCCCATGCCGGTATTAGCCTGCTACGCGGGGGTTCTGTAGTCTTTTCCGCGGAAATGCTCACGAGCGTTCAGGGGCACCGCTCCCTCTGAGCGTGTGTGAAGCTTAGTGGTCATGGCGATGTTCGGTCTTGGAGCGGCAAGACCCTAATCGCGTTGGGGCTTTGGCCTCGGCACTTCGGGGTGTGACCTTGGGGTCCGGGGGCAAGGGAGATGGGACGTCGTGTTGTTCCTGGGGATGCGCCTCGGGAACGCTGGGATTCTCTGGGTGTTGTTGTTGTTGTGGGCCTGCTCCAGTGACGGAGTTCTCACGCCGGCCGGCCCCTTATGCTTAGGGAGCCGTGAATATGCCTGCTCCGTCCCGACCCTCGGTGTCCTCGTCTATGGCCCTCGGTGGCAGCGCTGCACGATAGTGGTTGGCGTGGATCCAAGCTGTCCTCTCTGCGATCTTTAGCGGCCGTGTCCGTCACCAGGAGGATGAGGATGGGATCCATGTTTCCGTCTTGTCTCCTTCACCAGGACCCAGTCGTATGGCTCGATCTCGTGCAGAGCCGCCTGCACCGCCTGTGGCAGGGCGCTCCTGACCTAGGCAGAAATAGATTACAGTAGTGCATTCATTTCTTTACAATAGGACAGCATGTCGTCATCACACAAAAGGTGCATGGCAGATCTCTAGGTCGGGGTCCCGCTCCCAAGTTGGGCGGTCTGGCAAAGAGGGTTTCGAATGGGTTTAGGTTTTGACCTCAGAGTGCCATTCTCTCGCTCGCAATGTTTCCTTATATCAATGCCCAGAAAGTGACCTACTTCCTCAATAATTTTGCTACAAAGTGACTGCCATTGTCACTAGAAATTATATATTATTATTATTATTATTTTTTTTTTTTTTCCTTTCCGGGACACCCCATTGTGGCACAATTTCTGTGAGCAGAGCTTTCACCACCGCGTTGCTCGTGGCGTGTTTACATGCAAATACTTCAGTCCATTTGGACCAGAGATCCACCAGAACCAGACAGTATTTCTTACCTTGGCATGGTGTGAGTTCAACAAAGTCCCTTTGGACATGTTGAAATGGGCGCAGGGTGTTGGATAATTTGGGACTTACCCGGGTTGTGCGCGAGGCAGATGGCGCATGTTTGGCAGAATCTCTGTGCAAATGCCGTAAACCCCTTCGTATACCAATTTTGTGTAATTAAGTTACACATCCCTCCTTTTGAGGCATGGTCTCGACTATGTGCTAAAATCGCAAAATGTCTGAAGAAATGCCGTGGTAAGCACGGTTTGAGGTCTGGTCCCAGCCACACACCATGCCGTCGTTGAGCCCCATTTCCCTCCCACAGCACCGTCTCTGCTGGAGTAGCCAGTGCCTGCATCGCTGACAGAGAGGAGAAAATATCAACGTCTTGAGTGAGGTAGTGTGTTTGTGTGGGCAGAGGTGAGTATGCCGCTGCCTTCGCTGCCTTGTCCGCGCGCCGATTCCCTGCAGAGATGGGGTCAGTGGCATTAGTGTGGGCCTGGCATTTGCATACAGCGATCTCTAAGGGCAACATTACAGCTTTCAGCAGATGTTCAACCTGTGTGGAATTAAGAATTGGTTTACCATCAGATTTCATGAAATTGCGGTGTTTCCACAGTGCCCCCCAGTCGTGCACCACAGAGAAACCATAACGCGTATCACAGAATATGTTAACAGTTTTGCCCGCTGCCAGCTCACAAGCCCTGGTGAGCGCGACCAGTTCAGCGGTTTGTGCTGAATGGTAGTGGGGCAAACAATATAAAAATCAGAACACACAACATAACAGACTCGGTTGTAAAATTGTCGACACTCGTATGTTCTCACACTTCCAGCAGCCGGTCTGTACCTGTGGAATCCTGCTCCAAAAGAAACAGCAACGGTTCGTTAGTTTCAAGTTATTCAAATGAAACAATGGTGTGTTATGTGTCAGTTTGTTAGTGGTTAGTTGTCATTAAATGCACTGCTCAGCCTGTTGAAAAAAGGAACAGCAAGAATCTATCCAGAATTTATCCAGCGGACACAGTTATCCTGTGTCCGCTGCGGGTCGTGTTTGTGGTCATCTGCCTGTAAATAAATGACCAGAAACGCACATCAAATATACACACACACACAACGATCAACTGGGACACACAATGACATCAACACAAACAAAAACGCTTGCGCAGTAAGTTGTCAGGTCAGGTCAGAAAGTCATTGTAAAAAAAAAAATGTTTGTTTCAGGCCATCAAATTTCATATCTTTTCATATCTTTCAGCCCAGAATTTGTTGAGCGCTCTTATTTTGAAAGCGTGATCGTCTTTCACCCATCCGTTCCACTAGTGGAGAAAAATAAGACACCACCGCAGTGCAAAAAGGAAAAATAAATAAATCAAAATGTCAAAAACCACAACCCCAAAACTACGTAAAAAGTAAATTCAAAAGCATTAAAACAATAAGGACCTGAGTGACCAACGTCATGCACTATTGTGATTGGCTTTTTGCCCCACAAGAGTGTGATAAAAATAAGTCCCATTTTGATTTCACCATGTTGATTGTTCATTCTTTGTTTAATTCAGTTTAGAAGATCAGCTTTGGCCAGCCAATTTAGAAAATAAAAAATTGTTTCAACCCTCTGATCATGTTGAATTTAGGTATGCATTTTGGCATCTGTCCATCAGATTATGAAACAGATCTCCGTTGGGATAAAATTGTAATGTACGGTTTCCTGCGGCCAGAGAACCATAAAAAAAATAAAAAGGGCTTCTCCATGCGTTTGCATTTCTGGAGAACCACGAGTGTCCATCTTGGACCTGTGTCCAGCCTCCAGCACTGCTACACTTATTAATACATGCAGGGACCTCCCTCCACGCTGCAGACGTGGGTTCGGAATTTTAACTTTTACACCACAGATTGTTAGACAAAACTGTGTGCAAAGTGGAGCACAGTGGGTCGATAAACACGTTAGGTAATACCGCGGAGTCGTGCCTATCCCAATAAACGTACTCCGTTAGCCTATCTTCACTACACTGAAGCCATGAGTTTTGTGAAGCGACCACTCATTTGAGAAAGGACCAAAATCTGTCACCTTATGTTTTGTTTTTAACACAGGATTTGTTGTCCCTGAATCATCCAGAATTTTAACTTTTACACCACAGATTGTTAGCGTATATTACGGGAATTTACGGGAATTCAGCATGAATTATCTCTAAAAAGTGCCAATTGCAATTTGTTCTTGTTCAAACTTACGTGACATGAGCGGTCGCTTTGGTGACGAATGTGAACCCGGGTTTGATCAGTCGCTCGTGTTTCCTCCACGCCCGCCTCTGCCGTCCTCTGGCCCCGTGTGAGCTTGAGCGGTCCTCTGCCTTTAACGCCTCCTCCGGTAACAGTCCTTCGACACATGTCGAGCACACAGTCTTTCCGCCGGGCTGTGGAAGTTTCTCAAAGTCCGCAGGAGGCCCAGGTAGCCCAAAGCGTTCAAATAATGTTAGCCTGTGGTCCATGAGGGTTGGTTAATAACCAAACGTGCCGGTCCCAATGGCTTCTTCTGTTTGCGGTGCGGGGGCAACTTTCAACGGGGTTTCAGCGGGTGCGTTTGGTGTTTCACGTTGCCGCCTCCGTGGGGCAACAGTCACGGGATTTGGAGCAGTTTGTCTCTGGCCTCCAAAGCAGTTGTCGGTGTCTCACATAATGTGTCCACGGAATGAGTCGTGAGCTTCGGTTTCCTGAGCGTGTATCTGCTTCCGCCGCTTCTTCTTCTGCTCCCGGGTTTGGGCCCACTTCTCGCGGGGTATCAGCTGGTGCGAGAGACTCTGTGAGTCGCCGCCGTGGTTGGGGCGTGGGGCTGGTGCTGGGGCTTTGAGGCGGAGGGCAGAGCGCGGAGGAAAGCGCCGACAGACCTGGACAGGGAGAGGAAAAGGGGACAACAGTAGTCTGCTCATTTTTTAAAAACCCAACGCCTTGTTTGGGTGCGCACTTATTGTTAGTAGGGGAGTTTGGGGAATATTTCTCGGGGCTGGTCGCCTTACGCGTTCGCCTGTGTGTTCTCCGCTTCGGTGAAAAGCGGAGGAGCTATTGTTTTTACATATTTCTTTCTCTAACGTCTTTTGCCGTGATATTCTTAAAACCAAGTAATATTTCCCTTCCTTCTTCTAATTTTCACGCAAGACGCGTAATCGATTGAAGGACATAAAAAAAACCTCCCTCCGGAAGATCCGAATGAGCAGCACATAATTTGCAACCGTTTTTCCATTGCCATTGTTACGGGACGTCTGAATCCCTTTCTAGTGTACTTCCCTCCATTTTCTCTTAAAGAACAAATGGATCTAGCCCGCTTAGTCTCTCCCTGCTCTTCCTCACTCTGGAGCGATCCGTTCCCCCCCCGTTAGTTCAATACACCTAACGGGCGCGCATTCTTGAAACGGACCGGGCCTGGCTGAAGGCACAAAGAGTTTCAGGGTTGCTTACAGAGCAATACTAACACGCAGCCGCTAGCTTAAATCTCATACCCTACACAAATGGCAATGAACAAAATACCCCAAAATACGTAAATAAATCAAATACCCGTGTACACTTAAGCGCTGCCCTGGGCTTTACATGTTTGAAAAGACAAAACTCACCACAAATCAGGTTCTTTTTGGTCTTGTGTGGCCAAAGATTCTTTTCATGCGCCGGACGAGCGCGCCCTCCTTTCGTCTCCAAATAGAGCGGAGGCTGGTTTTGTTCCAGGTCGGCCGAACGCACCGCTCGTCCCCGCCGAAAAAACCCAGGCCAAGACATGTCAGCAACGCCAAATTGTTGTGGAATTACATACCTCAATAAAGGAAAAAGCTGGAAAGGTATTTGTCTTAAATCAAAGATGTAAACACATTTATTTTACACATATATATGCGGAGAGCCAACATACAGTGTTGCATCGTGAGCTCTGCCCGGGCACAGCTCCTGTACCAATACATATACTCAGGAGGCGCACAGCAGGGCCCCAAAACCGTGACGTCACATGGGCTGAGATTATCATGCAAACATCACCTTTTGTTTTAGCGCAAGACACAGGGAAGGCCTTTGTCTTAGGTGTGAAAGGAGCAGCCAGCAGAGGTCTTGGCAAACTCAGCATGGCGTCAGACGGCCGTCTCTGCATTAATTAAAGGCCCAGTCGTCCGTGTATTTGCTGCGACTGGTTCTAATTTAATTACTCTAAAAACTGTCATTACAGTACTTTTCCTGCCATAAGGCAACAGAAAGTGCTTTACATAAAAACAAATTAAATTAAAAAACAAGGAACACGAATACACACACACACACACACAAGCGGTGTTTATGTGGCACCGCCCACCATCATCTCAGAGCGGCTGAAATGTAAACACGTCTCTGTAAACCGCTGAAAAACGGCTAAAGTGAGAATACTGGAGGATTATCGTTGGACGGACTGACAGATTTGACCAAAGCACAAGGACTAGTGCATCGTGTTTTCGGAGTTTTTTACGGATTATTACATGGAGGAGGAGCAGGACTTGTTGCGGTCCTCGGCAGGTGGACAGCGTGTTTCCCTTCTTCATCATTACAAAGGGCCTGACCAGTAACTTTAAGGTAAGGAACATCAGTTTTGGATGTGTTTGTAAAGCGAGTGATGAAACTGATGTAGCGTGAGTTTGGGGAAACTGCACCGGGCTAGCACGAGTGTTCAACCGGTCAATACGCCCGTTAAACCTCGCTGTCTGGACTCTAACTTAACCAAATAATATCTGAATTAGTCATTTGACGGATAAATGTTTGCTTCCTTTACCCCTTGACTCCGTTTTATCTGCGTTTGTGGAAATTGTGAAGATACAAGCGTTGAGAGGTTTCTTTGCGATGGCAGGAGTGTGTGGCTGAAGCTAAATGTGGCAAATACTGAGCAAACACGAGCGCGCCGTCTCATAAGAGCTTAATTCACTGAGTTTTTCACAAAGCATAATAAAGCCCTGGCTTTATTACGCTGGGTGGACAGCTGCTAAGCATTTTTGAAACGTGTCCCCCCACACCTTCCAAACGCCTCCGACGCCGCTGTGCGGGCCGCATCCGGCATTTAGGAATTGAAAAAAGAATCAAAATACAAACGTCTTCTTAACGGTTCCGGAACCGCACTTTAGGAACCGGTTCCAAATAGGAACCGGTTCTCGGTGCCCAACCCTATATATGAGTTAGTATCATGACTGAAAACTGTGTCAAAAGTATGATGTGTCACTATGGGCTGTGCGGCGCATCAGTGTGTGAGGATCCAGGCTTCTACCACGGGCACGTATCTGACCTTTTGAAGCTTTAGTTGCCTCCCCTGTCTTCTGTGTGTGTCTCAGGAGATAATAATAATAATGATAATGATTATTATTATTATTATTATTGTGTGTTGTTCCTTTCAGACCTGTCCCAGAGCTGACTGTGAGGACACGGAAGAGACGTCGATACAAACTGAGCCGGAAACTCAGGACGTCTGGAGACACTGAGAACTCTTCTGACACTGATCCTGACAAGGTCCAGACCCAGACACACACTGCACCAGACACACACTGCACCACACACACACACACACTGCAACACACACACACTGCACCAGACACACACTGCACCAGACACACACACACTGCACCAGACACACACTGCAACACACACACTGCACCAGACACACACACACTGCACCAGACACACACTGCAACACACACACTGCACCAGACACACACACACTGCACCAGACACACTGCACCAGACACACACACACTGCACCAGACACACACACACTGCACCACACACACACACACACTGCAACACACACACACACACTGCGCCACACACGCACACTGCACCACACACACACACTGCACACATTTGTCGACACTTTCTCTAACTGTAGATTGATGAACATCCACACAGGCTCCTCTGGGCTCTCTGCTCTACCCCAGGGTCAGGCTGCTCCAGGTGGCTACAGAGGCCAGTCCTGAGCCTGGTCTGAACCATGGACCGAACCATGGACCGAACCATGGACCGAACCATGGACCGAACCATGGACCGAACCATGGACCGAACCATGGACCGAACCCGGAGATCCCAGAACCTTCACGGATCAGAGAGGAGCCAGAGGAACAGGCCGTGACGCAGGAGCAGCTGCCAGAGTAAGATCACTCTTTATGAACATTTTCACAGTGGAAAAAGACTAGGGCTGCAATGATTGGTCGACGCTGTTGCAGCCCTAGTCTTTTTCCACTGTTAAACTATTCATCAAAAATCAATAATAGAAATAGTCGACAATGAATTTCATTGTCGACTATTGTCGCCAGACGTGTTTTTCCAACAGAGTGAGGCCTCCCCCGTCTCACAAACAATCTCTTCCGGGAGTCACACATGCGCAAGAGCGTCTATCGAGTGGAAACGTAAACAGTAATGGCGGCGTGCGTCAGTTCTGTGCAGAAAAACATCTAAAGTTTGGGAGAGTTGTAGTAGCATTGGATACGGCAAATAAAAGGTTTACTTGCAAGGTTTGCAAAGCAGACATTTCATATCACGGCAGCTCCTCAGTGATGCACCAACATTTGAAGAGAAAGCATGAGAGGGACGAAGATCCCGGAACTTCTGTGAAGTCTGTGAAAAACAGAGCGGCGAGCACACGGTCAAAGCGAAGCCATAATGGGACCAGCGCAGACAGGACCGGTGCGGATCTTTGTCCAACCTGTGGAGGCGATAAATACAGCGCTGTGAGAAGCTGAACCATGTGAGCCTCTGAAGTGTCCCCGTGTCTCCTCCTGTTGCCCAGAAACTACTCACTACATTAAAGCTGGGGTACCTACATTTCCCTTGCATTCATAATGCTCCTGGTAGTGCCCAAACGTAAGATAAATAACTAGTACAAAAAAACCACAAGAAGTCTTGTTTTTTATGTTGTTTTTTTTCATAATTAAGAGAGAACCAAGTTAGTCAATATTTTACTCTTTGGGCTGAGAGCGGATTTTTTTATCTCCAAAAGATGTAAAGAGAGCGCGCAGTGTTTCCCTCTGAAGGAGCCTGGCAAACAATAACTGAGAAGCACTGGTCTATACTGGCCAAGCTATGTGCCAAACTGTTTATCACTTACCACATAATTAAAGCAACATTATGCCAATTCTAAGACGAAAAAACAATATTCCGATTAGTCGACTAATCGTTTCAATAGTCGGTGACTAACGACTATTAAAATCTTCCTAAAAAAGACCAAGTTATTTTAACCATAATAGCTTCTCCTGAGGGGTCTCTTCCCGGGTCAATCCAGGCTTTTCATTTGTTTCCCTGTGCCTGGGTCAGTTTCCTCCAGGCGCTCCGGTTTCTCTTACCACCCAATAACATGGTGAAAATCCTCCAGCTCCTGGAGACGGGTCAAATGCAGAAGACAAATCCACTGAAACTGCACAACAAGATTTAGTTCAAAGCCTTTGTGTCGGACTGCACAGAAACATGTCACGCTTCACTTCTGCTTTAGTTTCTTTATGCATGTGCTCAGCTCTGTAGCCGGTGATTGGTCGTTCATATTGTTCAGTCTCTGGTTCTACTGATCTTAATCAGAATGATTTTTATTGCTCTTAAGTTACAGGAAGTCACATTCTAATCAATCCTCATTTCCTCATTTCCTGCATGTAACGTCTGGGTCTGGTCCCTGTGTTTGCGATTACAATCGGTTGACGTCCATCCGACCAATCAGAGAGCGCGGGAGGCGCGTGTTGTAGGCGCGTTGAACGGGCAGGTTGTAGTTTGGCGAAGAATGTGATAGTAAAGTAATCCGTTCTGGTTCTATCAAGAAATTGAAGCCGGAGCAAGAGGAAAGTTTAGCAAATGTAATCGCTGCAAAGATTGATGCACTACTCCCCACGGGCTCCGTTAGCGACAAAGGAGATGGCTAAAGCTAGGCTAAATGCTAACAACTCACTCGAGCTCATTACATACATGACAGTAAACTCAGATCCAATCGTTTCAATCTGCAAAAGGAGTTAGCCCCTCCCACCTGTTCACGGAGTCAATGGTGATATTTTACTATGGTGTGGTACGACCAGGATAATTCTAGTCACAAATTAGAAAGAAATTAGTTATACATTAATTACAGCATTAACACAAACCCATTTTTCATTGCATGATTATTATGAGTTAGTATCATGACTGAAAACTGTGTCAAAAGTATGATGTGTCACTATGGGCTGTGCGGCGCATCAGTGTGTGAGGATCCAGGCTTCTACCACGGGCACGTATCTGACCTTTGAAGCTTTAGTTGCCTCCCCTGTCTTCTGTGTGTGTCTCAGGAGATAATAATAATAATAATGATAATGATTATTAATTATTATTATTATTGTGTGTTGTTCCTTTCAGACCTGTCCCAGAGCTGACTGTGAGGACACGGAAGAGACGTCGATACAAACTGAGCCGGAAACTCAGGACGTCTGGAGACACTGAGAACTCTTCTGACACTGATCCTGACAAGGTCCAGACCCAGACACACACTGCACCACACACACACACACTGCAACACACACACACTGCACCAGACACACACTGCACCACACACACACACACACTGCACCAGACACACACTGCACCACACACAGACACACACTGCACCAGACACACACACACACTGCACCACACACACACTGCACCAGACACACACACACTGCACCAGACACACACACACACACTGCACCAGACACACACTGCACCACACACACACACACACACTGCACCAGACACACACACACACACTGCACCAGACACACACACACTGCACCAGACACACACTGCACCACACACACACTGCACCACACACACACACACACTGCACCAGACACACACTGCAACACACACACACACACACTGCACCAGACACACACACACTGCACCAGACACACACTGCACCACACACACACACACACTGCACCACACACACACACACACACTGCACCAGACACACACACACACTGCACCAGACACACACACACACTGCACCCACACACACACACACACACACACTGCACCAGACACACACACACACACACAGTAGAATAATAATAAAACTGTTGTTCCCTTTCAGAGCTGTGCCAGTGTCGACTGTGGGCACCAACAGGAAACGAAAGAGACATATTTAGAGCCACAGACAGAGGGCGCCACCGAGAACTCCTCTGACACGGACTATGAAGTTACCACAACCAGGGATGGACCCGGACACACCACTGCACCAAACTCTTACCTGTGTCGTCCAATCACAAGCCTGTCCCTGCGACCGGTGCCGCTGTGAACTGTGAGGGCGAGTCGGGAATAGCTGAAGGGTCTAAAGGGCAGTGCCCGGTTTGTCAAATCAAACACAAAGACACAGAGATGAGAAACCTTACAGCTGTTCAGTCGGTGTCTTTGGTCTCTGAAATCCCTTTTTACAAAGACATTTGTGAGTCCGCAAAGATGAGAAACCTTACAGTTGTTCAGCCTGTAAAAGGGCATTTCAGAGACCAAAGACGGACATATGTGATAGTGAAGATAAGAGGAATCAGGAACAGCTGCAAGAGCTAAAGTCACAGTAACCGGTGCAGGCGATAACCTCTGCAAAACGTGTAAATAGTAAGGGCCTGGTTAGTGCCGTGATGGGAGACCTCTGGGAACACCAGGTGCCACAGTGGGGCGGCTGTAAAGTGCCAAACTGCACGCAGAATGAGTCTGTTGTGTGCGTGTGGATGGTTGGTGGCAGTGGGAGGGGCCAGATGCATTAAAGCTCAAGTACCTGACTTTTTTCATTTGTAAATACATTTGTCTGAACAGAAAAAGGCAGAGAGTTGATTGGCTGAATGAGGCTGAAAATCCAAATTTGTGACGGAGCGATTTGACGATATGTTATTTTTGACACTTTTGGTCTCTGTTTTTATCATTATGGACCAATGGCTGTGTTTTTCTCATTGTATTTCCTGTGATTTCTTTTGATCTGAAATATATTTATTATTTTTGTATTTTTTGTAGATTGTTCCAGTGTGAATTTTATCGTTGTGATGATTCCTTCTCATTGTACTTTTTTACCATTTCATTTTTATCCTGTGATTTGTTTATTGATTTTATTATTTTTGAAAATACATTTCCAATGAATAATCTGTACATTAAAAAGAGTAAAGATACAATCCTTCAGTATTTGCAGCAAAACAGAACTGTTTTTTTTTTACCTGGATCTAAACATTGTCAGAGTCTCACATTTTCAAGAAGACCGTTTCAGATTTTTGCTGTATAAATCTGAATGATATAAACTGTAATGATTCATGTCTACTTAAAAACATACACGTCGTCTACATGGATGTATTATAATAAAGTTTAGTGACTGACATTTCCCGTCACTAAACACTACTGGACTGGAGTATGTCGAACATGTGCTACTTCATTGTAAGCACTATGAGCCAGAGTCAACCCAGAGGTGTCAAGAAAATGAACAAACATTTACGTTAGGGAATCTACTTCAGAACCCATCTAAAAAAAATCTGTTATTTTTAACTATCTAAATAATACAACACTAATGGAAAGATTGTAGCCTAAAAGAGTGAGTGCATCTCCTGTTCATACAGCCCTAATACAGTAGGGGGCGGTCATTGCACCTGGGCAGTTGGAGGCCAATCGCCATTAAGAGAAGAAGGCATTTCCTGCAGACGCGCTGCATACGTGATGACGTCACAGCATGCGACATTTTTTCGTTGCTCGGTTAATATTTATGTCTATGGTTCGGTTCCGTAGTTTCACTGTGAATATTAAAAGAAACCCACGATCAGCTGCTTCTCATGTGGAGATAAAACAAAGATCCCGCGGACAGTCTGCCGAACAGAACCGAGCCGTGTCACTGATCCTACTCTGATCCAATAACAACAAATGAAATAGAATAAGGTTAGAGAGTGTGTTGTGTTAGCTGTCGTGCTAAAGCTAAAGCCGTGTGTAAAATGTCTAAAGCCCACACACTGAGAGCTCTGATGACGGCGCGTCTGGCTGCGGCCACTGAGGAGGTTCTGGTTCTGTTTGAAAGAACTATACAGGAATATGAGGAGGAACTGAGACTCTCCAAAGAGGAGACCCACCGGACACGGGCGGTGCTGAACTCTCTGCTCTACCCCAGGGTCAGGCTGCACCAGGCGGCTGCAGAGGAGAGTCCTGAGCCCGCTCTGAACCATGGACCGAACCATGGACCGAACCATGGACCAAACAATGAGATCCCAGAACCTTCACTGATCAAAGAGGAGCCAGAGGAACAGGCCGTGAAGCAGCAGCAGGACCAGCTGCCAGAGTAAGTCTGGTTCACTGCAGTCTGTGGAGTCCGTGCATTTGGGTTTAGTTCAGTTCAAGAAATGTTCAATAAAGAAAATTCCTGGTTTGTGACTTCCTGTTACTTACAATGATATTTAGAAAGAATTGTGATTTAGATCGAACCGAAACTGGATCAAAGGTTTGATAAATAGTTCCTCTATTGATCCCCGTTGGAAACATGCAGGTGTTCAGTAGCAGCAGAAACATATCCGTCCAAACAAACAAATCAATAGATTATTTATTATTAATAAACGTAACAATGGTTTTAAAGTTCAGCAGAGGCGGAGCAGCTGTAAGGTGGCAGCAGTTTGTAGACTCGACAGCTCTATTTAGATAAACCAATAATAACATTGATGAGTTTTACTTTTTGGGATCAAAATGAATGATGTGGTTGTTTCATGGAGAATATTGAGCTTTAACATGAGGTGTAACATGCCAGGGAAGCATAGAGACCAGAAGGAGGTTGGGTTGTCAAGAGTTACTGTGTTGAGAAGAGCATCATGTGACATCACCTGCAGGTGAAAGGTCCACAGACCAATGAAGCTAATGTGGGGGAAGTGTCTTGAGGCCAGACATGCTTCATCGATGCATTATTATTAATAAAACAGACACACAAATCATAATCAACTTTTTAAACTATGTAATAAAACCGTATGGCCTCATACAAAAGAACTAGGTCTTATTTCAAGCCAAAATAACATTTTAATTGGACTTATTGCAATCGAAGGAGAAACGGGTCAGACGCAGGGCTCCCATCATCACACCATGATCATGATCTGTGAACTCTCTCATTGGTTCTACTGACTCACATACAAACTGTGCTCATTCTTTTTCAGACAATTCCCAGAATGCAGTGCTGTGTGTGTGAAGAACCTGGAGTCGTCGCAACAACCTGAGCTCAAAGAGGAAACGCTGGAGCTACATTTACTCCCAGAGACTGAGCCAGACCCTGCGCACAGTTATGACGACTGGGGAGGACCCTTCAGCTGTTCCAATCTCCAAGACCACAACAACCAGGTCCAGACCGCTGTCCAAAACTCACACCTGTCCTTTGATTGTGATAAGTCTGCCCCCGAGACCAGAGTTCACGACGCAGGAACAGCTGAAGGGTCGAAAAGGGCCAAAGAAACGCAGCAGTGCTCTGTGTGTCAGAAGATGATGGGGGGGAAAACACGAAAACGTTTAAGGTTTCAAACAGGAGAGAGACCCTACAGCTGTTCAGTGTGTGTAAAAACATTCACGAGCATGGCTGCTGGAAACCAGGGGGACGAGTTAGGAGCAGCTGAAAGAGCCAAAGTGAAGGTTCATCAGTGTCCAGTTTGTAAGAAGATACTGAAAGGGAGTAGAACCAAGTTACACAAACACATGAGAATTCACACAGGGGAGAGACCTTACAGCTGTTCAGTCTGTGAAAAAACCTTCAGGACGATAGATCATCTCAGAACTCACAATACAGTGCACACTGGGGATAAACCTTTCAGCTGTTCTTTCTGTCAGAAAGAATATTCCTACCCCTCTGGTCTTAAAAACCACATTCAACGGAAACATTTGAATTGAGGGGTAGACCAGAGAGGGGTAGACCAGAGAGGGGTAGACCAGAGAGGGGTAGACCAGAGAGGGGTAGACCAGAGAGGCGGAGAGACCAGAGAGGGGGAGAACAGAGAGGCGGAGAGACCAGAGAGGGGGAGAACAGAGAGGCGGAGAGACCAGAGAGGGGTAGACCAGAGAGGCGGAGAGACCAGAGAGGGGGAGAACAGAGAGGCGGAGAGACCAGAGAGGGGGAGAACAGAGAGGCGGAGAGACCAGAGAGGGGGAGAACAGAGAGGGGGAGAACAGAGAGGGGTAGACCAGAGAGGGGGAGAGACCAGAGAGGGGGAGAACAGAGAGGGGGAGAGACCAGAGAGGGGGAGACCAGAGAGGGGGAGACCAGAGAGGGGTAGACCAGAGAGGGGGAGAGACCAGAGAGGGGGAGAACAGAGAGGGGGAGACCAGAGAGGGGTAGACCAGAGAGGGGGAGACCAGAGCGGGGGAGAGACCAGAGAGGGGTAGATCAGAGAGGGGTAGACCAGAGAGGGGTAGACCAGAGAGGGGGAGACCAGAGAGGGGGAGACCAGAGAGGGGTAGATCAGAGAGGGGTAGACCAGAGAGGGGTAGACCAGAGAGGGGTAGACCAGAGAGGGGTAGACCAGAGAGGGGGAGACCAGAGAGGGGGAGAGACCAGAGAGAGGGAGAACAGAGAGGGGGAGAGACCAGAGAGGGGGAGACCAGAGAGGGGGAGACCAGAGAGGGGGAGAGACCAGAGAGGGGGAGAACAGAGCGAGGGAGAGACCATCTTCTGACTCCCCACATGTCCCCTGACAAGAAAAAAACACTGCCGATCATTTTGGGTAAAAATGATTGATTTTAAAGATATCGTGAAAATATCGTTATCGGGAGTTGGGGAAAAAATATGGCCCGCCCCTGATCCAGAGACAGAGACAGAGTGAGAGACAGAGACAGAGTGAGAGACAGAGACAGAGTGAGAGACAGAGACAGAGAGGCAGAGACAGAGTGAGAGACAGAGACAGAGTGAGAGACAGAGACAGAGACAGAGACAAAGGCAGAGACAGAGGCAGAGACAGAGTGAGAGACAGAGGCAGAGACAGAGTGAGAGACAGAGACAGAGTGAGAGACAGAGACAGAGTGAGAGACAGAGACAGAGTGAGAGACAGAGACAGAGGCAGAGACAGAGTGAGAGACAGAGGCAGAGACAGAGTGAGAGACAGAGACAGAGTGAGAGACAGAGACAGAGACAAAGGCAGAGACAGAGACAGAGGCAGAGACAGAGTGAGAGACAGAGACAGAGTGAGAGACAGAGACAGAGGCAGAGTGAGAGACAGAGACAGAGTGAGAGACAGAGACAGAGACAGAGTGAGAGACAGAGACAGAGAAACCTTCGCTTTGAGAGAACCAGATTTTGGTGTTATAAAACTAATTTCCTCAAAGTTTCTGTTTCTGATGAATCCATGAATAAAAGAGACGTTCCTGTGTTGCCACGGCGAGTTTATCATCCACACATCCGGGGTCCAACACTCTGAAAATAAAGTACTTTCAAAACTTTAGCATAATTATTGATTTTGTTCCTTCTTTTTATATTTTATGTTTATTTATTCAGGAAAGTCCCACTGAGATTAGAACCTTTTTATCAAGTCCTCGACAGAAGTTACACACAATTACAGATTATAGGACATACACACAACTGGCTGTAGACCCAGGACTGAGGCTGTAGACCCAGGACTGAGGCTGTAGACCCAGGACTGAGGCTGTAGACCCAGGACTGAGGCTGTAGACCCAGGACTGAGGCTGTAGACCCAGGACTGAGGCTGTAGACCCAGGACCGAGGCTGTAGATCCAGGACTGAGGCTGTAGACCCAGGACTGATGCTGTAGACCCAGGACTGAGGCTGTAGATCCAGGACTGAGGCTGTAGACCCAGGACTGAGGCTGTAGACCCAGGACTGAGGCTGTAGACCCAGGACTGAGGCTGTAGACCCAGGACTGAGGCTGTAGACCCAGGACTGAGGCTGTAGACCCAGGACTGAGGCTGTAGACCCAGGACTGAGGCTGTAGACCCAGGACCGAGGCTGTAGATCCAGGACTGAGGCTGTAGACCCAGGACTGATGCTGTAGACCCAGGACTGAGGCTGTAGATCCAGGACTGAGGCTGTAGACCCAGGACTGATGCTGTAGACCCAGGACTGAGGCTGTAGACCCAGGACTGAGGCTGTAGATCCAGGACTGAGGCTGTAGACCCAGGACCGAGGCTGTAGACCCAGGACTGAGGTTGTAGACCCAGGACCGAGGCTGTAGACCCAGGACTGAGGCTGTAGACCCAGGACTGAGGCTGTAGACCCAGGACTGAGGCTGTAGACCCAGGACTGAGGCTGTAGACCCAGGACTGAGGCTGTAGACCCAGGACTCAAGCTGTAGTGTGTCTTGTTTTCTACCAAACGAGATACACACACTATAAACACAATGACAGACACACAGACACCAATATTCTGTCACTTCTTGAATGTAATGACATTTTCTTTTATATATGTACTGTATGTATTGTATCGGTTGCAGTTCCCCGTCGATGCTGTGGGGGAAGCAGTGAGCTGGAGCCGGACCCGACTGTGCAGAGGAAGACCCAGATCTGAGCCTAATGTTTATGACCATTATCGATCGCAAGACGCACAACGCAAAAGAATCTACAGAGCCTCGCTGTCCACGGAGGAGAGACTTCACCAAAACCAACTGTCCAAGCAGCGGATGCAGAGGTACAGACGGAGGCTCAAAGAGAAGAACCGGGCCTGCCAGGAGAACCACAACCACACAGGACCAGAGGAGCACCGCCCCAGCCCTGCCAGGAGAACCGGAACCACACAGGACCAGAGCAACACCGCCCCAGTCCTGCCAGGAGAACCAGAACCACACAGGACCAGAGCAACACCGCCCCAGTCCTGCCAGGAGAACCAGAACCACACAGGACCAGAGCAACACCGCCCCAGTCCTGCCAGGAGAACCAGAACCACACAGGACCAGAGCAACACCGCCCCAGTCCTGCCAGGAGAACCAGAACCACACAGGACCAGAGCAACACCGCCCCAGTCCTGCCAGGAGAACCAGAACCACACAGGACCAGGGGAGCACCGGCCCAGTCCTGACTAGATCCAGGAAGTACCATAACATTAGTCCAGACTAGAACCAGGAAGTACGACCACATTAGTCCTGGTCTCAGGTCTCTGCACCTGTGGCTCAGAGAATAGACTTTAAAGCAGCTCTGTTTGTTACAAGTCTCTCCATGGCTTCATACCAAAATACTCTGCGGAGCACAGGGACTGGCCTCCTGCTGGGACTCTGAGGAGCACAGGGACTGGCCTCCTGCTGGGACTCTGAGGAGCACAGGGACTGGCCTCCTGCTGGGACTCTGAGGAGCACAGGGACTGGCCTCCTGCTGGGACTCTGAGGAGCACAGGGACTGGCCTCCTGCTGGGACTCTGAGGAGCACAGGGACTGGCCTCCTGCTGGGACACTGAGGAGCACAGGGACTGGCCTCCTGCTGGTCCCAGAGTCGGGACTAAACATGAGGAGGCAGTGTTCCAGATTTGTGCAGCTAAAACCTGGAACAGTCTTCCTGAAAATGTGAGACAGGCTTCTTCTCTGACGATGTTCAAATCCAGGTTAAAACTGAAGGATTTTCTCTTTTCTATGTTTCTTTTTTTGTTCTTTGTTCAACACTGAGTTTTTTGTGTATGAACTGTGCTTCACAAATAAACGTTTGTTGTTGTTTTCTGATGAGATGAAGACGGCGTGTCGAGGTCGGATTCATTCAGTTTTAAAACTCTCTCTTCAATCCACTTTATTTATATTATTTATACAGCACATTTCATAAACAAGTTTCCAAGAGAGATGAAAGTATCTCCTGTAAAAACACAGGTCTGCAGCTTTATGTAGAAGGTGTGTGGGTCAGGTCAGAGGAAGTCAACCACGTGTCACGGAATTTGGTGTCGCAGAACCCCCAGTACCCTTCACTCTTTATTGCATAGACTCATCTGTAGAGAATGGATCACTTCAGTGAGATTTCGGTCTCGACGGAGGCCTCGCTACAGATTGTGAGGAGCCACTTTGAGCAGATCGGTGGCCTTCAGTGGGTGATGTTGTCCAAAGGCATGTGCGACTTGGAGACCAGGCGCATTCTGACCGCCATGTTTAACTCGCTGGTCCAAACGCTGTCCGCCAACATCTTGGGACTGATTGTTCCGAGAAGCGAAGTGAACCACAAGTTCCTGAGTGAGAGCGAGTCGACCCGAGCTCACGGATCTGTCGTCAATGTGGTGCAGAACACCATGGGGCAAGTGTTCTCTCAGGCTCTGAATCTGCCCACGGACTCGTTGGACAAACACCAGGACTCGCAGGAGCTCACCACCCTGATCAAGCAGGAAGTGTCCACGAAGGTGAACCGTGTCCTTTCTGAGGAGCAGGAGGAGGGCCCTAGGATGGTGGACTCCTTCATCAGCAGCGAGAGTGTGGCTCGCAGCATGATCGAGAAGGGAAACTCCTGCCTCAAGGGGTGCCTTCGCACCTTGTTCTGCTCCTGCGGCCTCCGTGCTGCCACAAAGAAGTCGGACTCTTTGGAAAATGGGCCGTGCCGCTGCAGCTTCCTCAGATTCGCAAAAAATAATTTCCGAAGCATGCAGGAAAACCTGGAGGCAGAACTTCTGGTTGAAGAGTTAGAGCCAGAGACGAGGAGTTTGTCGAGGGGGTCGAGCTGTGGAAGTTACTCAGACCTGGAAAAAACTCTGGGATATGCTTTGAGGACTCCAGAGGTTAGTTTTGAGCAGTTGCAACCTGAAGTAGAGGAGTTGTTTCGAAAGCTAGATCTGTCGACAAGTCCTGATAAAGAGACCAATCAAGAAAGACTGCCCCAGGCCTTGGACAGTGAATCAATCACTGCCTTTGCTCAGAAACTGACAGACACAATGTACTGTCACTTTCAGATCCTAAACAAACTTGCTTGTGCTGCGTCACCGAACGCAGAGACAAGGAGAGAGTTTGAGAACCAATATCCCGAGCAGACATACACACGGAAAACAAGGGCAAAGTGTAAACCCAGACACCATGACCTGAAGCGGACATACACGACGGTTAGGAACGAGGTATCGGATCACCTTCAAACCTTACAGAATTACATCACACAAGACCCATTGGAGAACTTCTACCGCCAGGATCTGTTTGAGTTGTGCATGGAGAAGCCGCCTCTGTCGCCCAACTCCCAGAAAGCCCTGACGTATAATGTGTCCGTTCCTTCTCAAGGGTCGGTCCCCGTCCAGATGGACTTTCAACAACTGCCAGGGCAGTCTTTCAACAGCCAGAAACACGACCTGTTTGAGAGGTCTATGGTGCACCCCAGAGCCTGTGTGCCATCACGGATCTCTAGAGACGTTCCAGCGATCGTCTTACGCACACCAGAGGTCAGCACCAGGACAATCTCAGGCATCTCTGAGAATTCTTTGAGGAGTCACAAGGACGACCTGTTCGAGAAGTCCCTTTTGCCTCCTAAAGTAGAGGTGCCTTCTTTCATCCATGAGTACGGTCCGGCGTGTCTCATGAAAATCCCAGAGAGCATGACAAGAATCAGTGACAGAGACATGACTCTATGCCTGATAGAGGCTTTGATGATTGAGATGTTCAGGGGAAAGGCTGCTTTGCGTCCGTGGGACAAAAACTACAAAGTGATCCGCGACCGTTTGACCGAAAAGGCCTGGGAGGAGATCCAGCTTTCTGAACACCAGGTGAAGAAAACGGAGAAGGGAATGAGTAAAATCATTGTCGCGATTGTGAAAGACCTGAAATCTCAGTACGGCACAGCACAGAGAATGTTGGAAAATGCTTTGGACGGAAAAGACCGGACTTTTGACGAGACGGTTTTGAAGTCCCTGCAGTACCACCTCGAGCACAACCTGCGGAAGAAGTCTTTTCTGAGCCGCGTGTCCAGAGGTCTCTGGAAGCTCGCCCAATGCTGCTGCTGCCCCAACATTGAAGAGTTAACACCCTCAGAACACCCCAATGCTAGCTACAAGACCCGATTGGTAGCTACTAAGGGGTTTGGATGAGGTTAGCTTGATAAACGGGGGAAAAGTGAGCAAAACTTTTCACATTTAACATCACCTTTAGCAATCAGCTAACCGACAAGCATTGCTCCAACCCCTCGTGTTTGGATTTGTCTTGAATTCAAACGAAAGGGTGAAAGCAAAAGAAAAAGCACAGACCTTTTAAAGAAAGCAAACCATCGCCAACAGCCATTGGCTTCTCCCCAAGACTAAACTAAGACTTTAGTTGGAATCCTCACGATCAGATTATTGTACAATCTGAAAGAGAGCAAAGGAAGGTTTCTCACCCATCATCTGTACTTCTTAGCAGGTTTTCCCGTCGTTTCTTCCTTAATCCAAAGGACTTCTTCAAGGAATGAATTCTCAGACGCGTGTTGGAGATTTATAACCTCTGGGTGTGGTTAACTGAGGCTAACGGCCAGCAGGGTCGTTAGACCTGCTTCCTTCTACATCAAACAGACCTTAGATTGTTAATGAGTTAGCATCAGGATTAGAGGTTATAAATCTCCAACACGCGGTCTGAAAATTCATTCCCTGAAGAAGTCCTTTGGATTAAGGACGAAACGTTGGGAAAACCTGCTAAGAGGTACAGATGATGGGTGAGAAACCTTCCTTTGCTTTGACTAAACCCTGTACGACTGAGAGCTTACACAAACTTATCTGAAAGAGAGGGTGATAAGACAAACTAGAGGCGTGTTCATAATTGTAAATGTCTGATTTTAACTTTTTAGCGCTGTCAGTGAGTTAGCATGTAGCTAGCTAACAGACAGTGCGAGATAATCCTCGGAGGGAACTGGAAACAAAACACACTACATAAAAAAAAAAAAGATATTAAATACAATTGTTTTTTTATTGGCTTAAAACTGTCAGTAACGCTTTTGTTGATTTTTGTTTTCTAGATTTAAATCTTAAGCATTTCTTTTATAGTTTCACAGCGACTGAAATAAGGAGCACTTTGTCAACAGCACTTAAACAGAGAACTCAATGATAATCGTCACAACTCTATTGACCACAGACCAGATCAGATTCTTGCAGCTTCCTGAAAATGTGAGACAGGCTTCTTCTCTGACAATGTTCAAATCCAGGTTAAAACAGTTCTGTTTCTGCAACAACTGAAGGATTGTCTCTTCACGTTTTTAATGTTCTGTTGTTTTTCATTTTTATTTTAATGCCTTGTGTGATATTTCTTGTTGGTTTTGCACTGTGTGAACGGTGCTTTACAAAAACATGTCTCACCATTACAGCACAATAACATGTTTTCAATTATTGGTTGATATAATGAAAAAGTTAAATCTTCAAAAGAATCTGTTGATGGGCTCTGTATCTCTCTTACTTTGCACATTCATTCATTCATTATGGCTAGCTAAGAGTCTGTAATTTGTATTTTTCTGTTTATATACATTAAACCTTCTTTTTTATATATTTAAGCAGAGTCTGAGCTTCCATTCACTGTCACTGTTTGTGCAGGAGGGAAACCCAGTTGCGCCACATACTGTAGATTATTTACCACAATAGCCTCTGTTTTGTTACTGCTTAGCTGAAGGAAGTTGTCTGCCATCCATGCCTTTATCTCCTCCAGACAAGTGTGGAGAGCAGCGGAGGAAGAGGAGTCCGTTTTATGATAGAGCTGTGTGTCGTCGGTGTCGCAGTATGTGGTGAACAGGACTGGGCCCAGGACAGATCCCTGTGGGACACCGCAGGTAACCGTGTGGGGCAGGGATTTTGCAGGCCCTAAGACTACGTGCTCCTGCCCAGGGGGGTAGCACCAAATTCTGGGCCCCGGGTACAAACAGTCTCAATGGGCCCCCACTACACGTTTCTTATATATATATATATACATATATCTTCATCCTACTCCTGTTCTTCTTTTCATGGAATGTACTATTGTTGTGTTTGTTGATTTGTTCCAATTGTATAGTATGTTGCATTACCATGAAAAAAGAATAAATAAAATGAAATGAAATATATATATATATATAAAAAAAAAATTGTCCACTCACCTTTGGCCCTCCGCGGGCGGTTATCCCTCTCTAAGCTCGGGTCCTCTACCAGAGGCCAGGGAGCTTGAGGGTTCTGCGCAGTATCTTTGCTGTTCCTAGCACTGCACATTTCTGGACCGAGATGTCCGAGGTTGTTCCGGGGATCCGCTGTAACCACTCATCTAGCTTCGGGGTCACTGCCCCGAGTGCACCGATCACCACGGGCACTACTGTCACCTTTACCCTCCAGGCCCTCTCCAGCTCCTCTCTGAGACCTTGGTATTTCTCAAGCTTTTCATGTTCTTTTTTCCGGATGTTACCATCGCTTGGAATTGCCACGTCCACCACCACGGCTGTCCTCTGCCCTTTGTCTACCACCACGATGTCAGGTTGGTTTGCCATTACCATATATAATATATATGTATATATATATATATATATGTATATATATATATATATATATATATATATATATATATATATATTTAATTGTGCCTTCATCTGGCCATGATGCTTCTCTTCCTGAAACTGAAATAAAGTAGCTTTAATGGGTTGCAAACAGATACTATATTCCATCATTACAGTGTATAGCTATTACGTATATGCCTGCATGCCTTTATGTGATATGTGTATATGGCTATTCATATAAAATATATAGTATATCTTATCTTATTTGTATGGACCATGAGTAGGTAAGTTACTTATTTGTTATTGTACAAAAATACAACAAAATACTTTTTATGGTTCATTATTATCCACCAATTTAGACTTTGTGGCAAAATTCAATCGATGCAATATTTTTTTTAAATAAGCCTATTCCATTTTCAACTAAACACCTGTGCCTAGCCTTACTCCGCCCACATGAACATTTGAAATTTGTCTGTAAAAATGGCACCAGTGGAGAAGAAGGGGGGCTTACAGTTGGGCATGGTCTGGGCTGTGATTGTCAGTTGTCATTTCTGGCTTAAAAGCAATAGTTTACACACCAGAAAGTCTCATTTCACCCTTGTTTACACACTAAGATAATTGTAGAGCTAGAAACCTTTAGACCATTAGACTTATTTACATTATTTTGACCACTAGATGTCACCAGAAAACTCCAAATCGGTGCGGGGGCGTGTGATTTGTATGGTTATAACCAGATGATCCAATGCAGAGGCCAGTGAGTGACCCCAAGACTCACGGACGGACAGATTATGACAATAGTGGGAATATAGGGTACAGGGTTGTACATGAAAATAACTCTTTGCTGCCTGCCTTTGAAGGAGAAGTGGACAGCAGTGTGTGTGAGCTCCCTTTACAGCTGCGCGTCTGTGTGTGTCACTCTGGATAACGTTTTTTTTTACCACGTACACGGCACACTGTTAGCTCTCCGTGAGTTTAGAATACAGAAACAAATGTCTCTGGGTTTTCTCCTGATGTGGCCTTAACACGTCTCTATATACTCACCTCTCGTGTGGAAGAACTGAGTAAGCAATTGCTTGCCCTCATTACACTTTTTCTCCCTGTCCTGTCTTTCTTTTCTTTTCTGAAATCCTGATTTTCCTTTCTTTGGAAAAGACATTTCTATTTTTCCCGCTTCTGCCGCTGCTTGTCAAACAAATCAACTCGCTGCAGCGGCAACAACACAGCAACAAGCGCACATGTGGGTCGTACCATTTGATCTTTTGTAAGGGGGTGGCAGGGCCCTGATATAGCATACAAATTTGTTTTTAAAGGAAAACTGAGGTTAAAACGTTGGTTATTTTCATACAGGGCCCCTTTCATTCAAATTGTAATAATATGAATATACCACAATGCCTAATACATATAAATATAAAGACACACTTTAGAAGGCCCCTCCCCGCCTTGGGCCCTGGGTACTCGGTACCCTTTACCCCAGTCCGGCGCCCATGCTCCTGCCTCCCCGTGAGATATGAGTATGACCGGAACCAGGGGAGTGCAGCAGGATGTTATGGTCCACCGTGTCAAAGGCAGCAGGTCCAGGAGTATGAGCTGTCGTAGATGTTATGGTCCACCGTGTCAAAGGCAGCAGGTCCAGGAGTATGAGCTGTCGTAGATGTTATGGTCCACTGTGTCAAAGGCAGCAGGTCCAGGAGTATGAGCTGTCGTAGATGTTATGGTCCACCGTGTCAAAGGCAGCAGGTCCAGGAGTATGAGCTGTCGTAGATGTTATGGTCCACCGTGTCAAAGGCAGCAGGTCCAGGAGTATGAGCTGTCGTAGATGTTATGGTCCACCGTGTCAAAGGCAGCAGGTCCAGGAGTATGAGCTGTCGTAGATGTTATTGTAAATTACTTTCTGTATTCACAGCATTATTCTATGCTTTTATTTTGAAAGGGAAAAGACCGAAAATGAGTCGACCTGTTGTTTCCGTGCTGAGTTGCATTTTTTTGAGACGGAGCTGTGGAGATGAATAAATTACCTCCAACGATCTGGCTTCATCTTTCTTGTACTCCCATACCCTCGGTTACATTGGTGGCAGCGGTGGGATTCCTCCAGTGCAGGAGTCCATTGTCCTAAGGTGAAAAGTATACCTCCGTGAGGCTGACTTGCACGAGGGCAGCTAGTGTTAGCCACTGCTAACTAGCGTTTTTTTTCTTCTTCTCTTTTTGCGGCGTTATAACAAGAGGCTGCTATAATGTGGACAAGGGACGAAGACCCTTTGGACTTTAAAGTGCAGAGAGGGAGTTTTGGCAACAGTAATATTAAAATTGATCTTCCACCGCTATTTTCTGGCTCAGACAATGAGAGCTTCTCGTGTTGGTCCCGCCAGTATGAGGTGGCTGTGAGGGCGCTAGTTTCAGGCACTGGTGGTGACTTTGACTATGAACTGGCCAGGATACTTCCTACAAGGCTCTCCAAGGCTGCTTTTCTTCTGTGGGACAGTCTTCCAGCAGCCGTCCAGGCAGATTACCGTGCAGTGAAAGAAAGGCTGCAGGATGCTTTCAGACAAAGACATTTCCTGGACTGTTTTAAAGCAAATCTCTCGGCCCGAAAGCGCTCCCCTGGTGAAAGCCTAGATGTTTATGCCGCTGACATTGGAAAGCTCGTACAAGAGGCTTTCCCAAATTATGGTCCAGCAGCTCAAAGGGAAGAAAAGTTTCGTAGATTTTTAGCTGGACTTGACTCATGTCTGCGAGCAAAATGTCAGGAACAGGGAGCCACAGATTTGGATGAGGCCCTTGTGATTGCAGGGCGCTGTGATATGGCCCGGGAAACACTCAGGAATGACTATATGTACCCCATAGACAGTGGAAACATTAAACCAACCACTGCTCTGGTACAGTCCATCTCAGAGGGGGCTAGTTGGCAACGCACGATCGACAGATTGGCCGAAGATATGAAAGAAATGAGAACGGATGTTCGAAAGCTCTCGGAGGAAAATGAGAGACTCAGACAGGGTGCTCGAGATGGCTCCTCTACCACGCCTCAACGTTGTCAATGTCGGTGTGGGGCTAGAGGCTGCCAGTCCCTGCGTTCCTGGAGTGAGCCAAGAGGGCGGTCACCTGAAGCCGGTTGGCAGCAGCGGCGTGGGGAGAAGTATTCCGGTCCAGAGCGGCGCTCGCCGTCACCCTACAATCGCCGTTCATCATCGCCGTACAATTCCCGCTCTGACTCTCCAGGGAGGCAGAACCTGAAGCCCACCGGGGACGTCGTCTTCAACGCCCCGGAGCAACGTCGTGGAGTGCGGTTCCTTTCCCCAGACAACCACCAACAGGGAAACGGGATGTAGCTGTCGTCGCGGGCCAGACCCCAGCTACATCACCTGTGCGGCCCCATGTGAATGATTCATTTCAGCCCTTTGCCAGTCATGTCACAGCACAGTTCCCTAATACGGTGCAACTCTCCTCATATGTAAGGGGGGTTATTGAAGGTACAGAGCTGGATATCTTAATTGACTCTGGTTCTACTGTATCCTTCATAAGTGCAGATTTTCGTCAATCAATTCCGGCTCTTCGCAAGCGGCCTTTAGGCACAGATCTTATTGCCGCTTGTGCTGTGAATGGGGAGCTATTGGACACATTAGGTACAGTGACCGTTACCTTACGCTTAGGCAGTCAGTCGATGCAGCATGTTTTCCATGTGCTCCGGAAATCTACTCAAACAGCACTTCTCGGCCTGGACTTCCTTATCTCACAGCATGCACTGTTAGACTTCCCTCGTGCTAAGTTGCAGCTGTGGGGCACAGAGATTTCCTTGCTGAGTAGTGCGGATTTGATCCCAGGGTGTTGTAATGTGTCTCTCCTTACTAGTCTGACATTGCCCCCACTTTGTGAGATGCAGGTGCCCGTCCGCGTGTCCTCCTCTAGGCCCACAGACCGTCTCCCTGACTTTGTTGGTTACCTTGAGCCTAACCCCCAGAGTAGTAGTGAGTGTGTTGTTGCGCACACCGTCTCCTCAGTTAACAAGGGTTTGACTGTAGCCCGACTTTTAAACCCCACCAAGGAGAACCTAGTGATACGAAGGGGTACACATTTGGGGGAATTTTTCTCTGTCGGGGATGGTGACCTGGTGCTGCCTCCTACACGAGGTAGTGGCACTGTAGCTGCTGTAGGGTCTGATGCAGTGCCCCCGGTGTCTTTGGATGGGTCGCCTGCCAGTTCAGACCAGGTCACGCAGTTGAAAGCGCTACTGGCAGAGTACATAGACATATTTAGTACTAGTAAGGCGGTAACTGGTAAATGTACTCTGGTCAAGCACCACATTAACACTGGTGACCACCCACCTCAGAGACAACGTGCTTATCGCACTTCCCCTGAGAAGAGGGAGGTGATTGACCGCCAGGTGAAAGCCCTGTTGGTTGATGGGGTAATAGAGGAGAGCTGCAGCCCCTGGGCCTCGCCTGTTGTCCTTGTAAAAAAAAAGAATGGTGAATGGCGATTTTGTATTGATTACAGACGACTGAACAGTGTTACAGTGAAGGACTGTCATCCTCTGCCCCGGATAGATGATACTCTGGATGCCCTCTCTGGCTCGTGCTGGTTCAGTACACTTGATTTTTCAAACGGCTATTGGCAGATCGAGGTGGCTGAGGAAGACAGACAAAAGACAGCTTTTACCACAGGGAGAGGCCTGTACCAGTGGAGGTCTATGCCCATGGGCCTGACCAACTCCCCTGCTACATTCCAACGTGTAATGGAGCTGGTTCTGCGCGGACTCCCGTGGCAGGTCTGTATGGTGTACTTGGACGATGTGTTAATATTCAGTCCTACGTTTGAGGAGCACATGTCCAACCTGCGGGAGGTGTTTTCTCGTATCCAGGCAGCGGGTCTCAAGCTCAATCCCCAGAAGTGTCACCTGGCTCGGGATCATGTGGTGTTCCTTGGCCACGTCGTTTCCAGTCGGGGCCTGCAGCCGGACCCCAGGAACACTAACAAGGTCAAGTCATGGCCCACACCGCGTTCGCCCACAGAGGTGAGAGCCTTCCTGGGACTCTGTTCATATTACAGGCGCTTTGTGAAAGATTTTGCTCGCCTTGCAGCCCCATTGCATCATCTCACATGTAAGGATGTCCCTTTTGTTTGGACTGAGGGCTGTGATGCTGCATTTGGGCATTTTAAATCGGTGCTCTCATCTGCCCCCATAGTGACCATGCCTGACTTTAATGTTCCATTTAAGGTGTACACTGATGCGTCTATGGAAGCTGTTGGGGCGGTGTTAGCTCAGGATAAAGATGGGCTGGAGAGTCGTCGTATATGCTAGTCAATCGCTTACTAATACTCAAAAGCGTTGGGCTACATTTGATAAGGAGCTATGGGCTGTGGTGTGGGCTGTGCGTCAGTTTAGACATTACATCGGATCATCCCCTTTTACTATCATAACTGACCATAAGCCTCTTTTAGGACTCCGGGGCATGTCAATTGATAAGGACCCATCCGGAAAGAGGGCCCGGTGGATCCTTGAACTGGACCCGTATAACTGGAGTATGCAGCACAAGGAGGGGCGCCGTCATACTAATGCGGATGCCCTCTCACGGCGCCCCGAAGGGGTCCTGGGCCCTGCCCCCCTGGTCAATGTGATAAGCTCCTCTCCAGCGCCACACTCCGCTCCTATTGATGCCCAGGTCAGGGTGCACTTTCCTCCGGTGCCCTCTCTGCCGGTGCCCTCTCCGCCTGTGCCCTCTCCGCCTGTGCCCTCTCCGCCTGTGCCCTCTCCGCCTGTGCCCTTTCCGCCTGTGCCCTCTCCGCCTGTGCCCTCTGCGCCTGCACCCTCTCCACCCGGGGCTCCTCCTGTGGGTGGAGAACGCTGGCATTCACTGATGGGTGACAGTGATTATATTGCCAGGCTTCAGAGGGAAGATCCGGACATTGGTACTGTATTGGACTGGATCAGGGCTGGGGGTTCTCGTCCACCAAGGGGGCAGTTGCGTGGCTCGCGGTGGCTGCGGAAATTGTGGGCGGAGTTCCCCAGGCTTTCCCTGGTGGGGGAGCTTCTTTGCCGGACAGTTTATCCCTCTCCTGTGGGGGAACCCCAGCATCAAGTTGTGGTGCCGGCATCGCTGGTTCCAGAGTTGTTAAGCCAGTTGCACGGCGGCCCTGTTTCTGCACATTTTTCAGCGGAGAGAGTGTGGACGCAGGCCAGGACGGTCTGTTATTGGCCCTCCATGCTCAAAGACATTAGGCAGTGGTGTGAACAGTGTGTACCATGTCAGACTCGCAAAGCCCCAGTACCTAAACACAGGGCTCCGATGGGAGGGTTGCAGACTGTGCGTCCGTTTCAGCGTGTGGCTGTGGACATTTTGGAACTTCCGGTAACTTCCAAGGGCAATCGCTATGTGTTGGTGGTGAACGATTATTTTTCAAAGTTTGTCAATCTGTATGCATTACCTAACCAGACTGCTCTGACTGTGGCTCAATGTCTGTTTGATGATTATGTGCTTCTGCATGGTGTTCCAGAGACTGTACATAGCGATCAGGGCAGACAGTTTGAGGCGGAGATTGTGCAGAGTTTATGTTCGCTCTTGGGCATTAAGAAAACACGCACAGCTCCATACAATCCAAAGTCGGATGGTATGGTCGAGCGGTTTAATCGTACCCTCATTGACCAGCTCGCAAAATCATTGCTGTCATGTGGTGGTGAATGGGATGACTACCTCAAACATGTGGCTTTTGCTTATAATACCTCTGTTCATGCATGTACGGGTTACACCCCCTTTTACCTATTGCATGGACGTGAAGCCCGGGTCCCGGTGAATATGATGTTGTCGACACCCACTGCTCTTCGCTTGCCTATTTCTCATGAGGATTTTGCCTCCTCTCTCGCAGAGAAGTTGGGAGTGGCCTTTGCTAACACTAGGCAAAATGCTACAGTTGCCCATGAGAGTCAGAAATTGTATCATGATGTAGGGGCTCGACACAAACCGTACAATGTGGGTGATTTGGTGTGGCTTCACAACCCCAGGGAGGATAGGATGAAGCTAGCTGCGCACTGGAAAGGCCCCTTTAGGGTTGCTGATACTGTGAACTCTGGGGAGGTAACAGGGCTCTCGTATCGTATTTGTGATCCTTTAGTTGATGGGCCTGGACTTGTCGTCCATTTTGATAGGTTAAAGCCCTATACCCTGGGTTCTCTGCCCAGTCGCCCGTCTGGTGCCCGCCCTGGTCTGACCTGTGGGTCTCCTGATGGGTCTGGTGTGGGTTTGTTGTTTGATATGCAACCTGATGAGCCGGAGTTCACTCGGCCACTGACTGAGTCACGGGTGGGTAGGGCTTTGAAAGTGCCTGCCCGCTTTAAGGATTTTGTTACTTACAGTTGAGGATTTTGTTTACTTTTGTTTGTTCTTTTGTTACTGCTCTTGACATGCAGTATGTGGCATTGGTCTATTTATCACTGTGTTTTTTTTTTATTTTTTTCCGATGTGGTTAAACGGGGACGTTTTTTTTCTCTGTTGGGGGGGAAGTATGTAAATTACTTTTCTGTATTCACAGCATTATTCTATGCTTTTATTTTGAAAGGGAAAAGACCGGAAATGAGTCGACCTGTTGTTTTCCGTGCTGAGTTGCATTTTTGAGACGGAGCTGTGGAGATGAATAAATTACCTCCAACGATCTGGCTTCATCTTTCTTGTACTCCCATACCCTCGGTTACATTATGGTCCACCGTGTCAAAGGCAGCAGGTCCAGGAGTATGAGCTGTCGTAGATGTTATGGTCCACCGTGTCAAAGGCAGCAGGTCCAGGAGTATGAGCTGTCGTAGATGTTATGGTCCACCGTGTCAAAGGCAGCAGGTCCAGGAGTATGAGCTGTCGTAGATGTTATGGTCCACCGTGTCAAAGGCAGCAGGTCCAGGAGTATGAGCTGTCGTAGATGTTATGGTCCACCGTGTCAAAGGCAGCAGGTCCAGGAGTATGAGCTGTCGTAGATGTTATGGTCCACCGTGTCAAAGGCAGCAGGTCCAGGAGTATGAGCTGTCGTAGATGTTATGGTCCACCGTGTCAAAGGCAGCAGGTCCAGGAGTATGAGCTGTCGTAGATGTTATGGTCCACCGTGTCAAAGGCAGCAGGTCCTGGAGTATGAGCTGTCGTAGATGTTATGGTCCACCGTGTCAAAGGCAGCAGGTCCAGGAGTATGAGCTGTCGTAGATGTTATGGTCCACCGTGTCAAAGGCAGCAGGTCCAGGAGTATGAGCTGTCTCAGTGTCGTAGATGTTATGGGTGTGGAGTGGGTATGAAGTTGTATTGTAAAAAACTGTCTCCGAGACCTTGAAGAGAAGTGGTAGGTTGGAGATGGGTCGGTGGTAAGCCAGGTTGTCAGGGTCCAGTGAGAGCTTTTCAGATGGGGGCGGATGTTGGCAGTTTTCAGGGCTGGGGGGACGTGGTCTGTACGTAGTGAATTATTGGTGATGTTAGTTATAAGTGGATTATGGCTGTGGCAGTTGCTTTGATTAGTGGTGTTAGGGTCCAGTGTGCAGGTAGAGGGCCTCATGTTCTTCAGAATACACTTCTTCAGGACAGGTGTGGTCACAGGAGGAAGAGCAGAGTGTGTGGATGTGACCTTATTGGTAAAGAAGTTCATGAAGCTGTTGCATTGTTTGTCTCTGATGTCACTGTGAGTGTGTGTGGGAGGCTTTAGCAGTGAGTTTATTGTAGAAAACGGCTGTTTAGAGTTTCCAGTACTAGTTGTGATTTTCTGGGAGTAAAATGTTGATCTGGCTACGGTGAGAGCTTTTGTAAGCAAGTACGTAATCTTTATTTATATAGCGCCTTTCACAGACCAGAGTCACAAAGTCACAAAATGTGTCTCTCACTCCACACAGAGAGCGAGGTCGCCAGCACAGGAGGCACACGCCAGAGCTATTGTACATGTTTTCAGTGGTAGGAGGAACTGGAGCACCTGGAGGAAACCTATGCAGACATGAAGAGAACATGCAAACTCCACTCCAATAATATAATACTTGCTATTAATCCAATCATAAAGGAGATCACAAGCTTATTTTGCTTTCCGGTCAATACTAAAAAAATCGCAGCAAAATATACAGAAAATGTGATGTCTCCGAATATTTATTGTAGTAACCTGCCTTTCTGAAAGTACGTAGTTTTGTTTGAAATTGTTTCCTTTGTCTTTGTAGAATTTTGAACACAATGGTTTTGTCTTCTAATGAGGTAGTACATGTACATGTACTACTACATGGTAGTACATGTACATGTGTTTGTACAATATGTAATAAATACAAAACAATAATAAAAAAAAATCAGGCCATGGGCTACACTTATGAATGGCTAAACTCACGGATCTATAATAATATCTGCTAAACTCATGGATCTAAATAACAATCTCTCCCTGCGGGCGCGCACTGTTGACGTCACGATCTGCGACTTGTTGGTTGTTTTTGTTCTTTAGCTGCACGTGTGAGATGCTTCTTATTTTAAATATATAACAATAATCGGACAATCTGCTGCTTTATGTGGTCACAAAAGAGAACAATCTGAGGAACAGAACGCGCCATGTTTCTAATCTGAACATTTACGACAAGAACGACAGAAAAGGCTTCTGTGTTAGCTCTGTTAGCTCTGTTAGCTCTGGTGCTGAAGCTAAAACCGTGTGTAAAATGTCTAAAGCCCACACACTGAGAGCTCTGATGACGGCGCGTCTGGCTGCGGCCACTGAGGAGGTTCTGGTTCTGTTTGAAAGAACGATACAGGAATATGAGGAGGAACTGAGACTCTCCAAAGAGGAGACCCACCGGACACGGGCGGTGCTGAACTCTCTGCTCTACCCCAGGGTCAGGCTGCACCAGGCGGCTGCAGAGGAGAGTCCTGAGCCCGCTCTGAACCATGGACCGAACCATGGACCGGACCATGGACCGAACCATGGACCGGGCCCGGAAATCCCAGAACCTTCACGGATCAAAGAGGAGCCAGAGGAACAGGCCGTGAAACAGGAGCAGGAGCAGCTGCCAGAGTAAGACCACACACTGCTGTTTCTGTGATTCCAGAGTAAATCTAACCCTAGCTCTACTCGGCTCTACTCGGCTCTACTCTGCCTGGTTGCGTTTCCATTGTGCTTTAATATCTGATTCGTTTCGTAGCTGATTACGGATCTTACATGAGACTTTTGGTGTCAAAGCTGAGCAGGTCATTACAACAGTCTGCAAAAGTCCTGACCTGTGAACCTTCTGTCATTTTCTTCACAACAAACCAGTAGAACCAGGTCCAAGAGGGTCCTAGGGCTGTCACAATAAATTATATCCAGTTATTGCTCGATAACTAAAAATGAGGTCGATAAGTCTGAGGGCCTCGATAACTTCTGTTTGTGCAAACGTGTGTTGCTCTTTGGCATTAGTCTAGCAACCTGACAAAGAGCCAATCAGAGGCTTGTAATGTGTCCAAGGAGCGAGGAGCCAGCTCATCCGAATGGACATAATTATAGCCTTTATTAATATTGGATATTTAATGTCATTCCTTGGTTAGAAGAGAACAAGAGTTCCAGAACAGTGTTATATGTTTTAAGAATTAAAAGTTTGATCTTTAAAATTCTCCCTTTTAATGCCATTTGGCCTTAAAATATATAAAGGAGGATTTTTCAAAATTTTAGTAAAGAACCGTCTTCTCCACTTTCTGAACAAAACTCTTTGGTCTTATTTGACGAGCACAAATCACCAGAATGATTGACAACTGGGAGGACCAATAGACTTGATGATCCACCCGGAAGTAGAAAAACCTAGTACCTAGTTTTAAGTGGCAAAAGCTTAAAAATGGCAATTTTAAAAATCATTGCGTGATTGCGATATTGTTGTTTTGTTTTAATGTTTATGATTTAATGTTTAATGTCAGCGTTACCGTTGCGTAGGAAAAATTCTGAACGAATAAAGGTTGATTGATTTGTCTAAAAACAGATGGAAACAAGGTAAAGTTCTAAGATATTTATCACGTACACAGTAAAAATGGGGTGTAATGTTCCAGAGTAAAGTGGTTTTACCCCGGAGTATAATTAACACTGGTGAGAGTAAAGTTGCGCCATCGGTGGTGTTAAAAGTGAGAGCACTGCCACTCTGCCATGGTCTACGGTGGTCTACGGTGGTCTGCGGTGGTCTGCCGTGGTCTGCCGTGGTCTGCCGTGGTCTACGGTGGTCTACGGTGGTCTGCTGAAGTTACGGACGCTGCTGGAGGAGGAGCTAGTCCCGGTAAGTAACGTCCCTTTGTTGTTGCACCAATACTGTGGAACATAAGTTCTGAGTCGTGCTGTAGCTTCCGTCTCTACGCCTCACTTTACGGTCATGTATCGACTTCACTGTTTACCTGCTCAGGGACCACAGGTGTGAATTAGCACTGCTGCTACAATCAGGTAGAGACGGTCTTTACTGTTCACTGTCTGTAAAAATAAAAATCATATACATTAAAGTTCCATGTAGCGGTCCACCTTTCAGGAGAAAGTCAATGATAACTTTAAACCAATGAACATAAATTAATAATAAATGAGAGAGGGATATAGATCCAGGACTGTAGGAGGAGGACTGAGGCAGGTCCCAGGCGGGTCCCAGGCGGGTCCCAGGCGGGGACGGGGTGCAGCCCACGAGCCGGGTTGGCAGGACAGGTCTGCAAAATGAAAGACTGTTTTAAGCCTTGAACGTAGCGGCCGTGTCTTTCCCTAACGTGGATGAAGCTGATTCCACAGTGAGGAGCTTGGAGCTAAAGGCTCTGCCTCCGACTGAGCTTTTGTATATTTATAATTCAGCCTTAATTTAGCAAAAATAGGATTCATTGGATTCCTCGATAGAAAACTCCATAATTAAAATAGTGGATAGTTGGACGTTAATGACTGTTTTGTTTGTAGGAGCAGCATGGTGCTGTGTGTAGAGGTCAGAGGAGAACAGAGACACGTGACTCTGACGGAGCTGAGCTTTGGTGCTTTCCTTAAAGAAGGTGAGTGCAGTGGTTCAAGAGAGAGTCCTCAGAATAACACAGATGCTTCAAGTAGCAACATGTAAGATGTTCATGTCTCGTCATCATTAAAGGGCCCTAATCTGTCGAAAGGCATTAACCGTTCTTTTCCAATACTTCTTTAGATGATAACAATCGTTCAGAGAGATTTGGATTTCAAAATTAGTTTCACAGCCGCTAAATCCACTGTTTCAACAATTAGAAAGTCCGTGATCCGGGCGGCAGAGCTAATCTCACCGCTAAAGTACCGTGTGGTTTCCAGTTGGTGCTACGGCTAAGCTAGCAACATCTCTTACTGCACCTTTGATAATGTTTATCTTATCTTCTGTAACAGTGTGTCGTCAGTTCAACATTGCAGAAAGCAGACGCTCGGACATGAAGGTGTTAGACCAGTCCGACACCGAGGTGGACTGCGAGGTGTTTGAGGAAGTTGTGAGAGAGTCAGCGGGAACTTTAAGAGTCGTGCTGCGCAGCGAAGGACCTGGTATTCACACGTTTGGTTTAAAGGTGCTCTGAGAGAAGCTGAGCGACATCCATGGACTGTAAATATTAGCATGTTCACATGCTGTTCATTTGACGAGTGCATTCAGAAGTCCACAGCATCTGGAACCTAGCGTTGAGTCAAGAGCGACTTTTGGACCCGGCTGTGAAGAGGTTTTTGAGGAGATAAGGCCCCATAAGAATTCATTGGATAATTATGTTTCCAGATCTCGTCAGACTTTGAAGCTAAGCAGGGCAGAGCCTGGTTAGTACTGTGATGGGAGGCCTCTGTAAAGTGCCAAACTGTGGTTGTGTCCTTAGGCAAGACACTTCACCCACATTAGAATGAGTCTGTTGTGTGTGTGAATGGTTGGCGGTGGTGGGAGGGGCCGAGGCCACAGACTGGTTGCCTCGCTTCTGTCAGTGTGCCCCAGGGCAGCTGTGGCTACAGTAGTAGTTTATCACCAGTGTATGAAGTGAATGAATAATGACATGTGAAGCGTCTTTGAGCGTCCAAAAAAGCGCTGTACAAACACTATTATTATTATTATTTTCTCTGCTAGTTAGGCCCAGGTTTAGGCTGTTTCCAGGACAAAGCCAGTGGATGATGAGGTGATGTTTGTGGCCAATGTTTTGGCATCGCTTAGAGCACCTTTAAAGGAATGAGAACATTTAAATACACATATTACAGGCAACATGAAGAATATGACGATAACATGTGTGTGTTTTGGACAGCTGCGTCTCAGTCGCCGTCATCGACCGCTTCTGAGGAAGTCGATCTGAATGTGTCCATGTTCGACGGCAAAGGAAGCCGACGGAAAAGACGGCGTCGAGCCAACTGTGAGGCCAAAGAGGTAAAAGTGTGGGGTCCATCTGAGTGTTGTACTTCAGCACTACATGTGGCTTTACAGTCACTGACAGCACTTTGTATTCCACCTGCAGTTGATTGAAAGAATCCTGAGGTCGAAGCCCGGAGGTGAACGTGTGGTGCAAGAATATGTCAAAACCAAGACTCTGAAAGACGGCACCAGGAGACAGATGGTGAAGATCCTGGCCGCTGAGATGACACAGACACACGGGTAAGATCTGTACATCACTGTTACATTACGTTATTATTATTATCATTATAGGAAGATTCAGTTTATTTGCCATCACCAGTAAAACCACATTAGAAGTTGTTAATTTCATAAATGGTGTGATGTGCCAGGACAGCGCCCCCCAAGAGGGTCCGAGTGACGTACGCTCAGGGGATCGTGGCTTTGTTCCCGAATCTCCAAGACCCACACTCAGAACATGGATATGTGAGTTATGATGCAATAAACAATCTCATGTTAATGTTAAAAGAACTTCTTCTGTAGATAATGTGTTTGTGGTCACACAGGAGCATTTCTATGACCCAGACAGTGGGTCGGGGTACCTGGCGTGGCGACTGAAGACTATTCAGAGGAAAACATCAGAGGAGAGAGCTGCCTCAGTCTGCAAACCTCGTAAAGGTAGGTTTACTGATCACCGTAGCACACTGAGGATCTCCTGCCAGGTTGTTTCAATGTGTGTCTGGGCAAGCTCAGACGAGCTCGTAATGCTGACATCTAGTGGAAAAATGTTACCATTGCAGCTTCGAATACTTGAGAAACCACTGCACCACTTTTAATAATAACGACAATTTCACCAAGAAACATAAACGTCTTGTTCAGTGGAAAAAGATAAAAGATGATCCCAAATCAGTTTTCCACTCGCAGATGTCTCAAAGTCGCCAACACTACACTACACACTGTGTCCTCACTACACAACACACTGTGTCCTCACTACACAACACACTGTGTCCTCACTACACAACACACTGTGTCCTCACTACACAACACACTGTGTCCTCACTACACAACACACTGTATCCTCACTACACAACACACTGTGTCCTCACTACACAACACACTGTGTATTTGACACTGACTAGGGATGTAAATCGGCGACCGTTTAACCGGTGGTTGACCGTCACAGCGTTAACCGGTCAAAGCTGTCGGTTAAAAAAGAGAAAAAGGGGAGAGGGGAGGTCTCTTAATAACGCTATTTTAAGCCCTATTTGCACGGTGTGACGAGCGGGTCTGTATCTAGCTGTGTGCGCCCATGTATTATAAACTCCGGGACGACTCTCACGCCGCACGAGCCACATATGCACACACACTTTCCCCCTCTCCATACGTAACATCCACACGCATCATCTCTCCCCTCTGTTACCGTCAAAGTTGCACACTGGCGCGGGTCAGAACTACATTGGAGCTTACATTTACACACACACACACATATACACACACACACACACACATATACATACACACACACACACACACATATACATACACACATACATACACACACACACACACACACACACATACCGGTCTGTCGCGCTCCTCTGTGTCACGGAGCCCAAAGGATTCGCGCAAATACGCGGCTCCAGTCAAACCACATGGACCATGTTTGTGTTTATGGTCCTCGGGATCAGCTCCACACACATCACTTGTATTTAAACTTTTGTGAAGACCTGTGAGACGCGGCTCGTCACTCGCTGCTCTGACCATGTGGACGAGCCGTCGTTTGCTGCTAGAAAGTTTTGGTATTAACCTGCAGCACAGCAGAATGGGAAGATTAAAAAAGCAGTTCTCTGTGCGCAAAGGTGCCGGAGCTGTTACGGGTTTTGGTGCCGCTGTCTCGGCTCTGATCCAGTAGAACGCAGAGCTGCACTTATGAAAAGTACGCGGCTCGAAATGGCTGTTATTTCAAAGAACGTGGACTATTTTAAACTACGTGGTTAACCGGTTTCAACCGGTTAATGAGGCTCGGTGGTCGGTCATGAAAATTCATAGTTTTTTACATCCCTAACACTGACACAGTTGATGTTTGACACTGACACAGTTGATGTTTGACACTGACACAGTGGGTGGTCCGGGTCGGGGTCGTCAGCCCTTCTCCTGTGGCGCTGATCCGTCTGATGAGGACGTGGAAGCCGCTGTAGCTGTTCTGAGACACTCTGCTGATGAAGACGATGTCCGTGAGAAGATGAAGATCACCCTCATCTATCGACAAGCGATGGTCAACAGTGGAGCCAAGTCCTCAGAGGTCTTCATGGTCTTTCCACGGTTTCTGGACACACCAGGACTGGTACGAGTTCTCTGCCTCAACAAAACATCCGACGTTGACTTCTCTAATCACTCAGAGATAAACGACACTTTAGTGATCGCAGGAGAACTGCAGGTTCCAGAAGCCGAAGTACAAAACCAAACACATAAATACATCTAAAAGATGCAGCAGCAGCAGAGATGGTGCAGAGGGGGTGCAGAGGTGGTGCAGAGGTGATGCAGAGGTGGTGTGGTGCAGAGGTGTGGTGCAGAGGTGGTGTGGTGCAGAGGTGGTGCAGAGGTGGTGTGGTGCGGAGGTGGTGTGGTGCAGAGGTGGTGCAGAGGTGGTGCGGAGGTGGTGTGGTGCAGAGGTGGTGCAGAGGTGGTGCGGAGGTGGTGTGGTGCAGAGGTGGTGCGGAGGTGGTGCAGAGGTGGTGTGGTGCAGAGGTGGTGCGGAGGTGGTGTGGTGCAGAGGTGGTGCAGAGGTGGTGCAGAGGTGGTGCAGAGGTGGTGCGGAGGTGGTGTGGTGCAGAGGTGGTGCAGAGGTGGTGCAGAGGTGGTGCGGAGGTGGTGTGGTGCAGAGGTGGTGCGGAGGTGGTGTGGTGCAGAGGTGGTGCAGAGGTGGTGCGGAGGTGGTGTGGTGCAGAGGTGGTGCAGAGGTGGTGCGGAGGTGGTGTGAGTGCAGAGGTGGTGCGGAGGTGGTGCAGAGGTGGTGCAGAGGTGGTGCGGAGGTGGTGCAGAGGTGGTGCAGAGGTGGTGCGGAGGTGGTGTGGTGCAGAGGTGGTGCAGAGGTGGTGCAGAGGTGGTGCGGAGGTGGTGTGGTGCAGAGGTGGTGCAGAGGTGGTGTGGTGCAGAGGTGGTGCAGAGGTGGTGCGGAGGTGGTGTGGTGCAGAGGTGGTGCAGAGGTGGTGCGGAGGTGGTGTGGTGCAGAGGTGGTGCAGAGGTGGTGCGGAGGTGGTGTGGTGCAGAGGTGGTGCAGAGGTGGTGCAGAGGTGGTGCGGAGGTGGTGTGGTGCAGAGGTGGTGCAGAGGTGGTGCAGAGGTGGTGCGGAGGTGGTGTGGTGCAGAGGTGGTGCAGAGGTGGTGCGGAGGTGGTGTGGTGCAGAGGTGGTGCAGAGGTGGTGCGGAGGTGGTGTGGTGCAGAGGTGGTGCAGAGGTGGTGCAGAGGTGGTGCGGAGGTGGTGTGGTGCAGAGGTGGTGCAGAGGTGGTGCAGAGGTGGTGCGGAGGTGGTGTGGTGCAGAGGTGGTGCGGCCACTGCTGATCCGCTGCTTCCTATCCTCTGGTTGATGTTTTTTTTTATCTTTTTATTTGATAAATTTGAGGGGCAATGCACATTAATAAACATCAGTATAAAAGTACTAAGTCATATTTATCTATATAGCGCCGTTCACAGACCTTTGTCTCTCGCACACAGAGATGGGAGCGGGGCCAGTACAGGAGGAACATGCCAGAACTATTGTTCATGTTTTTAGTGGTAGGGGAAACCGGAGCACCTGTAGGAAACTTACGCATACTCGGGGAGAACATGCAAACTCCACTCAGAAAGGCCCTGTTCCGATCAGGATTTGAACCCAGGACCTACTTGCTGAGAAACGAGAGTGCTATCCGGATTATAGCAACCAAGCTATTCTTCATCTGCAGTCCCTAAAGGCAGGAGATAACAAAGTAACACGATACAACACAGACAGCACAGGGACTAGTTGAGAGTCTAGTGGTCACATGATTTATTTTCAGCCATTGTTGATGTTTAAAGGTGACCAGTGTAGGACTCTCCTGTAAGTGCAGAGGGAGACTGTTCCAGACGTTCATGGCCCTCACAGAGAGAGGGTTCTGTCCAAAGGCAGTTCTTCTGAAGGGGCCCTCACATGTTTGCAGAGTCCGCTTGGTTTGAACCGTTCTCACTGCTCTGGTTCAGAGTGATATGAAAAAAATAAAGAAATGCATTCCTCCTGAGTTTATGCTTGATCTGCCTGGTTGGGACCATCCTCTCTGCTCTGGTCTGTACTGCAGCAACATTTCAGTGTTGCACCACAGGTTATAGAACAGTAGGAAAGAGGAGCAAGTATAAAATCTCTATCTTGAAAATAATATTAATAACAAAGAAAACAAGTTTAAAAGTTTTACACACACCTGTCTGTGTTTGATTGCAGATTGAACAAGATTTCAGACTTCTGTTTGGTGAAGCCACAGCCAACAAATTCTTGGCGAAGTGGCCGACCACGTTCAAAGCGAAAGTCATAAAGGAAAGCCACGGACTCGCACTCACCGCAGGACTCTCAGATCTGATGCGGAACGCTGAGGCCGGGCCTGAAGATGAGAATGGTGTGAATAGAACTTTAACTTTTCTCTGCTGCTTCTGTAGGTGCACAGTACAGTACTGTGGTGATGACAGCGGTCAGTTTGAATGCTGTGGTCTTTGTCTGCTCTTGTCCAGGCTGGGACAGTGACATGTCGGCCATCTTGCTGCTGCTACATTTGCTGCCACCGTCTGCACAGGGGAGAAAGAGGCCAGGGAAGATGTCGGCGTGTCGAGCTGTAGATCACCTCATCAGGTTTCAGAAGGTTTGCTCGATAGTTTAATAAAAACAAGTTAATTTTGTTTTATGCTTAAGGTTAGGAGGTTTCTTTTAATAAGACAAAAAATGTAAAGAAGCTCGTTCTGCTTAATTACCACATGACTAAGATAGACTTCCAACTTCGACAGAGGAGACAAGTGATTGTGTAACATGTCTCTGATCAGACCACGCCCTCTCAGATTGACCACACCCCTTCAGATTGACCACACCCACTCAGACTGTCCATCCCCCTTCAGATTGACTACGCCCCTTCAGACTGGCCACGCCCCTTCAGACTGACCACGCCCCCTCAGACTGACTACGCCCCTTCAGACTGGCCACGCCCCTTCAGACTGACTACGCCCCCTCAGACTGACTACGCCCCCTCAGACTGACCACGCCCCGTCAGACTGACCACGCCCCTTCAGACTGGCCACGCCCCTTCATACTGACCACGCCCCCTCAGACTGACTACGCCCCCTCAGAAAGGCCACGCCCCCTCAGACTGGCAACGCCCAGTGAGTCCCAAGTGTGAGCCAAGGTGAAGGCCCCCTCGGCTCTGTTGATGGTCCGTGTTTCCGCTTCCTAAATTTAAATAACCTCTCGTCTCCATCTTTTGTATTTACGTTCTTCCGTTCCTACTATTTCTGCCTTGTCCCAGTCAATTATGTCATTCATTATGTCATTGTGGAAGCACTTGGAAAACAAAACATCAATGCAGCAAGCACACAGAAACCTCACACAAGTCCTCATTCACCCAAAAGACGAGATGCAACCGGAGAAAAAGTGCAATGTCATAGGAAATACCATGCACAGGACCTGCAATGAAACGTACACCAGAGAAACAGCAGCGCGACTAACGAGATCTGACTCTGCAGAAGAGAGAGAATTACATATTAGTCTCATTAAAACAACCATCGAAGCTTTACACCTGACAGTCGTTTAAAATGTATCTTCCACCACATGAATCTTCTGTTTAATGTGTTTTGTAGGTTGGAACCAGTGTGCATCCAGACATCACCCAGACCCAGCCCTTCCTCCGGGCCCAGGGATCCACCCAGACCCAGCCCTACCTCCGGGCCCAGGGATCCCCCCAGACTCAGCCCTACCTCCTGGCCCAGGGATCCACCCAGACCCAGCCCTACCTCCTGGCCCAGGGATCCACCCAGAGCCGCATTCAGTCCTACTCCATCGTGGTGGACCAGCAGATGCTTCCGTGCCAGGCCACTAGTTCAGTTGCGGCTTTTGACGAACTGTTCAAGGCCCACTTTGTCTTTGGATCGTCGTACAGTTCTTCCTTGAGCAGCTTTTTCACTTTTGTGCAAACGACCATCTATAACATCGACGTGGGGGAAACCAAGGAGACGCCGCGGGTTGCAGAGCTGCGAGCCAGAATAGTGCGTTAGCAGAGACAAAACTATGGAGTCCAAACAAGCACTTTGTCAAGCACTTTACGATCAGTCATGGGCTGTGTACCGGACTCTTTGTGGTCGAGAAGGATGCTCACAGTCTTCTGGGTTTCAACTTAAAGGTATTGAGGAGGATTCTCTTCTTCCTGGTGGATCATCGAGACCAGGGTTGTCAAACAGGTCCTCAAAAGGCCGGTGTCGCTGCAGGTTTTCGTTCCAACTTAAGCAGGAGCAAACCAGACAACGTGCAATGTGAAATCACGAACATTGAAATGCTTTGTACTTATTTATTTTTACCATAAATGTTGGTTCTGTCCTTGTGTTTGTTTTTATTTGATTTAGTTTCAGTAATGCCATGATTTACATTTAAAAAATATTAGAGAAACAAACAGTTACTATGACTGTGTGTATAAGTGCGACTAAACTACAGTCCAACAGTTTTACACATTTCATTGTGATTTTTACACTACATTGAGTAGAATTAACTTGACTTTCTCTTTGACCTTTGCTTCACAGCGATGGGGAAATGTGAGGTATTTATGCCATCACTAGCGGTGAGATGTTTGAGCCACAGTTCAATATTATTATGATACAGAATTCCGTGATATAGTGTGATTCTTCTTCGTCATAATAGTAATAGTGGGGTTAAGTGAAAGACACTTAACCCCACTTTGCCTGTAGCCCCCGCTGAAAAACCAAGGCTATGCCATAGAGCAGCCGTCCTCCTGTGGACTCCCACCTGCAGGAGGATCAGTGAGGGGCTGGTGCTCTGTGGACTGGGTGGTTATAGATCCATGCTGGCCACCCCCCAACCCAGAAATGGATTAAGGGGAAGAAAATGAATGGATGACATTCAGAGATTTTACAAACATGAAGGAATAATTTACTCATTCATTATGGTCTGTCACAAGAAGACATACACGAGGAACCGAAGTGAAAGAGAAAATTATTTAATCAATTATTGCAATACTTATTCTAATGTAATGCCTGTAAAACATCAAAATCGATATTTCCTCCACTGTCACTGATCATCTTTCTTGTTTCAGGTGGAGCACAGAGCCACGTTTCCACCCAGAGACTCAGGGAGACCGTTCTGACGAGGACAGTAAGACTCCGGTCGTCGTCTTGTTTCAGGACTCGGACCTAAACCCAGCTCCAAACTCACGTCTGTGCTCCGTGTCTCAGTCCAGAAGAACCAGAAAAACTAAAAAGACTCAGCGCTGCTCTGTCTGTAACAAGATACTGAGAGCTGGAAAGACGGAACTAGTAAGACACCTGAGGATCCACACGGGAGAGAGACCTTACAGCTGCTCAGTCTGTTCAAAAACCTTCAAGAGGCAACATCATCTCAGTTATCACAAACGAGTGCACACAGAGGACCGCTTTCACAGGAAATTAGACAAGCACAAAAAAAAAGTAATTTCCTCACATTAGTCTGAGCGATTAAGTGACGACACAGGAACACTAACGTACCACGGCCCACTGGTTGGAAAACACTGGTTTGAATAATGGAAGATGAAGTCCAGAAGGGTTTGTCCTCCAACTACAAGTCTGCACCAGAGACCAGAGCCGCCGTAGACCATGGAGACCAGTCCAGAACAGCTGCAGGAGCTAAAGAGAAGATACAGTGTAATATGTTATAAATACACATCGAGAACTCACATAAAGGAGAGACCTTACAGCTGTTCATGAGGAAGCCTCGTCTCAAAGATCACAAAGGATTTCAGGTGAAAGACCTTACAGCTGCTCCCTCTGTAATAAAGCTTTTACCCGGAAGTTGATGAATCAGAGGTGGAAATTGTCAAAAATGTTACGATTTTGAAAGTATTGCGATATTTGGGACACATTTCAATATTATTGCGATATTTACATATTTTGATGCATAAAGTTTTGTGATTTATCGTGATTCATTTTCTTTATATTATTCAGAGACTTTACAAACAAGAAGGAAAATAAGACCTTTATTTTGGTCTACAAAGTCACAACAAGCAGACGTCATAGAGCAGGGGTGGCCAACCCGCGGCTCGTGAGCCGCATGCGGCTCTTTGGCTGGTTCCGTGCGGCTCTCGGGCTTTCACTCGACAAGCGTCAAAAACGCCTCGGTGGTGGCGCTGCCTTTCATTCCATATGTAGTTCTGACCAATAGTAAAGGCCGACTTCACTCCACTAGCCAGGCCACCAAAACAATCTGACGTCGGCGAACGTCAATTCTGGTTGGTCAGATGCGCTGTCAATCACTCTGCAGCTGCTACCTCAGCTGTAGCAAATATCATAACAAACAACACGTTGCCTCGAACCATGACGTCCGTACGGAAAACAATTCCTTGGTCGCTGGATGAGGGAAACACCTTCCTCAGTTTGAGGTTGCCTGGCCTGCCAAACGATATGCTTTTTCAAAGACATATAGTCTGGGAACGAGCTTGATCTCAGCGAATTCCCGGTGGGCGTGGTTGACAGACTGCATCAACCAATTAGATGCACACAGGATATGACGCAGCAACTAGCGGCACCCAAGCCGTTTCAGTAAACACAAAACAAGGGATGGCGGCATGTCAGCTAGTGCAAATGTAAACGACTGCTGTCGATTTTGTAACAAAAACTTAAAGATACGAGGAGTTATTAGCAACTCAAAGGTGAAAGGAAGTCCCGCCTCTCGGTGCGTGATTGGACCGATGTGGGTAAAATCGTGAAATGATAGGCTAGGAAGAGGTGTCCAGACGGTTCTTCTTTTGAACAGAAAGGAGGCGTGTCTGGCAGGCCAGGCAAAGTTTGAGGAGAGGACACCAGCCTGATCTCGCTGGTTCCACCAGAAACCAGAAGGTGTTTGTGGAGCTAGCACTAAGGACGGAGCAGAATGATTCCCACAAACATGACAATGCAGAGAAAAGTTAAAAAGCTTAAAAGTGACAACCGTGAAATGAAAGATCGCAGCAGCAGAAGTAGAGGCAGACCCGAAAAGTCTGGAGGTGGTTTGACCAAATGGATTACATTTACGGACATCGGCTAACACCGGCTAACATGCTAAAACCAGCTAACACCAGCTAGCATTACACCAGGAGATATAAGCCAACTCTGCCTGGTGAGTGTCTGTCTTCAATCAAATGCAAAAGTATCTGGTCTTATACTGAGCATGTGTCTGTGGTTCTAAATCAGCTAAAGTGGTGTTGGTGTTATGTGTCAAATCTATATCTTTTACTAAAGACAGTTGTGTTTCTGCTGAACACTGGGTTGAAACTTGATTTTTTTTTCTTGGTTAGAGATTGAAAGCATTCATTTCGGAATCATAATTGATGTTCGCTGACGTGAAATTGTTCTGGTATCGACTCGCCCGGTTAGAACCAGGGCCAAACCATTAATAAAAAGTACCGGGGAGCGGTTGAAGCGAGCGGTAGAAGCGCCTGCAAACCGGGGAGAGTCGAGTCCAGCCCTTTAGTGCTGTACGAGTCAATTTCTGTCATTATCATGTTGATGACATTTACAATAAATCTGTCTGAGCAGAGCACACCTCTCTGCTCAGACAGATTGCATGTGTGTGCGCGTGTCTGCTCGTGTGCGTACAGTACGTGCGCGTGTGCGTGCGTGTGTAAGGGTTGGGGTGATGTTTATGTAGTGCACATTTGTATGATGTGGCTCTTTGCTGTAACACAGTAAAAAAAATTGGCTCTTAGTCTCTGACTGGTTGGCCACCCCTGTCATAGAGTCACAACAAGCAGACGTCATAGTGTCACAACAAGCAGACATCATAGTCACAACAAGCAGACGTCATAGTCACAACAAGCAGACGTCATAGAGTCACAACAAGCAGACGTCATAGAGTCACAACAAGCAGACGTCAGAGTCACAACAAGCAGACGTCAGAGTCACAACAAGCAGACATCATAGTCACAACAAGCAGACATCATAGAGTCACACAAACCTCAGATGAAAATAGAGAAAACTCAAACACAAAAGTGCTGCTGGGTGCTCCGTTAGAGATAGGAGCTCAGCCACACAGTAGGAGCTCGGAGTAGAGCCGCTGCTTCTCCATCTGGAGAGGAACCAGTGGAGGTGGCTCAGGCATCTGTTTGGGATGCCTCCTGGACTTCTCCCTGGGGAGGTGTTACAGGCATGTTCCACCTGGAGGAGACCAGGGGAAGACCAGGAAAAGACCAGAAGGAGACCAGGGGAAAACCAGGAGGAGACCAGGGGAAGATCAGAGGAAGACCAGAAGGAGACCAGGGGAACACCAAGGAAAGACCTAGGACACAGAGGGTCTGGGAACGCCTCAGGATTCCCCCAGATGAGCTGGAGGAGGTGTCTGTGGAGGGGGAAGTCTAGACTGCTGCCACTGTGACCTGGCAACAGATAAAGCAGAAGAAAAAGTATGGATGGACTTGTTGCCTTGTGTATGAACTGTGCTATACAATTAAACATACCTGGCCTGGCCTCCACCACAAAAACACTCTTGTTGATCTATAAATATAAGGTTATGTTTCACAGCTGTACAGACAAACCTGTCCATAAACTGGCGGCTTTCTCCTCTTTTAATAAATACAAAACTAGTGATTTTTGCTGCATTCAAATTCATAAAAAATCCTCCTTCCTTCTTCCTTGTGTTGAACTTCTATGAGTGGCTCCGGATGTGGTTAAGTCACATTGGAAACCTATGTAAGACCTTTTAAATGTCACTTTGTCAAAAATGCAAAGTTTCCAAGATCAGAGGAAACGAGACGGAGAGAAACCAGGACCCTCCGTGAGTGATTTCAGATGCAGCCATAGGGTAAAAACCAGAGGGGCGTGGCTTTCGCGTAACTTTCGCTTTGGTTGGAAAGAAGTGACGCAGTTTCTACCGTCCTCAGATAGAACAAGTAAGATTTTATACAACTTTAAGCTTTACACGTGTATCTGCTAAGTATCTGTAGTATCAGAAAGATGCTCTTATGCTAAAAGCTACTACTGCTAAACTGAATTCACGTTTTTACTTTCACTTTCATATTTGAATGGGAGGCAGGACTTTTGGTTTAGTCTTCTACGATCAGAGTGATCAAAAATTTGAGAGAAAACTATTTGAAAAACGTCAGAAATGAACTCCGATTTTGAAGTTATTCGCCCCACAGTGGGGAAATGTCAGTGTTGCATCACAAGTTACAGAACAGTAAGAATGAGGAGCATACAGCACAAGAGAAGGGAATATTAAGTACAGCACGACTCTACTTGAAAAAATTAAATCAAATGTCTATAGCTTAATAAAGAAGAAATGTATAAAACCCTGCTTGTACGTGTAGATCTGTAGATGCATCTGTGTCACACTCAGAAGCAAGAATATTGAGGTAATAAATCATTAGCTCTGAAGGTTCAAATGTTCACAGTGATGAGAGAAAGACACCAGACACGTGTTTCCAGGAGCGGCCGCTAGAGGGAGACATTTAGTCGAGATCTGTCTCCGAGCGGCCGAGGCTTTTGGTTGAATCCACAGACACTGAACTGATTTAGTTTTAAAAAATCTATCAGAAAAGAATCAAATCCAACTAATGTGAAATAAATCAAAATAGCTTCATAATGTTTAGAAAATGTGTAATAAAATAAACCCACTTTTATACTTACGGCCCCCAACCAGAATGACTTTGACCCATGGATCTATAATAATAACTGGATAGGGTATTACTAGCTTATAGCTGTCCCACCCACGGCCACAGGGGGCGCCGTGGTACTGCAGACTAACTTCACGTTACCCGGAAAAAAGCCCCATAGAACTCAATGTAAACTAAAACAGCTCGACCTCAGCTGACAGAGAACCTGACAGAGAACCTACAGCTTTCTTAAAGGAGGATTTTAGGGAACTCTGCTCGTTTGGCTCCTGCTCTAACTCTGCTGTAGGTTCTCTGTCAGGTTCTCAGTCAGCTGAAGTCGAGCTGTTTTAGTTTACATTGAGTTTTATAGGACATGTTTCTGGCCTGGGAAAAGTGAATTTAGTCTGCAGTACCACGGGCGCCCCCTGTGGCCATTGGTGGGACAGCTGTAAGCTAGTAATACTCTGTCCAGTTATTATTATAGATCCAAGGCAGAACTGGAGCCATGACTAAATAAGGACGAGTTCCGCTAATATTTCGGTCCCCATGTGGGTTGGTCGGCACTAGATCATACAAGGAATCTGAAGTAACAATCCTACTTTCAAATTAGTTTTAGACTAATACAGTGCCTTGCGAAAGTATTCGGCCCCCTGAACCTTTCAACATTTCGCCACATTTCAGGCTTCAAACATAAAGATATAAAAATTTAATTTTTTGTCAAGAATCAACAACAAGTGGGACACAATCGTGAAGTGGAACGAAATGTATTGGATAATTTAAACTTTTTTAACAAATAAAAAACTGAAAAGTGGGGCGTGCAATATTATTCGGCCCCCTTGCGCTAATACTTTGTAGCGCCACCTTTTGCTGCAATTACAGCTGCAAGTCGCTTGGGGTATGTCTCTATTAGTTTTGCACATCGAGAGACTGGCATTCTTGCCCATTCTTCCTTGCAAAACAGCTCGAGCTCAGTGAGGTTGGATGGAGAGCGTTTGTGAACAGCAGTCTTCAGCTCTTTCCACAGATTCTCGATTGGATTCAGGTCTCGACTTTGACTTGGCCATTCTAACACCTGGATACGTCTATTTGTGAACCATTCCATTGTAGATTTGGCTTTATGTTTTGGATCATTGTCCTGTTGGAAGATGAATCTCCGTCTCAGTCTCAGGTCTTTTGCAGACTCCAACAGGTTTTCTTCCAGAATGGTCCTGTATTTGGCTCCATCCATCTTCCCATCAATTTTAGCCATCTTCCCTGTCCCTGCTGAAGAAAAGCAGGCCCAAAGCATGATGCTGCCACCACCATGTTTGACAGTGGGGATGGTGTGTTCAGGGTGATGAGCTGTGTTGCTTTTACGCCAAACATATCGTTTTGCATTGTGGCCAAAAAGTTTGATTTTGGTTTCATCTGACCAGAGCACCTTCTTCCACATGTTTGGTGTGTCTCCCAGGTGGCTTGTGGCAAACTTTAAACGAGACTTTTTATGGATATCTTTGAGAAATGCCTTTCTTCTTGCCACTCTTCCATAAAGGCCAGATTTGTGCAGTGCACGACTGATTGTTGTCCTATGGACAGACTCTCCCACCTCAGCTGTAGTTATCTGCAGTTCAACCAGAGTGATCATGGGCCTCTTGGCTGCATCTCTGATCAGTCTTCTCCTTGTTTGAGATGAAAGTTTGGAGGGACGGCCGGGTCTTGGTAGATTTGCAGTGGTCTGATTCTCCTTACATTTCAATATAACTGCTTGCACAGTGGTCCTTGAGATGTTTAAAGCTTGGGAAATCTTTTTGTATCCAAATCCGGCTTTAAACTTCTCCACAACAGTATCTCGGACCTGCCTGGTGTGTTCCTTTGTCTTCATGGTTCTCTCTGCGCTTTAAACAGAACCCTGAGACTATCAAAGAGCAGGTGCATTTATACGGAGACTTGATTACACACAGGTGCATTCTATTTATCATCATCAGTCATTTAGGACAACATTGGATCATTCAAAGATCCTCACTGAACTTCTGGACTGAGTTTGCTGCACTGAAAGTAAAGGGGCCGAATAATATTGCACACCCCACTTTTCAGTTTTTTATTTGTTAATTTTTTTTAAATTATCCAATAAATTTGGTTCCATTTCACGATTGTGTCCCACTTGTTGTTGATTCATGACAAAAAATTAAAATTTTATATCTTTATGTTTGAAGCCTGAAATGTGGCAAAATGTTGAAAGGTTCAAGGGGGCCGAATACTTTCGCAAGGCACTGTAAGTCCTTAAGTGGTGACTGGTTAAGTTATAGGTAAGTCTGAGTAAGATGGTTATGGTTAGGGTTAAGGTGGTCTGAGTAAGATGGTTAAGGTTAGGGTTAAGGGTGGGTTGGGGTCATTCTATGGGAATGGCTGGTTAAGTTTAGGCATGAATATGTAGTTGGTTATATTTCCTTCCACTTCCGTCCCGATTCCGTATATGATCTAGTACTGGCCCATGTAGGCCCCATGGGCCGCTGAGCGCGAGCCATTGATTTGAATAGGCCGCCATCTGTGATCACGGGGGCTTGGTTTGACTCCCCTGATTTAGATTGCTTCTGTGTGTTGAAGGCGATGGGGAGTGCAGCAGATGAACTTCTGGAGCTGATCTACAAGTGGCTGGAGGCAGCGAAGGATTGCGGCTCGAACCTGCGGGGTTTGGCTGAGGAGCTGGTGTCTCTGAGGGAAGGTTGTTGTGCGGCTGAAACCGTGGGCAGCACTGTGGCGGTGGCAGGATCCGTGGTGGCTATAGGAGCGGCCTTCTTCACCGGAGGAGCCTCTCTCGCTCTGTGGGGAATGGGGGTGATGGGAGGGGTGGGAGCAGGCATCAATCTGGCCACCAAAATCACAGAGAGGTTCATGTCCAGCAACAAACTCAACAGAGTCACAGAAATCGACCAAAACTGCAGGAAGATCTCAAATGAAATGCAAGCCCTGTTCCAGCGGTTGAGGGAGGAGTGTCCGTGCAGCGACCCGGACCAGCAGGAGCAGTATGTGGTGGAGGAGATCCTGAAGGCCATCTCCCGCAGGTTTGGGTTGGGCTACTACTTCTGCACAGACCTCTCCTCTGTGGTTTATGACATCAAAGAGAATGTTCTGGTTCTGGGCGTCACCACGAGCCTGGTGTGCCCTCTGGTCGGAGAGGTCCTGGCTGCGTTCTCTTTGATCCGTGTGGTTGGCTCCAAGGGAGGAGCGGAGGTCGGCAAAGCGGTGGCCATACAAGGCGTGGCCAGGGTTGGTACAACACTCCTCCTTCATGTTATCCTCACAGAGTCCAGGCAGTAATAATGCAATAATGTCAGCATGTGCAATATGGGACCTCACGCTGCAAACATGTAGTATCACATGATGCTAACATGTGCAGCAGTATCACATGATGCTAACATGTAGTATCACATGATGCTAACATGTACAGTAGTATCACATGATGCTAACATGTACAGTAGTATCACATGATGCTAACATGTACAGTAGTGTCATATGAGTCTTTCACAGACTTATACCTGTATCTTACATACACACATATATATTTCTTGCCCCTAAGTATACAGTATTTTATACCTTGCTTGTTTATTGCCTTTAGCCCATAGTTATGTTTACTGCCCGACACACAGGAGTGTTTGTGTTTCCGCAGTTCCTGGGGGGTGTGGTGGGTCTGGCCTTTTCTCTTCCTGAAGCCATCGACAATTGGAAAGAGGCCATTAAAAGTAACCACGAGACACAAGCCAGTAAATCTCTGAATGACACAGCAGACCAGATCGACAAGGTTCGAAACAATCTGTCGGACAAACTATCTCAGATAAAGTAAGTGTTTCTCACAATGTCACATGAAATGGTTTGAGTTCATTTGAAGAGGGTTAATAGATGTGCCATTATTATCTACAAAGCAGGTTTTCAGAATTCTCGGACCTGAACCCGTATCAAGCCAAACTTTTTTAAATGATTTTTTTTCCTCCCATAACAATGTTTTAGCGTAGTACAGTATATAGTGCGGCGCTCACTGATATGAACACAGGCCCGGCTACAGGGCGGAGTTATACATGGTACTGATGTGTTGCAATGAGTTCTGTGTGTACGGAGTGAATGGCTGCAGCTGTATGATACACAGCTGTATGATACACAGCTGTATGATACACAGCTGTATGATACACAGCTGTATGAAGGTAACGCTGTCGTCAATGACAACACTACAGTGTGATAGAACTATATTCAGTGGGTGTGTTTGTAAATGTGATCTGCCGTTCTGAAAATGAATAAATAAAAGAGCCCGAGCCCGACCCGTGTCCGAGGTAATTATACGGTTATCGGCCCCCCTCGGGCCTATAGGGCTCAAGTGCAGGGCTCTAAACCCTGGGGGTGGGAGCTTTTCTTTACAAGAAAAAAGTAGCGGCCAAACAGTGTATCACAGATTTTCCATCATGTCCTCTAAAAATAAATAACACAGTTAAATAACACAACTCTGGTCTTTTCTGTAGGGAATTCATAGAAACTGCAGCAAAAAAACAACAACAACCACCCAAGAAAACGTCTTTTCCGAGTGTCAACAAAATGCAAACTAATGATAGCGAATCCTCCCTTGAATATCTGGATACATGCCAACCAAAGATGTTCAGGTCTTCCTATCGAGGAGACAGTGATTCTTCTGAGCAAAGTGATGATGATGAGGAAGATAGTAGCAGCAGCAGTTATGAAGAGGTGGTGGTGAAGATGGCTCTGCTCAATGTTCGCTCTGTCAACAAACTGCAGAGAAGGGGCGATAACACAATCACTGAGATGATACAGGACAACGATTTGGGGGTTCTCTTGCTCACCGAGACCTGGCTGCCAGAAAACCGAACCGAAAGCTTTAGAAATACCCTTCCTACGGGTTACGACGTATTCAGCAGACCGAGGAGTGATGGCCGCCAAGGTGGAGGTCTGGCTTTGGTCTTCAATTCCAATGAATACGAATGCTATCCTGACCCTTTGGACATCGACTTTGACGTCAATTTTGAATATCAAGCCGCATTATTATCTGTTCCTTGTGCTTTGGACGGCGTCCTCATCCTGAATATTTATCGCCCGCCAAAACCTTATCCCAAGTTTTTTGAAGAGCTGGAAAAGCTTTTAACAGCAGCTTTTGACCAGTACGGTGTGGTCATAATGGGAGGAGATTTCAATATTTGGGTTGATTGCCCAAAAGACAGCTTCTCGCGTAAATTTCATAAGTTCTTGCAAAAGAAACACCTGAAGCAGCACGTGCCGGAGTCCACACACAACAAAGGGCATACTCTAGACCTGGTCCTGACGCGTCCAAATGTGAAAATCACAGATGTAAAAGTGGAACCCAACAGCATTTCTGACCATCACACTGTCTTCTTCAATCTGCACTTCACATCACAAAGCGCCATAAGATCAGAGAGAAGTGTGGCTCGTCGCAAAGCAAAAGAGGAGATGAAGAAAAAGCAGAAACGCAAGTAGTAACGAGGGGAAGTAACGAGCTGCTGGTTAATGCAGAACCCATAATCACTTATATTTCTTACCGTTTACAGTGTTTAAGAATCTACATGAATGTTTATGCTTCAATAAGATTTAATATCAGATTAATTTTAATCAATTTTCAGACTTTCTTTAAGTACTGACAGTTTCATTTCACTGAGATTATGCAACAAAATTCCCTCCTAGTGGACGAAACTACAGGTGGAACTCTGAAGATGTGAATAAAAAACTTGATTGCTAACTTTCATCCCTCCCAATGCAGAACAAAGGGTCCATGCCTTTATCTCCTCCAGACTGAACTACTGTAATGTCCTCCTCGTCGGCATCATGACAAGAGCCTGCTCCAGTATATTCACATCTGTGGATTCCAGGTCCTGGCGAGGAGGTGCAAGTTCGACCACATCACCCCTGTTCTGTGCTCCCCATCCACGAGAGAATTTGTACAGATTCTGCCTCCTCACCAGTTTGACCATGGGATGATCTCACCTCACGCTGCCTCAGCTCGACCTCCACCCACTGTCTCCACCTGCCCAGGTCCAAGCTCCCCCCAGAGGAGACAGGGCCCAGAGACCCTGAGAGGGTGGAGGCTTTTAATCTAAATGTATTATGTTTGCACAGTTTTACAATGACAGGGTTGAAGGCATCAAAGACGTCATAACCTCCATAACACAATTAAGAATAAGCCAGCGAAGTGTTTTAAGCCAACTCACTCTGACTCTTGGACGGTTTTATCATCTACAAGTGCAATCTTCCTCCACAGGTCTGGATGCCACTGTACTTAACAACTATCGTCCCATCTCAAATCTGCCATTTATGGGGAAAGTCCTTGAAAAAGTTGTCTACCTACAGCTTACTAGATTTCTTATAATCAGCAACTCATTTGATATGTTTCAGTCCGGCTTTAGACCCCACCACAGCACTGAGACTGCTCTCGTTAAGGTTACAAACGATATCCGGCTGAACACTGACGCTCTACAGAGACCAGAGGACTTGGTGGTCCTCACAGAGACTAGAGGACTGGGTGGTCCTCACAGAAACTAGAGGACTGGGTGGTCCTCACAGAGACCAGAGGACTGGGTGGTCCTCACAGAGACTAGAGGACTGGGTGGTCCTCACAGAGACCAGAGGACTGGGTGGTCCTCACAGAGACCAGAGGACTGGGTGGTCCTCACAGAGACTAGAGGACTGAGTGGTCTCTACAGAGACCAGAGGACTGGGTGGTCTCTACAGAGACCAGAGGACTGGGTTAGTGTCGCTGGCACTGCCCTAAGTTGGTTTAGGTCTTACCTTGAAGACAGGAAGTACTTTGTGGAGTAACTGTGTCTCAGATCCTTTGGCCCTGACCGGTGGAGGACCACAGGGGTCGATCCTGTTTCGCTGCAACAACTGAAGGATTTTCTCTTTTTAATTTACTGTGATTATTCAAACTAACAGTATTTGTGGTCATACATTTCAACTGTTATGATTTAGATGTTCATTCTAATAAACATGTGATTTCAAATACATGTTTCTATATTATTTATTCTGCTTCTGAAATCTCAGACTGGGCTCTCACATGACCATGAGACAGGACCACAGCAGACCGACAGCCCCATTGTAAAACTGTTCAGACTGGATTCAGGGATCTGGTATTTATAATTAACTGTAATGGAACGTGGAAGTTGGCTGAATGACATAAAGCCTATAAACTACTACTTTAGCCACAGCTGCCCTGGGGCACACCGACAGAAGGAAGGCAACCAGTCTGTGCCATCAGCCCCTCCCACCACCACCAACCATCCACACACATCAGACTCATTCTAATGTGGGGGAAGTGTCTTGCCTAAGGACACAGTCACAATTTGGCACTTTACAGCCGCCCCACTGGGGCACCTGCTGTTCCCAGAGGTCTCCCATCTCAATACTAACCAGGCCCTGCCCTACACAGCTTCAGAGGTCTGACAGGATCTGGCTTTCACCTGCAGGCGGTGGGGGTTCATTGTCACCTTTGTGCTATTCTTGGACGGTCTCAGTCTGAAAAGTTTGGACACCCCAGCTTTGTTTCTCTTCCGGACTGATCCACCCTCGCTGTGTGAAGGAGGTTCCACAGGTCTTTCCTTCCTGCTGCTGTCAGACTGTACAACAAACACGACCTGACCTCAATAAAACAATGTCAGAATGTGTAAATACAGAACCACATGAGTCACTGTCTCTGTCTCCGAGCCTCGTGCTGCTAACATGCTAACATGCTAACACGCTAACATGCTAATACGCACAGATGTAAACATACAACGGTATTTTTCTGCACTATACAGGATCATAGACTCACTTCTTTACTATGATAAAGTTAGAGATTGTGTGGTAGTTATTGATGATCCTCAGTCCTACTGTTCTGTAACTGCTGCTGCAACACTGACATTTCCTCACTCACGGAGACAGGCGCTCTTCATCTCGCACTGTGTCGCCCTCTTGTGGCCGTAAGTGGGACACGGGTTCTACATTAGTAATTCCTCCTTATACTTTTCACAGAGTCACAAAGCACTTTTAAATCTCTTCTTTAACCCCACGTTTATCAGACAGATTTTAACTGTTAAGTTGTATTTTACTGTCTGCTTTGGTTTTGTCCTTCTCCTTGTGTTTGCTCTGCTTTGTTTTCCTACATCCATTCCATCTTATCATTTTGACTTTATTATTATGACTGTTTTATTGTTTATTTTGCTGACCGTGCAACACTTTGAAAACACATACAGAACATACAGATTTATTATTATTATTATTATTACTAATTTACACTTATGGGCGTTTGTCCTTAACTTCGCACATTTTTATATATATGTATAATTTTTTAACATGTTTTAGTGGTAGGGTAAACTAGAGCACGGGGAGAACATGCAAACTCCTCACAGAAAGAACGGGAGACAGGATCAAACCGAGAAACCCTCTCTCTGTGAGGTACAAGCGCTAACCACTGCGCCACTGTGCCACCCTGGACAGATGGTTTAGATCTTGCACTATGTCGCCCTCTTGTGGCCGTAAACACTTTAATCTCATTACGTGGGACCCTCCTCCTCTTCCACCTCCTCCTCCTCCTCCTCTTCCACCTCCTCCTCCGCCTGTTGCTTCTGCTCAGACCCGGGGTGGACTCTCTCTGCGGCGGCCGGAGGAGACGGGAGCAGCCGCGGAACACAGCAGATCTTGGCCGGGGTTTGGGGTTCTGGTCCCGGGTCCCGCTTTATGTTCTTTGCGAGATGTGGAGGAGCCGCGCGCGCTGGAGCTAAGCAGGATTTACCATGGATAAAACCCGGATGGAAGACGAGTGCGTGGACTCGGGAGCGGAGACTGCGGGGTACGTTTGTGCGCAACACATCCATGTGTCTCTGCATCGCCCTGAATCACAGCTGTAGTTATCTCGGAAAATCGATTAAGTGACGATTAACCGAGACAAGGCAAGTTTATTTGTATAGCACAGTTCATACACAAGGAACTCAAAGTGCAGAACTAAACTATAGAATAACAAGAATAATCGAAACAGAACTGTTTTAACCTGGATTTGAACATTGTCAGAGAAGAAGCCTGTCTCACATTTTCAGGAAGACTGTTCCAGGTTTTAGCATGAATCTGAAACACTGCCTCCTCATGTTTAGTCCTGACTCTGGGACCAGCAGGAGGCCAGTCCCTGGAGAGAGAGAGACCAGAGAGAGAGACCAGAGGGAGAGAGACCAGAGGGAGAGAGACCAGAGGGAGAGAGACCAGAGGGAGAGAGACCAGAGGGAGAGAGACCAGAGGGAGAGAGACCAGAGGGGGAGAGAGACCAGGGGGGGAGAGACCAGAGGGGGAGAGACCAGAGGGAGAGAGAATAGAGAGAGCAGAGAGAGAGACCAAAGACAGAGACTGTCCTCACATCCATCGACTCAGAAACTGAATGATGTATGTCGTGTGGAAAAATCAAACAAAAGCACAACAGGCCAATAGGAGGCACTAGCGCCCCCTTGTGGCGAAACTAAAAACTGTCTTGAGCTGTTCCGATGAGAATGCTAACAAACTCAGAGTCTGAGACCCGAGAACGAGCATCGCTAACACAGGGAGTTAAGCAATGTGGAAACTGCGGCCTGGGGGCTACATGCGGCCGGACTCACGGTTCTGTGCGGACACTTCCTGTTACTCTCTGTCCACCTGAGCCTCTGTCTGCCCACACAAGCTCACAGGGCCTCAATGTGAAGCGATAAACACACATTCACCTAAAGATCACACACACACACGCACAAGCACACACACAGGGTATAAACACACACACACACACACACAGGGTATAAACACACACACACACACACAGGGTATAAACACACACACACAGGGTATAAACACACACACACACACACAGGGTATAAACACACACCCACACACACAGGGTATAAACACACGATCACACACACACGCACACACACACATACACATGGTATAAACACACACACACAGGGTATAAACACACACACACAGGGTATAAACACACACCCACACACACACACACACACACAGGGTATAAACACACACACACACACAGGGTATAAACACACACACAGGGTATAAACACACACACACACACAGGGTATAAACACACACACACAGGGTATAAACACACACACACACACAGGGTATAAACACACACACACACACAGGGTATAAACACACATACACACACACACACACACAGGATATAAACACACACACAAGGTATAAACACACACACACACACACACAGGGTATAAACACACACACACACACACACACGGTATAAACACACATACACACACACACACACACAGGATATAAACACACACACAAGGTATAAACACACACACACACACACACACACACACAGGGAGACCCAATTAAGATGAGATATTGTGGCTGAGTGGTTAGCACTCTCGCTTCTCAGCAAGAAGAGACCAGAGATAGAATCCCAGTTGGAACAGAGCCTTTCTAAGTGGAGTTTGCATGTTCTCCGCGTGTCTGCGCAGGTTTCCTCCGGGAGCTCCGGTTTCCCCTACCTCTAAAAACATGTACAATAGGTGTAAGATAAGATAAACCTTTATTAGTCTCACAGCGGAGAAATGTCAGTGTCATCGCTGCACATTACAGCAGAGAAAGGAAACTAGAGCACTCAGATGGCACTTTCAAATAAGTCTATTATTTAGGATAATAGACAATAAAATTAATATAAAAATAAAATAAAATGAGATAAACTCTGGGCTATAATTGCACTTGAGGTGTGTGGAGTCTGTGTGGAGTGAGAGCCAAATGCCCATAACTGTAAACCTCTTTGTGACTCTGGTCTGTATATACACAAAGATTACTTACTTATATTTGAATATTTTTGTAAAGTCGTGATCATAATAATGCATCAGTTTTATACAGTGCTTTTCTGGACACTCAAAGACACTTTACATGTCATTCTCTCCAAACACGGTGGTGATTAACTACAACAGTAGCCACAGCTGCCCTGGGGCACACTGACAGAAGCGAGGCAACCAGTCTGTGCCATCGGCCCCTCCCACCTCCACCAACCATCCACACACACACCAGACTCATTCTAGGCAATGGGGGTGAAGTGTCTTGCCTAAGGACACAACGGCAGCAGTTTGGCACTTTACAGCCGCAGCCGCCCCACTGTGGCTGCTGTTCCCAGAGGTTAAGTGTCTTGCCCAAGGACACAACGAGAGCAGATAGTGGGAGTCGATGGTGAAGGTCGGGCTCAAACCCACGACCTTCTGGCTCAAAGGCCTATGCTCTACCAACTGAGCTACTGTCGCCCCTGATGATGGTGATGACAGCGGTCGTCTCAGAGGACAGTGCAAAGTTGTCGATTCGCCAAAAACAGATCAGAGAATGCAATAATAACACACACATAGAGAACGTGACGACCACCCTTCTGTGTCAGAGAGAGACAAGAGAGAGAGACCAGAGAGAGAGACCAGAGAGAGAGACCAGAGAGAGAGACCAGAGAGAGAGACCAGAGAGAGAGACCAGAGAGTGAGAGACCAGAGAGAGAGAGAGACCAGAGAGAGAGGGACCAGAGAGCGAGAGACCAGAGAGCAAGAGACCAGAGAGAGAGACCAGAGAGAGAGAGACCAGAGAGAGAGAGACCAGAGAGAGAGAGACCAGAGAGGGAGAGAGACCAGAGAGAGAGGGACCAGAGAGCGAGAGACCAGAGAGCAAGAGACCAGAGAGAGAGACCAGAGAGAGAGAGACCAGAGAGAGAGAGACCAGAGAGAGAGAGACCAGAGAGCGAGAGACCAGAGAGAGAGAGACCAGATAGAGAGAGACCAGATAGAGAGAGACCAGAGAGAGAGACCAGAGAGCGAGAGACCAGAGAGCGAGAGAGACCAGAGAGAGAGAGACCAGAGAGAGAGAGACCAGAGAGAGAGAGACCAGAGAGAGAGAGACCAGAGAGAGAGACCAGAGAGAGAGACCAGAGAGAGAGACCAGAGAGAGAGACCAGAGAGAGAGACCAGAGAGAGAGACCAGAGAGTGAGAGACCAGAGAGAGAGAGAGACCAGAGAGAGAGGGACCAGAGAGCGAGAGACCAGAGAGCAAGAGACCAGAGAGAGAGACCAGAGAGAGAGAGACCAGAGAGAGAGAGACCAGAGAGAGAGAGACCAGAGAGGGAGAGAGACCAGAGAGAGAGGGACCAGAGAGCGAGAGACCAGAGAGCAAGAGACCAGAGAGAGAGACCAGAGAGAGAGAGACCAGAGAGAGAGAGACCAGAGAGAGAGAGACCAGAGAGCGAGAGACCAGAGAGCGAGAGACCAGAGAGCGAGAGACCAGAGAGAGAGAGACCAGATAGAGAGAGACCAGATAGAGAGAGACCAGAGAGAGAGACCAGAGAGCGAGAGACCAGAGAGCGAGAGAGACCAGAGAGAGAGAGACCAGATAGAGAGAGACCAGATAGAGAGAGACCAGAGAGAGAGACCAGAGAGAGAGAGACCAGAGAGAGAGAGACCAGAGAGAGAGACCAGAGAGAGAGACCAGAGAGGGAGAAACCAGAGAGGGAGAGACCAGAGAGGGAGAGACCAGAGAGGGAGAGACCAGAGAGGGAGAGAGACCAGAGAGTGAGAGACCAGAGAGAGAGAGAGACCAGAGAGAGAGGGACCAGAGAGCGAGAGACCAGAGAGCGAGAGACCAGAGAGAGAGACCAGAGAGAGAGAGACCAGAGAGAGAGAGACCAGAGAGAGAGAGACCAGAGAGAGAGAGACCAGAGAGCGAGAGAGACCAGAGAGAGAGAGACCAGAGAGAGAGAGACCAGAGAGAGAGAGACCAGAGAGAGAGAGACCAGAGAGAGAGAGACCAGAGAGCGAGAGAGACCAGAGAGAGAGAGACCAGAGAGAGAGAGACCAGAGAGAGAGAGAGACCAGATAGAGAGAGACCAGAGAGAGAGACCAGAGAGAGAGAGACCAGAGAGAGAGACCAGAGAGGGAGAGAGACCAGAGAGAGAGGGACCAGAGAGCGAGAGACCAGAGAGCGAGAGACCAGAGAGCGCGAGACCAGAGCGAGAGACCAGAGAGAGAGAGACCAGAGAGAGAGAGACCAGAGAGAGAGAGACCAGAGAGAGAGAGACCAGAGAGAGAGAGACCAGAGAGAGAGAGACCAGAGAGCGAGAGAGACCAGAGAGAGAGAGACCAGAGAGAGAGAGACCAGAGAGAGAGAGACCAGAGAGAGAGACCAGAGAGAGAGAGACCAGAGAGAGAGACCAGAGAGGGAGAGAGACCAGAGAGAGAGGGACCAGAGAGAGAGAGACCAGAGAGCGAGAGACCAGAGAGCGAGAGACCAGAGCGAGAGACCAGAGAGAGAGAGACCAGAGAGAGAGAGACCAGAGAGAGAGAGACCAGAGAGAGAGAGACCAGAGAGCGAGAGAGACCAGAGAGAGAGAGACCAGAGAGAGAGAGACCAGATAGAGAGAGACCAGAGAGAGAGAGACCAGAGAGAGAGAGACCAGAGAGAGAGAGACCAGAGAGCGAGAGAGACCAGAGAGAGAGAGACCAGAGAGAGAGAGACCAGAGAGAGAGAGACCAGAGAGAGAGAGACCAGAGAGAGAGAGACCAGAGAGCGAGAGACCAGAGAGAGAGAGACCAGAGAGCGAGAGAGACCAGAGAGAGAGAGACCAGTCCCATGTACTTTATCGTTCCAAAGACTTCTGATGTGTCTGTTGTGTTCCGTGAGTTTGTGAACAGTGGATCTGTGACTTTCACCTGCAGCTGATGTCATCACAGTCATGTGTCTGTTCTGTGCCAGAACATGTGACAGAGATGTTTATCTGGCAACCGCAACAACTCCAACAACTAAAGAAGCTGTAGACCCAGGACTGTGGCTGTAGACCCAGGACTGAGGCTGAAGACCCAGGACTGAGGCTGTAGACCCAGGACTGAGGCTGTAGACCCAGGACTGAGGCTGTAGATCCAGGACTGAGGCTGAAGACCCAGGACTGAGGCTGTAGACCCAGGACTGAGGCTGTAGATCCAGGACTGAGGCTGTAGACCCAGGACTGAGGCTGTAGACCCAGGACTGAGGCTGTAGACCCAGGACTGAGGCTGTAGACCCAGGACTGAGGCTGTAGACCCAGGACTGAGGCTGTAGATCCAGTCTCTTTCTAGTCTCTCTCTGGTCTCTCTCTGCTCTCTCTCTCTCTGGTCTCTCTTTCTGGTCTCTCTCTGGTCTCTCTCTGCTCTCTCTCTCTGCTCTCTCCCTCTGGTCTCTCTCTGCTCTCTCTCTCTGGTGGTCTCTCTCTTTCTGCTCTCTCTCTCTCTGGTCTCTCTCTCTGCTCTCTCTCTCTGGTCTCTCTCTCTGGTCTCTCTCTGCTCTCTCTCTCTGGTCTCTCTCTGGTCTCTCTCTGCTCTCTCTCTCTCTGGTCTCTCTCTGGTCTCTCTCTCTGGTCTCTCTCTGGTCTCTCTCTGGTCTCTCTCTGGTCTCTCTCTGGTCTCTCTCTGGTCTCTCTCTGGTCTCTCTCTGGTCTCTCTCTCTCTGGTCTCTCTCTGGTCTCTCTCTCTGGTCTCTCTCTTTCTGCTCTCTCTCTCTCTGGTCTCTCTCTCTGCTCTCTCTCTCTGGTCTCTCTCTCTGGTCTCTCTCTGCTCTCTCTCTCTCTGGTCTCTCTCTGGTCTCTCTCTGCTCTCTCTCTCTCTGGTCTCTCTCTCTGGTCTCTCTCTGGTCTCTCTCTGGTCTCTCTCTGGTCTCTCTCTGGTCTCTCTCTGCTCTCTCTCTCTGGTCTCTCTCTGCTCTCTCTCTCTGGTCTCTCTCTGCTCTCTCTCTCTGGTCTCTCTCTGCTCTCTCTCTCTCTGGTGTATATATACATACTGTATATATAAATTGTTGGGACAGTTCCGGTCTTAAAGGTCCCGTGTTGGAGACATAAATCCAGAAGGAGGTGCGGTCCGTAGTATGTTTTTGAATTTACATGTTGGAGATCATTCTGGTCTGGAACAGTCGTGTTCGTGTGTCCTGGTAGAACCATAAAACGTTAATGACATATTTTAAAGACTGGACTTCCCCTTTAAACGACCAGGACCGCCTCAGAGTCAGAACAGAGGTTTCTACTGTTTTAAACTGGCTTCATCTCTGACAGTTAATGTTTTGACAAAGAGAGAGAGACCAAAGGGAGAGGGACCAGAGAGAGAGACCAGAGAGAGAGACCCCGGAGAGAGAGACCAGAGAGGGAGAGAGAGAGAGACCAGAGAGAGAGAGACCAGAGAGAGAGACCCCGGAGAGAGAGACCAGAGAGGGAGAGAGAGAGAGACCAGAGAGAGAGAGACCAGAGAGAGAGACCCCGGAGAGAGAGACCAGAGAGGGAGGGAGAGAGAGAGAGAGACCAGAGAGAGAGACCCCGGAGAGAGAGACCAGAGAGGGAGGGAGAGAGAGAGAGACCAGAGAGAGAGACCAGAGAGAGAGACCAGAGAGAGAGAGACCAGAGAGAGAGAGACCAGAGAGAGAGACCCCGGAGAGACAGACCAGAGAGAGAGACCAGAGAGAGAGACCAGAGAGAGACCAGAGAGAGAGAAACCTGAGGGAGAGACCAGAGAGGGAGAGACCAGAGAGAGAGACCAGAGAGAGACCAGAGAGAGAGAACCCTGAGGGAGAAACCAGAGAGGGAGAGACCAGAGAGGGAGAGACCAGAGAGGGAGAGACCAGAGAGGGAGGAGACCAGAGAGAGAGACCAGAGAGAGAGACCAGAGAGAGAGACCAGAGAGAGAGATACCAGAGAGAGATACCAGAGAGAGAGACCAGAGAGAGAGACCAGAGAAAGAGACCAGAGAGAGAGACCAGAGAGAGAGACCAGAGAGAGAGACCAGAGAGGGAGACCAGAGAGGGAGACCAGAGAGGGAGACCAGAGAGGGAGACCAGAGAGAGAGACCAGAGAGGGAGACCAGAGAGAGAGAGATGAGAGAGAGATGAGGGAGAGACCAGAGAGAGAGACCAGAGAGAGAGAGACCAGAGAGAGAGAGACCAGAGAGAGAGAGACCAGAGATCTGGTTCATAGGGAGCGGGACGATCACTGTCCTGTACAACAAGGAACAACTCAAAAAACCTGCTCTTGTCTCTCTCTCTCTGGTCTCTCTCTGGTCTCTCTCTGGTCCCTCTCGGGAGACCAGTCCCAGTGCTCCTCAGAGTCCCAGCAGGAGGCCAGTCTCAGTCCTGGGTCAGACCTGCAGACGACACCAGTCCTGGTCGTGTGTAGAGTATGAATCAGATTGATCACTTCCGGCTGCAGGAAATAGACCCCTCCCACATTCTTTCACTTTCTCTGAGCTTGAAGCCACAGCTCTCTCTCTGTCTCTCTCTCTCTCTGTTTCTCTCTCTGTCTCTGTCCTCTCTCTCTGTCTCTGTCTCTCTCTCTGTCTCTGTCTCTCTCTCTGTCTCTGCCTCTGTCTCTGTCTCTGCCTCTCTCTCTGTCTCTGCCTCTGTCTCTGTCTCTGCCTCTCTCTCTGTCTTTCTCTCTCTCTCTGTCTCTCTCTCTGTCTCTGTCTCTCTCTCTCTCTGTCTCTGTCTCTCTCTCTCTCTCTGTCTCTGCCTCTGTCTCTGTCTCTCTCTCTGTCTCTCTCTCTCTCTCTGTCTCTGCCTCTCTCTCTCTGTCTCTGCCTCTGTCTCTCTGTCTCTCTCTCTGTCTCTCTCTCTCCCTCTGTCTCTGCCTCTGTCTCTCTCTCTGTCTCTCTCTCTCTCTCTGTCTCTGCCTCTGTCTCTGTCTCTCTGTCTGCCTCTCTCTCTGTCTCTGCCTCTCTCTCTGTCTTTCTCTCTGTCTCTGTCTCTCTCTCTGTCTCTGTCTCTCTCTCTCTCTCTCTGTCTCTGCCTCTGTCTCTGTCTCTCTCTCTGTCTCTCTCTCTCTCTCTCTGTCTCTCTGTCTCTCTGTCTCTGTCTCTCTCTCTGTCTCTCTCTCTCTCTCTGTCTCTGCCTCTGTCTCTCTGTCTCTGTCTCTCTCTCTGTCTCTCTCTCTCTCTCTGTCTCTGCCTCTGTCTCTGTCTCTCTGTCTCTCTCTCTGTCTCTGCCTCTGTCTCTGTCTCTGTCTCTGTCTCTCTCTCTCTCTCTGTCTCTGCCTCTGTCTCTCTGTCTCTGTCTCTCTCTCTGTCTCTCTCTCTCTCTGTCTCTGTCTCTGTCTCTGCCTCTGTCTCTCTCTCTGTCTCTGTCTCTGTCTCTCTCTCTGTCTTTCTCTCTGTCTCTCTCTCTCTCTGTCTCTGCCTCTGTCTCTGTCTCTCTCTCTGTCTCTCTCTCTCTCTCTGTCTCTGCCTCTCTCTCTGTCTCTGCCTCTGTCTCTCTGTCTCTCTCTCTGTCTCTCTCTCTCTCTGTCTCTGCCTCTGTCTCTGTCTCTCTCTCTCTCTCTGTCTCTGCCTCTCTCTCTGTCTTTCTCTCTGTCTCTGCCTCTGTCTCTGCCTCTGTCTCTGCCTCTGTCTCTGTCTCTCTCTCTGTCTCTCTCTCTGTCTTTCTCTCTGTCTCTGCCTCTGTCTCTGCCTCTGTCTCTGTCTCTGTCTCTCTCTCTGTCTCTGCCTCTCTCTCTGTCTTTCTCTCTGTCTCTGCCTCTGTCTGTCTCTGCCTCTGTCTCTGTCTCTGTCTGCCTCTGTTGAGTAGAGTAGAGTGTAATGTCCTGGTTCCATGTTTGCTTCAGTAACTTAAGTAGAAACTATTTCAAAGCCAACATTAAATTAGCAGAAATCTAATTTAAAGGAGCTATACCAGTTTCTATAAGGTTTGAATGTTTAGCCCCGCCTCCAACTCGCTCACAGGCTTCTTGTTTCCCCAACACTCTCATCCCACAGAGCCATCTAGTTGTATTAGCGATCTGATACGTATGCTAACATTAGCATGAGCGCAACTTAAGCCGTACAACAATCACTGATGAAATGGTACAAAAGCAACGCACTGATAACAAAATATATAACTGAAAGATTACCGCTAGTTTCATGTCCGAATGTAGGACGAGCGTAGATAGTCCGAGCGTAGATAGTCCGAGCGTAGATAGTCCGAGAGTACAGTCCGAGCGTAGATAGTCCGAGCGTAGATAGTCCGAGCGTAGATAGTCCGAGAGTAGACAGTCCGAGCGTAGATAGTCCGAGCGTAGATAGTCCGAGCGTAGATAGTCCGAGCGTAGATAGTCCGAGCGTAGATAGTCCGAGCGTAGATAGTCCGAGCGTAGATAGTCCGAGAGTACAGTCCGAGCGTAGATAGTCCGACCGTAGATAGTCCGAGAGTAGACAGTCCGAGCGTAGACAGTCCGAGAGTAGACAGTCCGAGCGTAGATAGTCCGAGCGTAGATAGTCCGAGCGTAGATAGTCCGAGCGTAGATAGTCCGAGCGTAGATAGTCCGAGCGTAGATAGTCCGAGCAGAGATAGTCCGAGAGTAGATAGTCCGAGAGTAGATAGTCCGAGCGTAGATAGTCCGAGCGTAGATAGTCCGAGCGTAGATAGTCCGAGCGTAGACAGTCCGAGCGTAGACAGTCCGAGCGTAGACAGTCCGAGCGTAGATAGTCCGAGCGTAGATAGTCCGAGCGTAGATAGTCCGAGCGTAGATAGTCCGAGCGTAGACAGTCCGAGCGTAGACAGTCCGAGCGTAGAAGTCCGAGCGTAGATAGTCCGAGCGTAGATAGTCCGAGCGTAGATAGTCCGAGCGTAGATAGTCCGAGCGTAGATAGTCCGAGCGTAGATAGTCCGAGCGTAGATAGTCCGAGCGTAGATAGTCCGAGCGTAGTAATAGTCCGAGCGTAGATAGTCCGAGCGTAGATAGTCCGAGCGTAGTATAGTCCGAGCGTAGATAGTCCGAGCGTAGAAGTCCGAGCGTAGACAGTCCGAACGTAGATAGTCCGAGCGTAGATAGTCCGAACGTAGATAGTCCGAGCGTAGATAGTCCGAGCGTAGACAGTCCGAACGTAGACAGTCCGAACGTAGATAGTCCGAGCGTAGATAGTCCGAGCGTAGATAGTCCGAGCGTAGATAGTCCGAGCATAGTCCGAGCATAGATAGTCCGAACGTAGATAGTCCGAGCGTAGATAGTCCGAGCGTAGATAGTCCGAGCGTAGATAGTCCGATCATAGTCCGAGCATAGATAGTCCGAGCATAGTCCGAGCATAGTCCGAGCATAGTCCGAGCGTATAGTCCGAGCGTATAGTCCAAGCATAGTCCGAGCATAGATAGTCCGAGCATAGTCCGAGCACAGATAGTCCGAGGCGGTCCCGCAGGTCTCTCCCATAGACAAGTCTCTCCAGAGGAAGCTGACGCTATGTTCAGGGCTTGATTTCTTCTTTGATCATGTTTTGGCTTTAGTTCCTCTTCTCTTCCTCACTGTTGTGTGGTTTGGGCTGTTTTGCTGTGTCTGCAGTTACAGCCAGAGGAGTTATAGCCAAATACGGATTATGACAGAACTTTTATTTAGTAATAAGCCTTTTTATAAACTCATTAGAAAATAAATCTGGCATAGCTTCTTTAAGTGTAACATGAACTTTCAGGACACAGGACCTTATCACATAGACAACACAGAGTCACAACAGCAGACATCACAGAGTCACAACAGCAGACAACACAGAGTCACAACAGCAGACATCACAGAGTCACAACAGCAGACAACACAGAGTCACAACAGCAGACAACACAGAGTCACAACAGCAGACATCACAGAGTCACAACAGCAGACAACACAGAGTCACAACAGCAGACATCACAGAGTCACAACAGCAGACAACACAGAGTCACAACAGCAGACATCACAGAGTCACAACAGCAGACAACACAGAGTCACAACAGCAGACAACACAGAGTCACAACAGCAGACAACACAGAGTCACAACAGCAGACATCACAGAGTCACAACAGCAGACATCACAGAATCACAACAGCAGACATCACAGAGTCACAACAGCAGACAACACAGAGTCACAACAGCAGACAACACAGAGTCACAACAGCAGACATCACAGAGTCACAACAACAGACAACACAGAGTCACAACAGCAGACATCACAGAGTCACAACAGCAGACATCACAGAGTCACAACAGCAGACAACACAGAGTCACAACAGCAGACAACACAGAGTCACAACAGCAGACAACACAGAGTCACAACAGCAGACATCACAGAGTCACAACAGCAGACATCACAGAGTCACAACAGCAGACATCACAGAGTCACAACAGCAGACAACACAGAGTCACAACAGCAGATAACACAGAGTCACAACAGCAGACATCACAGAGTCACAACAGCAGACATCACAGAGTCACAACAGCAGACAACACAGAGTCACAACAGCAGACAACACAGAGTCACAACAGCAGACAACACAGAGTCACAACAGCAGACATCACAGAGTCACAACAGCAGACATCAGAGTCACAACAGCAGACAACACAGAGTCACAACAGCAGACAACACAGAGTCACAACAGAAGACATCACAGAGTCACAACAGCAGACAACACAGAGTCACAACAGCAGACAACACAGAGTCACAACAGCAGACAACACAGAGTCACAACAGCAGACAACACAGAGTCACAACAGCTGACATCACAGAGTCACAACAGCAGACAACACAGAGTCACAACAGCAGACAACACAGAGTCACAACAGCAGACAACACAGAGTCACAACAGCAGACATCACAGAGTCACAACAGCAGACAACACAGAGTCACAACAGCAGACATCACAGAGTCACAACAGCAGACAACACAGAGTCACAACAGCAGACAACACAGAGTCACAACAGCAGACATCACAGAGTCACAACAGCAGACATCACAGAGTCACAACAGCAGACAACACAGAGTCACAACAGCAGACATCACAGAGTCACAACAGCAGACAACACAGAGTCACAACAGCAGACAACACAGAGTCACAACAGCAGACAACACAGAGTCACAACAGCAGACAACACAGAGTCACAACAGCAGACAACACAGAGTCACAACAGCAGACATCACAGAGTCACAACAGCAGACATCACAGAGTCACAACAGCAGACATCACAGAGTCACAACAGCAGATATCACAGAGTCACAACAGCAGACATCACAGAGTCACAACAGCAGACATCACAGAGTCACAACAGCAGACATCACAGAGTCACAACAGCAGACAACACAGAGTCACAACAGCAGACAACACAGAGTCACAACAGCAGACAACACAGAGTCACAACAGCAGACATCACAGAGATCACAACAGCAGACAACACAGAGTCACAACAGCAGACATCACAGAGTCACAACAGCAGACATCACAGAGTCACAACAGCAGACATCACAGAGTCACAACAGCAGACAACACAGAGTCACAACAGCAGACATCACAGAGTCACAACAGCAGACAACACAGAGTCACAACAGCAGACAACACAGAGTCACAACAGAAGACATCACAGAGTCACAACAGCAGACAACACAGAGTCACAACAGCAGACAACACAGAGTCACAACAGCAGACAACACAGTCACAACAGCAGACATCACAGAGTCACAACAGCAGACAACACAGAGTCACAACAGCAGACAACACAGAGTCACAACAGCAGACAACACAGAGTCACAACAGCAGACAACACAGAGTCACAACAGCAGACAACACAGAGTCACAACAGCAGACATCACAGAGTCACAACAGCAGACAACACAGAGTCACAACAGCAGACAACACAGAGTCACAACAGCAGACAACACAGAGTCACAACAGCAGACATCACAGAGTCACAACAGCAGACATCACAGAGTCACAACAGCAGACAACACAGAGTCACAACAGCAGACATCACAGAGTCACAACAGCAGACAACACAGAGTCACAACAGCAGACAACACAGAGTCACAACAGCAGACATCACAGAGTCACAACAGCAGACATCACAGAGTCACAACAGCAGACATCACAGAGTCACAACAGCAGACAACACAGAGTCACAACAGCAGACATCAGAGTCACAACAGCAGACAACACAGAGTCACAACAGCAGACAACACAGAGTCACAACAGAAGACATCACAGAGTCACAACAGCAGACAACACAGAGTCACAACAGCAGACAACACAGAGTCACAACAGCAGACAACACAGTCACAACAGCAGACATCAGAGTCACAACAGCAGACATCACAGAGTCACAACAGCAGACAATACAGAGTCACAACAGCAGACAACACAGAGTCACAACAGCAGACAACACAGAGTCACAACAGCAGACATCACAGAGTCACAACAGCAGACAACACAGAGTCACAACAGCAGACAACACAGAGTCACAACAGCAGACAACACAGAGTCACAACAGCAGACAACACAGAGTCACAACAGCAGACAACACAGAGTCACAACAGCAGACATCACAGAGTCACAACAGCAGACAACACAGAGTCACAACAGCAGACAACACAGAGTCACAACAGCAGACAACACAGAGTCACAACAGCAGACATCACAGAGTCACAACAGCAGACATCACAGAGTCACAACAGCAGACAATACAGAGTCACAACAGCAGACAACACAGAGTCACAACAGCAGACAACACAGACTAATATAAACCTCAAAAGTGTGTGCAAAATATTGCGATACTGAACAGAATCGAATCGCACCATGAGTGTTGCTCATAATAATAATAATAATAATAATAATAATGCATTGGTTTTTACAGTGCTTTTCTGTACTCTCAAAGATGCTTCACGTCATTATTCTTTCACTCCGTCCACGTTGGTGATAAACTACTACTGTAGCCACATCTGCCCTGAGGCACACTGCCCCTCCTACCACCACCAACTATTCACACACACCAGACTCATTGGTTGAAGTGTCTTGCTGAAGGACACAACAGCAGTTTGGCACTTCACAGCCACAGCCGAATGAAGTGATCAGAGGAAAAACTGTTTGATTTTGGCTCAAAGTTTCTGTCTTCCTCAGTTTTCAACAACAACACTGGTTTCATTTGACCGTTAGTGCAGCCAACTACACAACTACACCAGACGGATACAACACTATGACGAGACCCACATTGAGGGAGGGATAAGCTCACATGGACAGACGGGCTGTAGATCCGGGACTCAGACTGTAGAACGAGGACGAAGGCCACGCGATACAGGACTGCTCATTTCACCAGATCATAATTATCACCTGAAATTCCTTCGGGGGGATTTGAATGAGGAATTTTACTTCCTGAACCAGGGAGCTCTGCCCACGTTGCAGCTTAATACTCAACAGCATCTTACAAAATGAAAGGAGACCAGAGTGACATTCCTGACAAAACCATCCCCAGAGAAGCAGGCAATAAACCCCCCCAACAAAAACATTTAACGGTAATTATCCATCCATCCATCCATTTTCTACCCTTTAATCCATTTCTGGGTCAGGGGGGTGGCAGTCAGAGATGCCACCCAAGTCTCATAGCACCAGCCCCTCACTGACCCTCTGCAGGTGGTGAGTCCACAGGAGGACGGCTGCTCTCTGAGTGTGAGCATAGCCTTGGTCTTTCAGTGGGGGCTTTGGGCAAAGTGGGGTTAAGTGTCTTGCCCAAGGACACAACGACAGCAGTCATCAGTGGGAGTCGGTGGAGAAGGTGCAGAGGTGGGAATTGAATGCTCTACCAACTGAGCTACTGTCGCCCCGGTAATTATAATAATGATAATAATTATTATAATAATGACTTTAACAAAGACTGCAAATAATAACGGATGTAGTCACGCCTGCCTCTGCCGTTCCAACTAATGTGCCAACACTTTTGCCGTCTGTGGGGCTTTTCAAAATGGCCGCGGGGGCTGAAAAAAACGCATCTGCGCATGCGTCAACTGCACGAGCCCCACACATTTAACGAGTGAATTCAAAAGTCCACAGCGACTAAACTAGAGTGGTCCAAACAAGTTCACCCCCCTCAGCATTGACACACATGTGGAACGGAGCTTTGGACCAAGAGCAACTTTTGGACCATCCTGTAAAGCCATTTTTGAGAGGTCTGCCTATGCTATATGTTAGCATTGGCTAATTCTTATTCCAGGTCCACCCCTACAGGCCCGGGGTGGTATTGCAGCATGTCAGTTCATGTCATTTTGGACATTTTTGAGCCGGGAACCGCCCAAGCCCCGGTGATGGCGCCCTATTCAAATGAATGGCTTGTGCTCAGTAGCGCATGGGACTTCACGGGGACCGGGAGCTTAGCAGAACTCGCCTATATTTGGGCATCGTCTGGTCCTCCCGGTTCTGCGCAGTGGACGAGCTCCCATGATGCTTTGCGCCAAATACGCATGTGTGGCTGTCATGCACGTGCACAGAGGGGCTCGGCCGCGCTTTGACCAATCAGAGCTGATCAGAGCAGCGGTAGAGCGGAGTCAGACTGGGAAGGAATGGAGCAGAGTTTGTGGCAGTAAAGTGTGGATTTAAAGAAAACCGAAGGATTTAAGAAGAAAAAAAGGGACACTAAAATTCCCACAAAATACGATCTTTCTGAAAGCTGTAGGTTCTCTGTCAGGTTCTCTGTCAGCTGAGGTCGAGCTGTTTTAATTTACATTGAGTTCTATGGGACTTTTTTCTGGGTAGCCTATGTGAATTTAGTCTGCAGTACCACAGCGCCCCCTGTGCCCGTGGGACAGCTGTAAGCTAGTAATACCCTATCCAGTTATTATTATAGATCCATGGAACCGCCCCCACTGGACATCAACCTGTGAACTGGTCGCTCAGGCCCGGACTCGTGGTTCTACAGAGTCCTTTATCTACAGAGAGCAGATCCCTCTCCCAATGTGGACCATCCTGAGGTTTCTTACTTTTTTCCCACTGGATTTCTTTTGAGTGGTTCCTCGCTGATGCAGGAGGATCCGGGACATTCAAAGACATTTATGGACATTTATTAACGTTTATGGACGATGGCTTCTATGTGTTTGTTATTATTGCATTTCCGGTGATCTCTTTGCAAAGCCCTACGAGACGACACGTAAATTGAATTGAAAATCAAATTGCCAAATATCAAATCAGCTGCATAGACAATAACAAAAACATAGTCTTTGTGTTATTGTATTACAAAATAAACAGTATGCAACTAAATCAGATGTGGTCCATTGGAGATCTGTATTTTGTGACTGTATTTGTAATGCTCCATGCGACACACACAGTATAGGCCCAGTGGTTATTCATAATTGTATTTCCAGTGCAGCCCATTATTCGTTGGCAGAATTGAAGCCCACTCTCTGCACAGCCCTCCTCCCTCTCTGCCCCTTTATGAACATTCTCTGGAACCGTCACTCTCAGAAATGGTTCCAGTCGGCCGTGGTTTGGACTGAGCCAGTGTGTGTGCCAGTGCGTGTGTTCGTGCCTGTGTGTGTGTGTGTGGGCCTGTGCGTGTGCCTGTGTGTGTGTGTTATAGTAAACAGGACCTGCTGTGACCACTGCGTGTGCTGAGGCCACCCCGTATCCCGTAGTAACAGTCGTGACGGCCGTGAGGACAGAGTGAGGACGGCAGCACTCTACATTTGATCAATGAGCTTTTACGCGTGACGGAACGTGACGGAACGTGACAGAACACGATAGGCTGCGTCTGTGTCCGCGCGGATGTGGACCTGAAGGAAACAGATGCTGTTGTCAAGGCGACCGCAGGAGTGATGCTGATGAGGAGAGGAGCAGAGCAGAACTAGCCTTAGCTGCTCATTCCAGCACACATCTGCACGGCTCAGATCAGCTCTGATCAGCTCTACACTGCTCTGCACTGCCAGCACACGTCTCTAACCAGCTCTACACATGACTCACAGCTCTACACAGCAGCTGTACACAGCTGTGCAGCAGAGATCCAGCTCCTTTTGTCTGGAGCTGCTCTCCTCCCTGTCATTAGGCACACGGCTGCAGCAGCACAGCGCGCAGAGGCTCACGGTCCACGGTCCTCTCATACAGCTGTGGCTGACCTGAACGTGCACCCGTCTCCGCGGAGCCCCCATTCCTCCATTTTACAGTCAGCAGCAGAGTACAGTGCAACTGTATACACACACATACCCTGCACGCACACACACGACCCCGCAGCTGGATGTCAGAGAGCCGCTCCTCAGCTCCTCCACTGCTGCCCCCCGTACACATGCACCGCCTCACGGCTCCGCTCCCGTACACCGTACACCGTACACACCGACACCTCTGTCTTTGTTCTGCCGCACGCACCTGCTCCTGGCGGACCTGTCGTACGTCCATGCTGTCCCGACCCCAGGCACCGAGTCTCCGAAGGCTGCCGCGGAGAAGAGCCTCTCCATGGGCAGGCAGGACTGAGGAGCAGGGCAGACTGCGGGGGACGGGTGGGGGTCTCCACCTCGTCTCAATATTTCTCCGTTTGACGAGCCGTGGTGCGCGCGCGTCTGTGTGCGTGAGAGAGAGAGAGCGAGAGGAGGGGGGGGGGGGGGGGGTGGGGTGTGTATCCACGCTATTGTCTCCCGGTGGCCGCCGTTACACGCTCTTTAAATCCAGCGCCTTCCGTCCCTCAGCAGGAGCATTGGCACATTCTGTTCAGGACGCCATTAGTGTGAAGAGATGCAGACACGCACGCACGCGCTTGCTCCGTGCGCGCTGCCAGGTGACGCGCTCGGCACATCCACGTTCACCGTCACCGCCAGTATGTGTGCGCGCGTGCGCGTGTGTGTGCGTCTCATATTATATGTGCGTGTGTCACATGTATGTGCAGGCGCGCGCACGTGTGTTCTCTCTCATATGTGCGCGTGTATCATGCGCCTGCACGTTTGCGCGCGTGTGTGAGGCAGACAGTAGCCCGGATGCCCTCCCTGACCACAGACCCTTGGCCCTGACCCTGGCTCCTGTCAGAGGTCACACATCACGTGACCACAGAAGAGAACAGCCCGCGTGCACAGACACTCTTTATTGACACACGTGGCAGTGACCAAACACACTCAAACATCATCATATAAATAGTCCAGCTTCGGCATACAGCCTCCAGGCGGCGCTGTCCTCTAGCTGTCCCCCTCTGCGCCTGCGGCCTGCTCCAGCTCTGAGGGCGCCCCCCTGTGGAGAGAGCAGGTGAGTGCAGGTTGTATAAGCACAATGAGACTGGAGCATCAGCGTCATGCAACAGAAGAGGCGGCTCTACTGAGAGCTCTGCCCTCCAACATCCAACTGCATCCTCTGTTTCTACACTTCATTAAAGGCTCCGTGTGTAGTGTGTGTAGGGTGTGTGTAGGGTGTGTGTAGGGTGTGTGTAGGGTGTGTAGAGAGTGTGTGTAGGGTGTGTGTAGGGTGTGTGTAGGGTGTGTGTAGGGTGTGTAGAGAGTGTGTGTAGGGTGTGTGTAGGGAGTGTGTGTAGAGTGTGTGTAGAGTGTGTGTAGAGTGTGTGTAGGGTGTGTGTAGGGTGTGTGTAGGGTGTGTAGAGAGTGTGTGTAGGGTGTGTGTAGGGAGTGTGTGTAGAGTGTGTGTAGGGTGTGTGTAGGGTGTGTGTAGGGTGTGTGTAGAGTGTGTGTAGAGTGTGTGTAGGGTGTGTGTAGAGTGTGTATAGAGTGTGTGTAGAGTGTGTGTAGAGTGTGTAGAGTGTGTGTAGAGTGTGTGTAGAGTGTGTATAGAGTGTGTGTAGGGTGTGTGTGGGTGTGTAGAGTGTGTGAAGGGTGTGTGTAGAGTGTGTGTAGAGTGTGTGTAGGGTGTGTGTAGGGTGTGTAGAGTGTGTGAAGGGTGTGTGTAGAGTGTGTGTAGAGTGTGTGTAGGGTATGTGTAGAGTGTGTGTAGGGTATGTGTAGGGTATGTGTAGAGTGTGTGTAGGGTATGTGTAGGGTATGTGTAGAGTGTGTGTAGAGAGTGTGTGTAGGGTGTGTGTAGTGTGTAAAGTGTGTAGGGTGTGTAGGGTGTGTGTAGTGTGTGTAGAGTGTCTGTAGGGTGTGTAGGGTGTGTAGGGTGTGTGTAGAGTGTGTGTAGTGTGTGAATAGAGTGTGTGTAGGGTGTGTGTGGAGTGTGTAGAGTGTGTAGAGTGTGTGTAGGGTGTGTGTAGAGTGTGTGTAGAGTGTGTGTAGAGTGTGTGTAGAGTGTGTAGAGAGTGTGTGTAGAGTGTGTGTCATTATTGAATCTACATCTGTCTGTTGTGTTTAGGTGAAACCAGGACACGTTCAGACTGAGCTTTAGGAACAGACCAACATCCTGCATTTCTCCAGAGTAACTGGCAACCCAAAAGACCCACATCTACAATGAAATCATCATTAAAGTAATGATCAGAAATGTAAATGTTTTAACAATAGTTATAATGATATTAAAATGAATAGTTAAAATGAAAAAAGTGTTGGTCTGGACTTTTATCTTTAGGGGAACAAAGATTTCATTATTATAACGTTTTTCTACACCAGAATGTTTTTGGAAATACAAATCTGGTCCGAAGGAAAGATGGAGGGTGAGGTCAGTGCGGCGTCTGCAGCGTGTGCAGTGCTGCCGCTGTATTGGACTGTTGTGACCATGAGGGAGCAGTGTCTGCAGACAGAGCTCTGAATTGCTGAACTGCTAAAAAACACTTTTATCTAAAGTAACAAAACCTGAGCTGTTAGACAAAGAAGAATTGTCAGAAACTCTCAGTCTCTTGATGTGCAAAGCCTAGAATCCTAGCCCAAATGTATTACTCAAAGGCATGAAACCATGAATCTTTCTGCTTCCACTTCACATTTTGTCTCCGACTTTGCAGTAGTCTTAGTTTATCTACTGATAATACTAAAATCAAACCGTCAGAGAAAATGTGGGTTTAAGGGTGAAGCGCCTGTGTGTCAGAATGTTCTGGAAACTGCTGCAAGTGTCTCTGAAACTGTTGTTTGTGTTTTACTATTTCTATTGTTCTTTCTGCCTGAGATGTTGCTGCAGCACAGTGTTCATGGTTTTACACTGGTCCAGACCAGAGCAGAGAGGATTCATGGTTTTACACTGGTCCAGACCAGAGCAGAGAGGATTCATGGTTTTACACTGGTCCAGACCAGAGCAGAGAGGATTCATGGTTCAAACCAAGTGGATCAGGAGAAAATCCACTGGAGGAATGCTAACTTTTTAATAAATACATTTTACTTTGGACCATAGCAGAGAAAATGGTCCGAACCAAGTGGCTCCACCTGCTGTGACCTGTCCTGCTCCACCCAGAGGCTACTCCACCTCTGCTGCTGTGACCTGTCCTGCTCCACCCAGAGGCTACTCCACCTCTGCTGCTGTGACCTGTCCTGCTCCACCCAGAGGCTACTCCACCTCTGCTGCTGTGACCTGAAGGACTGTTGCTGAATATTACTATTGTGAGCTTTTTAGAATGATCAATGTGTTTATTTGTGTGGATGGATGTGTTTCTGCTGCTACTGGACACCTGCATTTCCTCCTACGGGGATCAATGAAGTATCTATCCATGTATGTATCTATCTGGTCAGGGATGGAGTTCCTGAACCCGTGGAGCAGACTCACCCAGAGTAGGGGGGAGGGGGGGCGTCGTGCTGCCCGCTCCTGGTCAGAGCCTCGTTGTAGCTCGGTAAATCGGGCACCGCGCCCCCGGCCAGAGGCACCATCTCTGCCCCCGCTCGGCCGTCTCCCGCCATCCGCACCACAGCTCTGCTCAACACACAATTCAAAAGACTTAAAAACAGCAACTTTTGAGACGGAAAATACTTTGGTTTTCAGCAAGTTATTTGTATAGCACTGTTCATACAAGGCAACGGGAAGAGCCCAACAAAACAAGGCATTAATAAAAATAAAACAAGAGTAAAAATATATCCTTCAGTTGTAGCAGAAACATTGTCAGAGAAGAAACCTGTGCGGCCACACCCTGTGCTCCTCAGACTCCCGACAGGAGGCCAGTCCCTGTGCTCCTCAGTCCCGACAGGAGGCCAGTCCCTGTGCTCCTCAGTCCCGACAGGAGACCAGTCCCTGTGCTCCTCAGTCCCAGCAGGAGACCAGTCCCTGTGCTCCTCAGTCCCAGCAGGAGACCAGTCCCTGTGCTCCTCAGTCCCGACAGGAGGCCAGTCCCTGTGCTCCTCAGTCCCAGCAGGAGACCAGTCCCTGTGCTCCTCAGTCCCAGCAGGAGACCAGTCCCTGTGCTCCTCAGAGTCCCAGTGGGTTCATATGTCACAGATGTACTTTGGTGAGTCTATTCTCTGAGCCACAGATCCAGTCTGGGACTCAGGAGCAGTGTCCTAGAGGATCATGGGAGTTTGCCAAACCACATGTTCTTTGTGGATCTGGAGATTCATGAAATCTGTGAATCTGAATCTGACATAGACTTTATTTCCAGAATCCAGTTTATAAGAGTTTCAGGAAACACTTTTCTGTCTGTGTCCTCTGTCGTCCTCCTGCTGCAGGTGCTGCCTGCTCCAATGGAGCCATTATTCTGACTTTAGTGGTTCAGTTTCTGGGACCGTGGCACTGAGAAGGGAGGACATGTGCCTCTGTCCAGGTGAACACACCATTCTCTTATTTAACATGTCTTTTCACATATGTCACATTTCAACATTCGACTCGTGTCCAGATGAAAAGGTTCTGATTTATTATTTACATTTTCAAACAAAACCGTCTCGTGAGCACCACAGTTCCTCTGTCACCGTCTTCGGGGAAAGAGGTCATTTTCCTCCAGAACACAGTAAATGCAATAATAAGAAACACACAAGGAGCAGGAGGACCACTGTCCATAAAGTGGAGGCGGCGGTTTGGGAACCACAGGATTCTCTGATGTTGGATTTATCTAAAGTCTGTAAATCAGACATGTTCCAAGTCCGACCCACGACCTCCATCAGAGTGACCTGAGGCTGCTTCACACAGAACCGCTGAGATCCTGAGTGGGTTTACGTAAGAACATGATGGTTTGGATTCTCCCCCTTCTCTGATGTCCATGCCCCCCTCCACAGGGGCTGGCTTGCTCCTGGCTGACCCCCCCTGGACCAATCCAGGGGAAAGTGACCTCACAGCGAGCACAGAGCTGGGATGGACTAGGGCTCTTGGTCAATGCTACATGTACCGGGGCCTCAGGGGCCTCTCTCAGATATTTTCTGTCTGTCTGTGTGTATGGTGTAATTTTTCAGTGTCATTAAATATCCTTTTTTATATCTATTGGTTTGGACTCAGTATGTTCAGCAACGATCACATTTTCATGAAAACAATGTCTAAAAGTGTTACAAAATGGCACTCAGTTTGGTTCTCAAACAGGGGTGTTGTACCGTGTCGTACAAACATAAATAAAATATATGTCATAAAATTGCTTTCATAAATACGTTATAAGCGCACGGTCGGCAAATGTAATCACACAATGTTTACTCTTGGAATTTGATTTTCACACACGCTCAGCGGCTGCAGCAGCAATGACTTTCTGCCACGCTCCACAATCATGAAACAAAACAACAAAACACAAGCAGTGAAGGACTAATGGACTAAAGGACAAGTCGGGAACAATCTTCCTGAAAATGTGAGGCAGGCGTCCAACTCTGAAAAGAGCTGCTACAACTGAAGGATTTTATCTTTACTCTTTTATTCCATGTGTGATTTAGATATTTTAAGGTTTTTAAATACTTGTCATTTTATATTTTCGGTGCTTTAATATTTCTTGTGTTTTTAATGTTTGTTTTTAATCATATTTTTTATTTTTTTTATGTATTATATATTTAGATGTAGATTTGAACTTTTATGATTTATCCCTGACGTGATGTGTGCGCTCTACATGTGTGACAGACAGCTCTCATCCTAGGACCATGTGTGACAGACAGCTCTCATCCTAGGACCATGTGTGACAGACAGCTCTCATCCTAGGACCATGTGTGACAGGACAGCTCTCATCCTAGGACCATGTGTGACAGGACAGCTCTCATCCTAGGACCATGTGTGACGGGACAGCTCTCATCCTAGGACCATGTGTGACAGGACAGCTCTCATCCTAGGACCATGTGACGGGACAGCCATCATCCTAGGACCATGTGTGACAGGACAGCTCTCATCCTAGGACCATGTGTGACGGGACAGCTCTCATCCTAGGACCATGTGTGATGGGACAGCTCTCATCCTAGGACCATGTGTGACGGGACAGCTCTCATCCTAGGACCATGTGTGACGGGACAGCTCTCATCCTAGGACCATGTGTGACGGGACAGCTCTCATCCTAGGACCATGTGTGACGGGACAGCTCTCATCCTAGGACCATGTGTGACGGGACAGCTCTCATCATCCTAGGACCATGTGTGACGGGACAGCTCTCATCCTAGGACCATGTGTGACGGGACAGCTCTCATCCTAGGACCATGTGTGATGGGACAGCTCTCATCCTAGGACCATGTGTGACGGGACAGCTCGCATCCTAGGACCATGTGTGACGGGACAGCGGTCTCCTATCCATAGGACCATGTGTGACGGGACAGCGGTCTCATCCTAGGACCATGTGTGACGGGACAGCGGTCTCATCCTAGGACCATGTGGTGACGGGACAGCGGTCTCATCCTAGGACCATGTGTGACGGGACAGCGGTCTCATCCTAGGACCATGTGTGACGGGACAGCGGTCTCATCCTAGGACCATGTGTGACGGGACAGCTCTCATCCTAGGACCATGTGTGACGGGACAGCTCTCATCCTAGGACCATGTGTGACGGGACAGCTCTCATCCTAGGACCATGTGTGACAGGACAGCTCTCATCCTAGGACCATGTGTGACAGGACAGCTCTCATCCTAGGACCATGTGTGACAGGACAGCTCTCTCATCCTAGGACCATGTGTGGCGGGACAGCTCTCTCCTCCTAGGACCATGTGTGGCAGGACAGCGGTCTCATCCTAGGACCATGTGTGGCAGGACAGCGGTCTCATCCTAGGACCATGTGTGGTAGGACAGCGGTCTCATCCTAGGACCATGTGTGGCGGGACAGCGGTCACATCCTAGGACCATGTGTGGCAGGACAGCGGTCTCCTCCTAGGATTATGTGTCACGGGACAGCGGTCTCATCCTAGAACCATGTGTAGCAGGATAGCGGTCTCTTACTGGTGCGGTCTGGACTTGTGGCGGGCCTTGTAGCAGTAGACGCCCAGGACTGCAGCAAAGACCGCGCACACGACCAGAGCCAGGATCCCCGCCACCAGCCCCGACACGTCCACTTTAGGGGCGTATCCTGCACAGACAAAAGACAAACTCATTCTCCAAGTCTGAGGTTAAAAATAAATAAAAATAAATAAACAAACAAACAAAAAGTTTTAGATCAGTTCTTGCTCGTGTATTCTTCATTGAGTGACTGCATACTGTACTTGTACTTATATACTTATGGGGTAATAGTGTTTGACATAATAGAAAAATCTAAAATCAAAGGATTGATCCACAGGTGTCCTTCAGCCTTCAGCCACATGGGGGCGACACTGAGGTACTACAGCTCACCACCGCTGCACAGACAGTGTGTCATTCTGTTTTATTTTTAATGATAAAAATACTATAGACACAAACATGCACACATATAAGACACACAAACATGAATAGACACACAAACACACAAACACACACACGGTGTCCAAGGATACAACAACAGTCTGCCTTGTTTCAAAAAGAGGACGTCGTACCTTGTGAGTATTCCTTCCAGAACACGTCCTAAAAGAAAAAAAACAATCATATGAATCACTCATATGGATTTATCGTGTGTGTGTGTGTGCATATGTGTATTTTTTATATATGTATGTATGCATGAATGTGTAGCCCTGTGTAATATTATTACATGCCATAATAGTTGCACCCCATAGTTTTATTTTATAACCACCGTTTTATTGTAGATAATTTTGAAATGCAATGCTTGGTTCCGCCAGCAGAGGGCGCTTGGTGCTTTCACTAGTGGTTGCTGCCGAGGCAACGCTAGAAGTAGTTAGTACTTAACGTGATGAGACTGCACCGAGTGAGCTCCTGCATTCAATGTCTGTTTTACGTGTTTTGCAGAGCCTGAATTAAATTTAAATGTGCTGCACATGAATGAGTTGGCCCATCATTCAAAAAAGTGTAACATATGTGTTTATGTATGTGTGTATATGTGTATGTATGTACAGTGGGGCGAAAAAGTATTTAGTCAGCCACTGATTGTGTAAGTTCTCCCACTTAAAATAATGACAGAGGTCTGTAATTTTTATCATAGGTACACTTCAACTGTGAGAGACAGAATGTGAAAAAAAAATCTAGGAATTCACATTGTAGGATTTTTAAAGAATGTATTTGTAAATTATGGTGGAAAATAAGTATTTGGTCAATAACAAAAATTCAACTCAATACTTTGTAATATAACCTTTGTTGGCAATAACAGAGGTCAAACAATTACTATAGAGGTTTACCAGGTTTGAACACACAGTAGCTGGTATTTTGGCCCATTCCTCCATGCAGATCTTCGAGAGCAGTGATGTTTTGGGCGGTCGCCGAGCAACACGGACTTTCAACTCCCTCCACAGATTTTCAATGGGGTTGAGGTCTGGAGACTGGACTCCTGGAGACCAGGACTTTCAAATGCTTCTTACGGAGCCACTCCTTCGTTGCCCGGGCGGTGTGTTTGGGATCATTGTCATGCTGGAAGACCCAGCCACGTTTCATCTTCAAAGCTCTCACTGATGGAAGGAGGTTTTGGCTCAAAATGTCACGATACATGGCCCCATTCATTCTTTCCTTAACACGGATCAGTCGTCCTGTCTCCTTAGCAGAAAAACAGCCCCAAAGCATGAAGTTTCCACCCCCATGCTTCACAGTAGGTATGGTGTTCTTGGGATGCAACTCAGTATTCTTCTTCCTCCAAACACGACGAGTTGAGTTTATACCAAACAGTAGGGCTGGGATAAACTATTATTTTCTAACCGATTCATCTAGCGATTATTTTTTTGATGCATCGATTAATCTAACAATAATTTTTTTCAGTTCGATTCACTACCCATTAATTGACTAATACCAATGTATACATTGGGTGTTGTGTGTTGATTTACATATCTGAATGAAAAAACATGAATTCCTTATATGTATTGCTCTTAAATTTCCAAAATAAGACATTCAGTCAAAGGTAGCCTAAAACCTTGAAAACACATCTAGCTTACTGAAAAAAGTGCATCTTTTTTATTCTTCTTTCAGATGAAAATAACACTTGATGTTTAGCATTCAATAAAAAATAAAATAAAAAAGTTCACCCAAAATACTTGTTTAGAGTAACTGAAAGAATACAGTAACCAATGTAAACTTGAGGGCTTTAAGCTAAAGAGAGAAGGCTTTTCTTGCAAAAAAATGAAAAACAAACATTTAGAGCTTACTGAAAAAAATCATCTTCATTCACAAATAACAACTTAGACTCTGACACTTTCCTTTCCCCTTAAGAATACTGTGTGTGTGCTTGTGAACATTTGCCTCCAGCCCGTGTTGTCATTCTCCTGTGACTAAACTAGTACGGCTAGCATGTTGGCCGATGCGGAAGTACTGTCTAATAATTAAATAAACTGATTGTGCACCTCCGTGAACACATAGAGCTGTTATATAAAGTCTCTGGAAAGTTTCTGGACACAGGGCAGCTGCAAACTGCAGTATTAGAGAAGAACTTTAGACAAGAAGCCGCTAGCTAAACGCCACTAGCCCAGGACCACTGGTCTGAACAAGTCTATTGCGCGGTCTGGACGCCCCATAAGACGGCACTCGCGTACTACTACTACTACTACTACTGCTACTACTACTACTACTACTACCATCTTTGTTTTGAGTACGACAAATCGACGCGCATATTTTGTATCGACGTATTTTTTGCCTCGACGTCACCGATTACGTCGGTGCGTTGTCCCAGCCCTACAAACAGTTGTACTTTGGTTTCATCTGACCACATGACATTCTCCCAATCCTCTGCTGTATCATCCATGTGCTCTCTGGCAAACTTCAGACGGGCCTGGACATGCACTGGCTTCAGCAGGGGGACACGTCTGGCACTGCAGGATTTGATTCCCTGTCGTCGTAGTGTGTTACTGATGGTAACCTTTGTTACTTTGGTCCCAGCTCTCTGCAGGTCATTCACCAGGTCCCCCCGTGTGGTTCTGGGATTTTTGATCACCGTTCTCATGATCATTTTGACCCCACGGGATGAGATCTTTTTCCACATTCTGTCTCTCACAGTTGAAGTGTACCTATGATGAAAATTACAGACCTCTCATTATTTTAAGTGGGAGAACTTGCACAATCGGTGGCTGACTAAATACTTTTTTGCCCCACTGTATGTATGTGTGTATGTACTGTACACATGTGCGTTACCGTGGAGACTGAGTCTTCAAAGTACTCTCGCGCCTCTTCGTAGCTGCAGATTTCCTCGTAACATTCTCGCTCCAGATTGTCCTTCGTCACGATCTCGAAGTCCCAGCTGTTGTAGAGCAGAGAGCGGGACAGGAACGAGTGCGCCTCCTGCTGGCCCCGCCTTAGCTTGTCTGCGGACACACAACACAAGAACATACAACTTTGTGTATCCACGTTTCCCTGAAGATCACGTCCGACACACAATGTTTTAGTTCTACCTCGTCAGAACGTTTCATATTTCCCTAAATCAGATGAAGTCAGGACACGAGGCCCGCATCAGGAGTGAAGGTGGGAAAAGTGAGGATTCAATGATATTGTGATATTTAGGCACAACTCATTATTATCGCAATCCTTAACTTATTGTGATACAGCAAGTTTTGTGATTTGATTCTGAGATATGTGGAACTCAAAATGTCAGATTAATGATGGTCTGTACATGAAATACTGAGGAGGGAAGTGTAAAAACATCTTAAACTATTCAAACACAACAGACCAGAGTCAACAAAAGCAGACATCGAAGAGAAACTCATCAGAAACATGAACGTAAACAGATTAGACCAAACAGATCATTTCCATCTGTAATCCCAGGAGTTTAGGGCCACAAGGATTAAATGTCCAAAACTACAGCACAAGTCCTGACTGGAACCAGGAAGTACCATCACATCAGTCCTGACCGGAACCAGGAAGTACCCATCACTCCCGGATTCGTCCGGAAGTTCAGTTTGATCCAATGAGCAAACGCAGCAGATTACGTCACGGAATCTGGACGGAAGCGGAAGTAAATATAAAAACTACCTATTCATGCCTAAACTTAACCAGCTGTTCCCATAAAATAACCCCAACCCAGCCTTAACCCTAACCTTAACCATCTTACTCAGACCACCTTAACCATCTTAATCAGACCACCTTAACCATCTTAATCAGACCACCTTAACCATCTTACTCAGACCACCTTAACCATCTTAATCAGACCACCTTAACCATCTTAATCAGACCACCTTAACCATCTTACTCAGACCACCTTAACCATCTTCCTCAGACCACCTTAACCATCTTACTCAGACCACCTTAACCATCTTACTCAGACCACCTTAACCATCTTACTCAGACCACCTTAACCATCTTCCTCAGACCACCTTAACCATCTTACTCAGACCACCTTAACCATCTTACTCAGACCACCTTAACCATCTTCCTCAGACCACCTTAACCATCTTACTCAGACCACCTTAACCATCTTCCTCAGACCACCTTAACCATCTTACTCAGACCACCTTAACCATCTTACTCAGACCACCTTAACCATCTTACTTAGACACCTAAAACAGTCACCACTTAAGGACTTAATACACTTTTTGACATGAGCAAACATAACTTCCGGACAAATCCGGTTTCCAGGACGAATACGGGAGTGACAGTACCATCACATCAGTCCTGACTAGAACCAGGACCAGGCCTCCTGCTGGTGCTCTGAGGAGCACAGGGACTGGCCTCCTGCTGGTGCTCTGAGGAGCACAGGGACTGGCCTCCTGCTGGTGCTCTGAGGAGCACAGGGACTGGCCTCCTGCTGGTGCTCTGAGGAGCACAGGGACTGGCCTCCTGCTGGTGCTCTGAGGAGCACAGGGACTGGCCTCCTGCTGGTGCTCTGAGGAGCACAGGGACTGGTCTCCTGCTGGGACTGAGGAGCACAGGGACTGGCCTCCTGCTGGGGCTCTGAGGAGCACAGGGACTGGCCTCCTGCTGGGGCTCTGAGGAGCACAGGGACTGGCCTCCTGCTGGGGCTCTGAGGAGCACAGGGACTGGCCTCCTGCTGGTGCTCAGAGTCAGAACTATAAAGCAATTTCGGAGAAAACACTAAAGATAATTTAATTAAATATTGCAATACTTATATTCACTGTATCAGTTTAATCACATGCACAAATTATCACGATACTGAACAGAACCGATTTTTCCCTGGTTCACTGTGTCTCAGGACCACAGTGAGTCCGGGCTGCCTCAGGACCCACACTGAGTCCGGGCTGCCTCAGGACCCACACTGAGTCCGGGCTGCCTCAGGACCCACACTGAGTCCGGGCTGCCTCAGGACCCACACTGAGTCCGGGCTGCCTCAGGACCCACACTGAGTCCGGGCTGCCTCAGGACCCACACTGAGTCCGGGCTGCCTCAGGACCCACACTGAGTCCGGGCTGCCTCAGGACCCACACTGAGTCCGGGCTGCCTCAGGACCCACACTGAGTCCGGGCTGCCTCAGGACCCACACTGAGTCCGGGCTGCCTCAGGACCCACACTGAGTCCGGGCTGCCTCAGGACCCACACTGAGTCCGGGCTGCCTCAGGACCCACACTGAGTCCGGGCTGCCTCAGGACCCACACTGAGTCCGGGCTGCCTCAGGACCCACACTGAGTCCGGGCTGCCTCAGGACCCACACTGAGTCCGGGCTGCCTCAGGACCCACACTGAGTCCGGGCTGCCTCAGGACCCACACTGAGTCCGGGCTGCCTCAGGACCCACACTGAGTCCGGGCTGCCTCAGGACCCACACTGAGTCCGGGCTGCCTCAGGACCCACACTGAGTCCGGGCTGCCTCAGGACCCACACTGAGTCCGGGCTGCCTCAGGACCCACACTGAGTCCGGGCTGCCTCAGGACCCACACTGAGTCCGGGCTGCCTCAGGACCCACACTGAGTCCGGGCTGCCTCAGGACCACAGTGAGTCCGGGCTGCCTCAGGACCCACAGTGAGTCCGGGCTGCCTCAGGACCACAGTGAGTCCGGGCTGCCTCAGGACCCACAGTGAGTCCGGGCTGCCTCAGGACCCACAGTGAGTCCGGGCTGCCTCAGGACCACAGTGAGTCCGGGCTGCCTCAGGACCCACAGTGAGTCCGGGCTGCCTCAGGAACAAATGAACCAAAACAAAAACGTCATCAGTGGAATCCTGACAAGCATGACCTTGGAGTTTCAGTTTGAGTGTGTGTATCTGCCTGTGTGTGTGTGTGTGTGTGCATCTGCCTGTGTGAGTATCTGCCTGTGTGTGTGTGTATTCGAGTGTGTGTTAATGTGCGTTTGTTTGTGGTGTGTTTATGTGTGTGTGTCCAGCCGAGAGATGTCAGAAGAATTCTTCCTGATGAAGTGAAACTAAAGTAACACAAACATGAATGCTTTTCAGGTCAGTCAGTCTCTTCACATGATTATTCATTTAAATCCATACACGTGGTGATAAACTACTACTGTGGTCACAGCTGCCCTGGGGCACACTGCCACTAGAGTAGATAGTCCGAGCGTAGATAGTCCGAGCGTAGATAGTCCGAGCGTAGATAGTCCGAGAGTAGACAGTCCGAGCGTAGACAGTCCGAGAGTAGACAGTCCGAGCGTAGATAGTCCGAGCGTAGATAGTCCGAGAGTAGACAGTCCGAGCGTAGATAGTCCGAGCGTAGATAGTCCGAGCGTAGATAGTCCGAGCGTAGATAGTCCGAGGCGGTCCCGCAGGTCTCTCCCATAGCCCAGTCTCTCCAGAGGATACGATGGAAGCTAGCTCTGTTCAGGGCTTGGTTTCTTCTTTGATCATGTTTTGGCTTTAGTTCCCTCTTCTCTTCCTCACTGTTGTGTGGTTTGGGCTGTTTTGCTGTGTCTGCAGTTACAGCCAGAGGAGTTATAGCCACTTATGCTAACATGCTACTGTGTTTAGCAGCGCTGTAGAGGCTAGAGGACCTCTGGGAACAGCAGGTGCCACAGTGGGGCGGCTGCGGCTGTAAAGTGCTAAACTGCTGTTGTGTCCTTAGGCAAGACACTTCCCCCACATTAGAATGAGTCTGGTGTGTGTGTGGATGGTTGGTGGTGGTGGGAGGGGCCGATGGCACAGACTGGTTGCCTGCTTCTGTCAGTGTGCCCCAGGGCAGCTGCGGCTACAGTAGAAGTTAATCATCACCGTGTTTGGAGCGTGTGATGAGCGTCTTTGAGAGTTCAGAAAAGCGCTGCATGAAACTGATTTATTATTATTATTACTATTCCATACATTGTAGTAAATGAGAACGAGAGAGGCTGTAGATATGTTTTTAACTTCGTATTTGATTTGTTTTTAAATATACTTTAAATGTGAGTCACCTTGAGTGTCGAGAAAGCCTCGCATTAACCCTATGAAATAAAATGTTGTCTGTCTGTCTGTCTGTCTGTCTGTCTGTCTGTCTGTCTGTCTGTCTGTCTGTCTGTCTGTCTGTCTGTCTGTCTGTCTCTCTGTCTGTCTGTCTCTCTGTCTGTCTGTCTGTCTCTCTGTCTGTCTGTCTGTCTGTCCGTCTGTCTGTCCTGGTGGTGGAAGCTTCAGGCCGGTTCTTCTCTGGTGGAAAAGTCAGTCTCTGTTAAGTCCATTATGAACAGAACGTAAAGCTCCAGATAAAATCCCCAATGGATTCTTAAACCTGAAAGTGAGCAGTCAGCACAACAAGAGAGAGAGACCAGAGAGAAAGAGAGAGAGAGAGACCAGAGAGAGAGAAACGTCTGTATATGATTCTATAAAAAGGCATATTTACATTCTCTCTGACCATCACTTCCTTCTTCTCTCTTCCAGATCAGATTACAGTCCTCTGTCTTCAACCAGCAGTAAGTACTTTAACACTCACCACAACACGAGAGAGACCAGCCAGAGAGCAGAGGGAGCAGGGAGAGAGCAGAGAGAGAGAGAGCAGAGAGAGAGCAGAGGGAGAGCAGAGGGAGAGCAGAGGGAGCAGAGAGAGGGAGCAGAGAGAGAGAGCAGAGAGAGAGAGAGCAGAGAGAGAGAGAGAGCAGGGAGAGAGAGCAGAGAGAGAGAGAGCAGAGAGAGAGACCAGAAATCCAGGACTGAGATCAATAAGAAGTTTACAGTCTTTTCAAAAACCCATTTTGATGTAATTCCTATAGTTCCTGATCATGTGACTCTTCGGGAAAGCGACCAATCACAGCGCTCAGAGTTTTCCGAGTCTAACCGTGTCAGTGTTTTGTTCTGACGAAGCCGACTGCAACTTTCCTGGAGTCGGTTCATTGCGTAGTTTTGCCAAATAATAAGTTTGATGTGATTTTCCGCATGTGTGAAACAGCTGTTTACAGTGTGACGAGCTCAGGGAGTGTCAGGGGCGGGGCTTCATGTCAGGGGGCGGGGCTTCGGTCTGTAGTTTAGAATCTCTGTATTAAAGGAAAAGTGTTCAGCACAAGTGACTTCAGCCACATCTGAGAGCGAGAGACCAGAGAGCGAGAGACCAGAGAGCGAGAGACCAGCGAGCGAGAGACCAGAGAGCGAGAGACCAGAGAGCGAGAGACCAGCGAGCGAGAGACCAGAGTGCGAGAGACCAGAGAGCGAGAGGCCAGAGTGCGAGAGGCCAGAGTGCGAGAGGCCAGAGTGCGAGAGACCAGAGAGCGAGAGACCAGAGAGCGAGAGACCAGAGAGCGAGAGACCAGAGAGCGAGAGACCAGAGAGCGAGAGACCAGAGAGCGAGAGACCAGAGAGCGAGAGACCAGAGAGCGAGAGACCAGAGAGCGAGAGACCAGAGAGCGAGAGACCAGAGAGCGAGAGACCAGAGAGCGAGAGACCAGAGAGCGAGAGACCAGAGAGCGAGAGACCAGAGAGCGAGAGACCAGAGAGCGAGAGACCAGAGAGCGAGAGACCAGAGAGCGAGAGACCAGAGAGCGAGAGACCAGAGAGCGAGAGACCAGAGAGCGAGAGACCAGAGAGCGAGAGACCAGAGAGCGAGAGACCAGAGAGCGAGAGACCAGAGAGCGAGAGACCAGAGAGCGAGAGACCAGAGAGCGAGACCAGAGCGAGACCAGAGCGAGACCAGAGCGAGACCAGAGCGAGACCCAGCTGTTTCTGATCATTAGTCTTTAAACAGAGTCCCTTTGACCCTGATGTTTGGTGCCAGCAGGACTCTGTCACAGGATTAGACTAAATTTAGATCTTTAATCTGGACCATGGAGAGCCAAGTCCAAACTAGGACTTACCCAGGTCTCAGTCAGGTCTGGGGCAGGAGGCTGTGGACACGGGTCATAGAGGTGCAGTAGAGTTTGGCCCCAGTTTGGACTTAACCTGGTCTTATTCATCCATAAACTCTGGTCCATAGTCATTTCCTACATGTACGTCTGGTCTTACCATGTGTAAACTCTGGTCCATGATCATTTCCTACATGTACGCCTGGTCTTACCATGTGTAAACTCTGGTCCATGATCATCTCCTACATGTACGTCTGGTCTTACCATGTGTAAACTCTGGTCCATGATCATTTCCTACATGTACGTCTGGTCTTACCATGTGTAAACTCTGGTCCATGATCATTTCCTACATGTACGTCTGGTCTTACCATGTGTAAACTCTGGTCCACGGCCATCTCCTACATGTACATCTGGTCTTACCATGTGTAAACTCTGGTCCACGGCCATCTCCTACATGTACGTCTGGTCTTACCATGTGTAAACTCTGGTCCATGGCCATCTCCTACATGTACGTCTGGTCTTACCATGTGTAAACTCTGGTCCATGATCATTTCCTACATGTACGTCTGGTCTTACCATGTGTAAACTCTGGTCCATGATCATGTCATACATGTACGTCTGGTCTTACCATGTGTAAACTCTGGTCCATGATCATGTCATACATGTACGTCTGGTCTTACCATGTGTAAACTCTGGTCCATGATCATTTCCTACATGTACGTCTGGTCTTACCATGTGTAAACTCTGGTCCATGATCATGTCATACATGTACGTCTGGGTCTTACCATGTGTAAACTCTGGTCCATGGTCATGTCATACATGTACGTCTGGTCTTACCATGTGTAAACTCTGGTCCATGATCATTTCCTACATGTACGTCTGGTCTTACCATGTGTAAACTCTGGTCCATGATCATGTCATACATGTACGTCTGGGTCTTACCATGTGTAAACTCTGGTCCATGGTCATTTCCTACATGTACGTCTGGTCTTACCATGTGTAAACTCTGGTCCATGGTCATTTCCTACATGTACGTCTGGGTCTGATCCTAGTGGCTGCAGTTTCCTCGGTTGAATCCCCTCCGACCAATCAGAGAGCGGGGGAGGCGGGTCTTGTAGGTCGGTGACGGCAAGAGTTTGTGCTGAATTTTCTTGTTGTAGTTTGTCGGAGAATGTGATAGTAAAATAATCTGTTCTGGTTCAATCCAAATATCAAGAAACTGAAGCCGGAGCAAGAGAGACCGCAGAGAGACCACAGAGAGACCACAGAGAGACCAGAGAGAGACCAGAGAGAGACCAGAGAGAGACCAGAGAGAGACCAGAGAGAGACCAGAGAGAGACCAGAGAGAGACCAGAGAGAGACCAGAGAGAGACCACAGAGAGACCACAGAGAGACCACAGAGAGACCACAGAGAGAGGCCACAGAGAGAGGCCACAGAGAGAGACCAGAGAGAGAGACCAGAGAGAGAGACCAGAGAGAGAGACCAGAGAGAGAGACCAGAGAGAGAGACCAGAGAGAGAGACCAGAGAGAGAGACCAGAGAGAGAGACCAGAGAGAGACCAGAGAGAGACCAGAGAGAGAGACCAGAGAGAGAGACCAGAGAGATTCTAACATTAAGCCTGTGGTGTGAAGGTAAATCACTACAGCCAATTAGAATGATGTGTAAATGGGTCTAGTCCTTGTTCAGTCTCTGTTTGTTTACCTCCCCCCTTCTCCCCCCCCCTCCCTTCCCCCTCTCCCGCTTGAGACACATTAAGGTCTCGCCGTTGCCTTTTCTGTGTTTGTACAAGTGCTGGGACCTCCCGCCCACAGAGAGAGTGTAGTGTAGTGGACCGTGGGCCGCGAGCTCAAAACGTGTGGATTTAAAGAAAAGTGATGGATTTTAAACAAAGAGAAGTTCAGGGACGAGAGGCGACAAAACCCACTGAACCGGACCTCTGTGAGAACCGGACCTCTGTGAGAACCGGACCTCTGTGAGAACCGGACCTCTGTGAGAACCGGACCTCTGTGAGAACCGGACCTCTGTGAGAACCGGACCTCTGTGAGAACCGGACCTCTGTGAAAACCGGACCTCTGTGAGAACTGGACCTCTGTGAGAACCGGACCTCTGTGAGAACCGGACCTCTGTGAAAACTGGACCTCCCGGTTCAGACGAGGATTCTGTGGTGTTATCGACAGTTCAGGAACGACTGCTGTTGAGATTTTTGGCAATAAAAAGATAAATATATTTGATTTATTGTTTAAAGTAACAATATGTAAGATTTTCATGTCCAGGCATTATTAAAGGGCCCTAATCTGTCATCATTAAAGGGCCCTAATCTGTCATATTAAAGGGCCCTAATCCGTCATAATTAAAGGGCCCTAATATTTAATCATTAAAGGGCCCTAATCTGTCATCATTAAAGGGCCCTAATCTGTCGTAATTAAAGGGCCCTAATCTGTCATAATTAAAGGGCCCTAATATTTCATCATTAAAGGAGGGTGCTAGCCAAAGCCACCTCCATCATGAACAACACCACCCACTGCACAGGACTGTAGAGGAGCTGAGGAGCTCCTTCAGTGGAAGACTGAGGCACCCTCAGTGTAGGAAGGAGCGCTACCGCAGGGCCTTTATCCCCACTGCTGTCAGACTGTACAATAAGTCACTTTAAATGATCACTGTGTGAAAACCTGCACTACTATTGACACTGTTTCCAATTGACACTTGTCACTTTTGTTGCACATAATTATTGTCACTTTATTGTACATATATATCCTGCATGTAACATGTTTGCACATTTCCTCCTTTTGCACAATCTGAGTGTTCTATCCATGCCAAATGTGACATGTACATTTCTCCTCTGTGAGATAAATAAAGCACATCTTATCTTAAAGGGCCCTAATCTGTCGTCATTAAAGGGCCCTAATCTGTCGTCATTAAAGGGCCCTATCCATCCATCCATTTACTTCCCCTTAATCCATTTCTGGGTCGGGGGTGGCAGTCAGAGCTGCACCCAGTCACAGAGCACCAGCCCCTCACTGATCCTCCTGCAGGTGGTGAGTCCACAGGAGCTGAGATCTTTCAGTGGGGGCTTCAGGCAAAGTGGGGTTAAGTGTCTTGCCCAAGGACACAATGACAGCAGTCATCAGTGGGAGTTGTGAAGTAGTTCTTATGGTGGGCTTGAACCCACGACCTTCAGGCCCAAAGGCCAATGCTCTACCAACTGAGCTACTGTCGCCCCCTAAAGGGCCCTAATCAGTCATCATTAAAGGGCCCTAATCCGTCATAATTAAAGGTCCCTAATATTTCATCATTAAAGGGCCCTAATCTGTCCAAAGGCATTAATAAAACCTGCTCTTTTCCAATACTTCTTTAATTGATAACAGTAGTTCAGAGATATTTGGATTTTAAAAAATTGTATTTACATCCCATAAATCCCGCCCTCCACCATTTCACCAATCAGAAAGTCTGTGATCCGGGCACCAGAACTCACCGCGGCGAGCTAATCTCACTGGTAAAGTACCATGTGGCCGCAGTAAATACAGTCCTGGGTTCAATTCCACCTCCAGATCTTTTTGTGTGAAGTTTGCATGTTCTCCCTGTGCTTTCTCCGATCTCCATGTTACCACTTTCTGACAGTATTTCAAGTTATTGCACAGATCCAGGACATGTGAGACCAGGTGTGAGACCAGGTGTGAGACCAGATGTCAGACCAGGTGTGAGACCAGATGTCAGACCAGGTGTGAGACCAGGTGTGAGACCAGGTGTGAGACAGGTGTAAGACCAGGTGTAAGACCAGGTGTGAGACCAGGTGTGAGACCAGCATGTGAGACCAGGTGTAAGACCAGGTGTGAGACCAGATGTCAAACCAGGTGTGAGACCAGGTGTGAGACCAGGTGTGAGACCAGCATGTGAGACCAGGTGTGAGACCAGATGTCAGACCAGATGTCAGACCAGGTGTGAGACCAGGTGTGAGACCAGGTGTGAGACCAGGTGTGAGACAGGTGTAAGACCAGGTGTGAGACCAGGTGTGAGACCAGCATGTGAGACCAGGTGTAAGACCAGGTGTGAGACCAGATGTCAGACCAGGTGTGAGACCAGGTGTGAGACAGGTGTAAGACCAGGTGTGAGACCAGGTGTGAGACCAGGTGTGAGACAGGTGTAAGACCAGGTGTGAGACCAGGTGTGAGACCGGTTTCTTCTTCTTCTTCTCTGTCTCTCTTCACATAATTGGCTCAGACTGTGACACGTTCACACAAACAGAACACATGGGTCTAACAGCTCTCTCTGTGATAAAAGAGAAACTCCATCCTCCCACTGGAGACGGGGCAGCTGCTGCGGACAGAGAGAGGCCACGAAGACATGAGAGGGAGAGAGAGCAGAGGGTGGGGAGAGAGAGAGCAGAGAGAGAGCTGAAGGAGAGAAGAGAGAGAGCAGAGAGAGAAGAGAGAGAGCAGAGAGAGAGCAGAGGGAGAGCAGATAAAGAGAGCAGAGGGAGAGCAGATAAAGAGAGCAGAGAGAGAGCAGAGAGAGCAAAGAGAGAGAAGAGAGAGAAGAGAGAGCAGAGAGAGAGCAGAGAGAGAGCAAAGAGAGAGCAAAGAGAGAGCAGAGAGAGAGCAGAGAGAGAAGAGAGAGCAGAGAGAGAGCAAAGAGAGAGCAAAGAGAGAGCAGAGAGAGAACAGAGAGAGAAGAGAGAGCAGAGAGAGAGCAGAGAGAGAAGAGAGAGCAGAGAGAGAGCAGAGAGAGAAGAGAGAGCAGAGAGAGAGCAGAGAGAGAGCTGAAGGAGAGCAGAGAGAGAAGAGAGAGCAAAGAGAGAGCAAAGAGAGAGCAGAGGGGAGCAGATAAAGAGAGCAGAGAGGGAGAGACCATAGAGAGGCCATAGAGACCAGAGAGAGACCAGAGAGAGACCAGAGAGAGACCAGAGAGAGACCAGAGAGAGACCAGAGAGAGACCAGAGAGAGACCAGAGAGAGACCAGAGAGAGACCACAAAGAGACCAGCATTTGACCTCAGAGTCCCGGCAGGAGACCAGTCCCTGTTGTTGGACTAATATACTAAAAGGCCTGTTGTCATTCTGCTCCATGTGGTCTGCTGTGGTTTTGATGTTACTTTTGCAAGACTTTCTGTTGGTACAAACTAAATGTAAAAGTTATGGACCTGAGCTTTAACTCTGGGAGGGTCTCAGAAAGGCCTGGACCCTTCGTCTTCTCCCACTTCATTTACTGTATGTTTATATAGTACCATCTGGATTGTGGACATTTTTACAGCCCTGTGTTAGTCACCGTTAGCCTGTGTTAGCTTATGTTAGCCTGTGTTAGCCTGTGTTAGCCTGTGTTAGCCTGTGTTAGTCTGTGTTAGTCCGTGTTAGTCCGTGTTAGCCTGTGTTAGTCTTGTGTTAGTCTGCGTTAGCTTGTGTTAGCTTGTGTTAGCCTGTGTAAGCCTGTTAGCCTGTGTTATTCTGTGTTTCTCTCTTCACTTTTTGGCGACTCGGACAAAAGCTTTGATTGTTGTCAGAGCGCTCCTCCACGCCGCGCTTTCTTTGGACGCAAGCCAGAGATAAAAGAGAAAATGAGGTTTTAAATCTGCTGTTTTAGCCGGACAATTACCGGAGGATGGAGTTGTTATTGGGACGGTTTATCTGAGTGTGCAGGACTAGCATAGCAGCACAGAGTATGAGATAAGTCCTTCTGTGTTACTGCAGGACACTGTCTGCTCTGGAGAGTAGCTTCAGTGACAGACTTATTCACCCTGTGTGAAGGACTCCAGGGGTCCACCTGGTCCTCCATGGTGCTTCATGGTGCTTCATGGTCCTCCTCGCCGCTGTGACCAGACGAGCAAATCAAGTCCAGTTGTTTGGATTTGCACAAAGGCCAAGAACTCAACTCTGAACAAGAAAGCACTTAAACACTGGTTAATGGGTTCCACATGGTCAGAGTGTGTGTGTGTGTGTGTGTGTCTATGTGTGTGTGTGTGCGTGTGTGTCTATGTGTGTGTGTGTGTGTCTATGTGTGCATGTGTGTGTCTATGTGTGTGTGTGTGCGTGTGTGTCTGTGTGTGTGTGTGTGTGTCTATGTGTGTGTGTGTGCGTGTCTATGTGTGCACGTGTGTGTCTATATGTGTGTGTGTGTGCACAGTATGTGTGCGTGTAGATGAACCATGCTAACCTGCTAGCTAAAATCAGTGGGATTATAAACTATAAATACATACAGTGAAAGTATTCGGCCCCTTGAACCTTTCAACATTTCGTCACATTTCAGGCTTTAAACATAAAAATATATAAAAAAAAATGTTTGTCAAGAATCAACAACAAGTGGGACACAATCGTGAAGTGGAACGAAATTTATTGGATAATTTAAACTTTTTTAACAAATAAAAAACTGAAAAGTGGGGCGTGCAATATTATTCGGCCCCCTTGCGCTAATACTTTGTAGCGCCACCTTTTGCTGCAATTACAGCTGCAAGTTGCTTGGGGTATGTCTCTATCAGTTTTGCACATCGAGAGACTGGAATTCTTTCCCATTCTTCCTTGCAAAACCGCTCGAGCTCAGTGAGGTTGGATGGAGAGCGTTTGTGAACAGCAGTCTTCAGCTCTTTCCACAGATTCTCGATTGGATTCAGGTCTGGACTTTGACTTGGCCATTCTAACACCTGGATACGTCTATTTGTGAACCATTCCATTGTAGATTTGGCTTTATGTTTTGGATCATTGTCCTGTTGGAAGATAAATCTCCGTCCCAGTCTCAGGTCTTTTGCAGACTCCAACAGGTTTTCTTCCAGAATGGTCCTGTATTTGGCTCCATCCATCTTCCCATCAATTTTAGCCATCTTCCCTGTCCCTGCTGAAGAAAAGCAGGCCCAAAGCATGATGCTGCCACCCCCATGTTTGACAGTGGGGATGGTGTGTTCAGGTGATGAGCTGTGTTGCTTTTACGCCAAACATATCGTTTTGCATTGTGGCCAAAAAGTTAGATTTTGGTTTCATCTGACCAGAGCACCTTCTTCCACATGTTTGGTGTGTCTCCCAGGTGGCTTGTGGCAAACTTTAAACAAGACTTTTTATGGATATCTTTGAGAAATGCCTTTCTTCTTGCCACTCTTCCATAAAGGCCAGATTTGTGCAGTGCACGACTGATTGTTGTCCTATGGACAGACTCTCCCACCTCAGCTGTAGTTATCTGCAGTTCATCCACAGTGATCATGGGCCTCTTGGCTGCATCTCTGATCAGTCTTCTCCTTGTTTGAGATGAAAGTTTGGAGGGACAGCCGGGTCTTGGTAGATTTTCAGTGGTCTGATACTCCTTCCATTTCAATATAACTGCTTGCACAGTGCTCCTTGAGATGTTTAAAGCTTGGGAAATCTTTTTGTATCCAAATCCGGCTTTAAACTTCTCCACAACAGTATCTCGGACCTGCCTGGTGTGTTCCTTTGTCTTCATGGTTCTCTCTGCGCTTTAAACAGAGGGGAAACCGGAGTACCCGGAGGAAACCTACGCAGACACAGGGAGAACATGCAAACTCCACTCATAAAGGCCCTGGTCCGACTGGGATTTGAACCCAGGACCTTCTTGCTGAGAGGCAAGAGTGCTGCCGCAGAGTGAGTTTGCTGCACTGAAAGTAAAGGGGCCGAATAATATTGCACGCCCCACTTTTCAGTTTTTTTATTTGTTAAAAAAGTTTAAATTATGCAATAAATTTGGTTCCACTTCACGATTGTGTCCCACTTGTTGTTGATTCATGACAAAAAATTAAAATGTTATATCTTTATGTTTGAAGCCTGAAATGTGGCGAAATGTTGAAAAGTCCAGACACTGTATAGATACATAAATCTACATGTGGATTTATGTAAAGAGCCAGAGGACCACACACTGAAAAAAGTGAAGAAAAATAAGTTAAAAATTGCTCAAATTTGGCAAAATTTATATTTATTTGAGCTCATTCTGACTGCCATAAAACATTTTCCAATGTGACAAAACACAATAGAGATAAAGATTAGAAATAAAGACATAAAGATTCAAGAAATGTGTTTCTTGAGATAGGACTAAACAGATTTGTCCCGTTGAGAATCTGGTTTTAAGGCAGAATTTGCTCAAATTAAGATTAAAATCACTCAATTCAAGCATTAATTACCTCATATTTTCAGTGTATACATTCATAGATACATATAGCTCTATAAAAACATCTATAACAGTCAGATCAGTATTTACTCTGTGAATCCAAACAGGTGTAGATGTTGGATTAGCCGTTAACTGTTAGCATTGGCCGTTAGCATCATCCATTAGCATTAGCCGTTAGCATTAGCCGTTGTGTCCAGATGAATTGTCAGGAGATTATCCTGGATTACGTTGGTCCAAACAGTCACTTTGGCTCAGGTTTAATCTGTTCATTTGTGATTGTGTCCCATTGAAGAAGAGAGGAGGTGACGTGCAGCAGCTGCTGCTCTCACACAGACCCTCGACTTAAAGAAGCTATACCCAATTTTTTTTCTAAGTAGTTCATAAAAATGCTTTTTACTACATACAAGTTGTATCATAATACATAATCTAATCGAAAACCTGAGGTCATTGATTCAGCTGTGTATGAAATGTAGGCCTTGAAAACTTCTGAGTAGAGTCCGAGCGGGACGTTTGTTCACAGAACGAGCAGCGTCCTCTAGTCTCTACAGCCTGCGTCCTCTGCCTCTACAGCCTGTGTCCTCTAGTCTCTACAGCCTGCGTCCTCTAGTCTCTACAGCCTGTGTCCTCTAGTCTCTACAGCCTGTGTCCTCTAGTCTCTACAGCCTGCGTCCTCTAGTCTCTACAGCCTGCGTCCTCTAGTCTCTACAGCCTGTGTCCTCTAGTCTCTACAGCCTGTGTCCTCTAGTCTCTACAGCCTGTGTCCTCTAGTCTCTACAGCCTGCGTCCTCTAGTCTCTACAGCCTGCGTCCTCTAGTCTCTACAGCCTGTGTCCTCTAGTCTCTACAGCCTGTGTCCTCTAGCCTCTACAGCCTGTGTCCTCTAGTCTCTACAGCCTGCGTCCTCTAGTCTCTACAGCCTGTGTCCTCTAGCCTCTACAGCCTGCGTCCTCTAGTCTCTACAGCCTGTGTCCTCTAGTCTCTACAGCCTGCGTCCTCTAGTCTCTACAGCCTGTGTCCTCTAGTCTCTACAGCCTGTGTCCTCTAGTCTCTACAGCCTGTGTCCTCTAGTCTCTACAGCCTGTGTCCTCTAGTCTCTACAGCCTGTGTCCTCTAGTCTCTACAGCCTGCGTCCTCTAGTCTCTACAGCCTGCGTCCTCTAGTCTCTACAGCCTGCGTCCTCTAGCCTACTCTACAGCCTGTGTCCTCTAGTCTCTACAGCCTGCGTCCTCTAGTCTCTAAGCTCTCTCTACAGCCTGCGTCCTCTAGTCTCTACAGCCTGTGTCCTCTAGTCTCTACAGCCTGCGTCCTCTAGTCTCTACAGCCTGCGTCCTCTAGTCTCTACAGCCTGCGTCCTCTAGTCCCTACAGCCTGCGTCCTCTAGCCTCTACAGCCTGTGTCCTCTAGCCTCTACAGCCTGCGTGTCCTCTAGCCTCTACAGCCTGCGTCCTCTAGTCTCTACAGCCTGTGTCCTCTAGTCTCTACAGCCTGCGTCCTCTAGTCTCTACAGCCTGCTCCTCTAGCCTCTACAGCCTGTGTCCTCTAGCCTCTACAGCCTGCGTCCTCTAGTCTCTACAGCCTGTGTCCTCTAGCCTCTACAGCCTGCGTCCTCTAGTCTCTACAGCCTGTGTCCTCTAGCCTCTACAGCCTGCGTCCTCTAGTCTCTACAGCCTGCGTCCTCTAGCCTCTACAGCCTGCGTCCTCTAGCCTCTACAGCCTGCGTCCTCTAGCCTCTACAGCCTGCGTCCTCTAGCCCCTACAGCCTGCGTCCTCTAGCCTCTACAGCCTGTGTCCTCTAGCCCCTACAGCCTGCGTCCTCTGCCTCTACAGCCTGCGTCCTCTAGCCCCTACAGCCTGCGTCCTCTAGCCTCTACAGCCTGCGTCCTCTAGCCCCTACAGCCTGCGTCCTCTAGCCCCTACAGCCTGTGTCCTCTAGTCTCTACAGCCTGCGTCCTCTAGCCTCTACAGCCTGTGTCCTCTAGCCCCTACAGCCTGCGTCCTCTAGCCCCTACAGCCTGCGTCCTCTAGCCCCTACAGCCTGCGTCCTCTAGCCCCTACAGCCTGCGTCCTCTAGCCCCTACAGCCTGCGTCCTCTAGTCTCTACAGCCTGCGTCCTCTAGCCCCTACAGCCTGCGTCCTCTAGTCTCTACAGCCTGTGTCCTCTAGTCTCTACAGCCTGTGTCCTCTAGCCTCTACAGCCTGTGTCCTCTAGCCTCTACAGCCTGTGTCCTCTAGCCTCTACAGTCTGTGTCCTCTAGCCTCTACAGCCTGCGTCCTCTAGTCTCTACAGCCTGTGTCCTCTAGTCTCTACAGCCTGTGTCCTCTAGTCTCTATAGCCTGTGTCCTCTAGTCTCTACAGCCTGTGTCCTCTAGTCTCTACAGCCTGTGTCCTCTAGCCTCTACAGCCTGCGTCCTCTAGTCTCTACAGCCTGTGTCCTCTAGTCTCTACAGCCTGCGTCCTCTAGTCTCTACAGCCTGTGTCCTCTAGCCTCTACAGCCTGTGTCCTCTAGCCTCTACAGCCTGTGTCCTCTAGCCTCTACAGCCTGTGTCCTCTAGTCTCTACAGCCTGTGTCCTCTAGTCTCTACAGCCTGCGTCCTCTAGTCTCTACAGCCTGTGTCCTCTAGCCTCTACAGCCTGTGTCCTCTAGCCTCTACAGCCTGTGTTCTCTAGTCTCTACAGCCTGTGTCCTCTAGCCTCTACAGCCTGTGTCCTCTAGTCTCTACAGCCTGTGTCCTCTAGTCTCTATAGCCTGTGTCCTCTAGTCTCTACAGCCTGTGTCCTCTAGTCTCTACAGCCTGTGTCCTCTAGCCTCTACAGCCTGCGTCCTCTAGTCTCTACAGCCTGTGTCCTCTAGTCTCTACAGCCTGTGTCCTCTAGTCTCTACAGCCTGTGTCCTCTAGCCTCTACAGCCTGCGTCCACTAGTCTCTACAGCCTGTGTCCTCTAGTCTCTACAGCCTGTGTCCTCTAGTCTCTACAGCCTGTGTCCTCTAGCCTCTACAGCCTGCGTCCTCTAGCCTCTACAGCCTGCGTCCTCTAGCCTCTACAGCCTGCGTCCTCTAGCCTCTACAGTCTGTGTCCTCTAGTCTCTACAGCCTGTGTCCTCTAGCCCCTACAGCCTGCGTCCTCTAGTCTCTACAGCCTGTGTCCTCTAGTCTCTACAGCCTGTGTCCTCTAGCCTCTACAGCCTGCGTCCTCTAGCCTCTACAGTCTGTGTCCTCTAGTCTCTACAGCCTGTGTCCTCTAGTCTCTACAGTCTGTGTCCTCTAGCCTCTACAGTCTGTGTCCTCTAGCCTCTACAGTCTGTGTCCTCTAGTCTCTACAGCCTGTGTCCTCTAGCCTCTACAGCCTGCGTCCTCTAGCCTCTACAGTCTGTGTCCTCTAGCCTCTACAGCCTGCGTCCTCTAGTCTCTACAGCCTGCGTCCTCTAGTCTCTACAGCCTGTGTCCTCTAGCCCCTACAGCCTGCGTCCTCTAGTCTCTACAGCCTGTGTCCTCTAGTCTCTACAGCCTGCGTCCTCTAGTCTCTACAGCCTGCGTCCTCTAGCCTCTACAGCCTGCGTCCTCTAGTCTCTACAGCCTGTGTCCTCTAGTCTCTACAGCCTGTGTCCTCTAGCCCCTACAGCCTGCGTCCTCTAGCCTCTACAGCCTGCGTCCTCTAGCCTCTACAGCCTGTGTCCTCTAGTCTCTACAGCCTGTGTCCTCTAGCCTCTACAGCCTGCGTCCTCTAGCCTCTACAGTCTGTGTCCTCTAGTCTCTACAGCCTGTGTCCTCTAGCCTCTACAGCCTGCGTCCTCTAGCCTCTACAGTCTGTGTCCTCTAGCCTCTACAGCCTGCGTCCTCTAGTCTCTACAGCCTGCGTCCTCTAGTCTCTACAGCCTGCGTCCTCTAGCCTCTACAGCCTGCGTCCTCTAGTCTCTACAGCCTGTGTCCTCTAGTCTCTACAGCCTGTGTCCTCTAGCCCCTACAGCCTGCGTCCTCTAGCCTCTACAGCCTGCGTCCTCTAGCCTCTACAGCCTGTGTCCTCTAGTCTCTACAGCCTGTGTCCTCTAGCCTCTACAGCCTGCGTCCTCTAGCCCCTACAGCCTGCGTCCTCTAGCCTCTACAGCCTGTGTCCTCTAGCCTCTACAGCCTGCGTCCTCTAGCCTCTACAGCCTGTGTCCTCTAGCCCCTACAGCCTGCGTCCTCTAGTCTCTACAGCCTGTGTCCTCTAGTCTCTCGTCTGTCATTTTTTTTGACAACACACCACGCCACACACACCACACACACACACACACACAACCACAGAGTGACTCCTCTCTCCTCCTCAGGTCGGGGTGCTGCTGGTCCACGGTCTCACCACACAACACACACACCCCCACACACACACACCAGCCCAGACACCAACAAACCCCCCACACAACCCCAACGGGATTCTTCTTAGGGGGGTGCTGCTGGTCACGGTTCACACCACCCCAAGACACACACACACACCCGCACCCCCACACACCCAACACCCAGAGTGACTCCTCTCTCCTCTCAGGTCGGGGTGCTGCTGGTCCCTGTCTCACACCACACACACACCCACACCACCACCAGAACACACACACACAGAGTGACTCCTCTCTCTTAGGTGGGGTGAGCTGTGGTCCCACGGTCTCGCAACACACCCACACAAAGTACAGACAAGAACAGCCCGACACAGACACAGACACAGACACAGACACAGGAACAGACACAGACACAGACAAGAACAGGACACAGGAACAGACACAGACACAGAACGTACACACAGACACAGACACGACAGACACACAACACACACCCAACAATCCCCCCACTACCACCCACCACAACACACAACCCACAACACACAAACACACACACCCACAACCACACACACACCCCCCACCCGAGTGATCTCTCTCCTCCTAGGTCGGGGGGGTGGCATGGTCACGGTTCCACACACACACACAGACACACAACACACACCCCACCGACACCCCCAACCCCCACACCAAACCGAGTGGGATCTTCTCTCTCTCAGGTCGGGGTGCTGTGGTCCCGGTCTCCCACACACACACACAAACACAGACAGGACACCGCCAAGCACAGACACACACAACAGAGTGATCTTCTCTTCTCAGGTGGTGTGTGCCACACACACACACACACACACTCACACACACACACACATACACGTTTTTGTTACCTGGTGGGTCCCTTTGACAGGGCCGTTCAGAATGGGACCCATAGACATAATCTTTTTTTACCAAGACTTTAAGTAATACAAAACAGTCAATAGAAACCAAACAACTATTTTAAAGGAATTTTATTTTAGATTTTGTTTTCGAATTGCAGTGATTCTATTTTTGACATAGAATTTAATGCCACTCCATGTCCGATGTCTAAGGTCATCTGGTGAGGCATTAATGCAGGCCAGGCAGTGAGACTTCCCAGGGACCTTTCCAGTCTGTATGAAAGGTGTCATGGTCTTCTCCACAGCCTTCACCTCAGATGCAGACCATGGCTTTCTTACACGTTCTAGGGAGAGAAATAAAAATATATTAGCAATATACACTCCCAGGGTGAGGACCAAGCAGCCTGGCTGTAATCCCCCACCTGGTACACTTACCAGAAGGGGCACTGCCACTACCATGGGGTGCATCTGGATGAATGGTTGAAGGTTCTCCGCTTGAAGTTTCTTTTAGCCCGTCCGTTTGTGAGAGGATCTCTACTGCTCTCCCTGTCGCACAGAAAATAAAAATACAAGTGGCCTTTAGGGGAAAAAAATCATACATATTTTAATAATATCAAGAATTACCTTCAGGCTCAATTTGTATCTGGTCGAGGCTCTTTCCTTCGAATTCCGTCACTCTTCCCTGCTCCATGGCCATCAACACTTTGCTGATTTTGGCCAGCTCCAGTGTCCCCTCTGGTAGTCTGTAATATTGCCTGTGGATGCGAATGTCATGGCCGAGGAAGTTGGCTAGTATGTCCATCTCATTCTCTTTCATATTGAGAACTGTAGACATAGTAGCTATGTGCTTTCTAAGTTTGGTTGAGGATAGCATCTCTGGATGCACCGCACCACATTCTTTGGCTACCTGGCGTAGGGAGTCTGATCCCCTGATGTGGGTGTCTGCGCCCGGGCGGGAAAAGAAGTATGGGTTATGGTCAGAGATGGAACAGGCCCTTCTGTTCTCCACCAGCACCTCCATCGAAGCAATCATTTCAGGAGTCAAAAGAACCGGCACTTTCCGACTTCTTTTCCCTTTAATTTCAATGCGTTGAAAATGCTGACACAGCTTTTTCTCAAGTTGGGACAGTCCCAGAGCAATGTCAGAATGGATCCCAGTCTTACTTCTTAAGGTAAAGGCTGTCAGTGGCATCTTTGAAACCTCACCTTCCCTTCTTCGATTGAAAATGATGACCTCACAAAGAGTCAAAACTGCCAGTTTAGACCAATGCTTAGACGTTGGCTCACTTATTAGGGTTTGCACATATTCAGGTCGACATACCTCAATATGTGCATGCATGGCTCTAACGTCCTCAGTCAGAGGGAGCAGGTCCGGAGTGTTCCACTTGGCTTGCCGGAGGGTCTGTAGGGCAGCAGAAGAAACACAGACGTCCCACCTCTTCTCAAAAAGCAGCCGGCTTCGTTGGAGGTTTTTAATAAATAGTTCATCAACACAATGCTCCATTTTTGAGTCACATTCAAGAATATCTGCTAGCTTTCTGAGGCTATGGCCGAGTTTGAGGGCCAAGGATGGAGTCTTGTATTGATTTGTTTCCTCATCATATCCAGCCACAGACCTGACTGCATCAATCACATGGTTAAAGTTGGAAGGAATAAAGAAATCCTTCATTGTTTTCAGTTTCCCTGCGGTTTTTGCTTCGTTAATTAACCTACCGACTTCTCTCATTTTCTGCCTAATGTAATCATGCTTAGTCTTATCATGCCCGTGTTTTAAGTACAGGTGCTCTCCGAGTCTCAGAATCCCCTTTTCTGCTTTGACAACACCCGTGACCTCATCCTGATGCATTGCCGAAATTAAAGACCACAGCTTTTTGCTGATGCCCTCCGGTACAGGCTGGGCTAGGGAGCAGAGGGACTGGACCCTACTTCTACCTGGTTTAGCCTGGGCATCTTTCTTTGAAAGCCGGCACCTGGCCACATGCCTCCACAGCGACTTTCGCTTAAGCAATGCCCCACAGTCTATACAGTGCAAAAACTCACTGGATTTAACTGGGGAATTTGGCTGTTTAGCTGGGACTAAAGTTCCAATGCCGGCCTTTAAAACCTCCAAAATTGTGCTCACGGTTTCCACTATTCCTGATCAAATCAAACTGAAGTTTACGTGCTTTAGATTTCACAGGTAGAGCCAATGCTCTGGCTACGTCACTTTCATTTCCATGTTTTCTAGTCAAATGACGGGACATTTTGTGGCAGGACATTGAACAGTAGAGGCAGAAGTGTCTCTTGCTGTATACTCGCCCCCCATTTTTCTTCTTTTGCAGCTGCATGATAACAATCTTATTTGCCTTTGGTTCGTCACTTTCCGAGTCTTGAAGAAAAGTGTTTTTGATTTTTCTTTTTCCATACTTTTTTACAGGTTTCTTCTTGACAGTTAAATCGTCAGAATCTGAGTCGACTTCATCAATTAGGGACTCTTGACTAAGCTGCACAAACAACAAATAATTTGTAATCATTCTATATAACAATTTGAAGTCATGACTTGTAGTCAGCACTTACCAGTGGTTTGTAAGCGTGCGCTTCAGTGTGCTGCTCTGTGATTGGCTGCAGCCTAATGAACCACACACTTGCACCTTTTCTAGCCTGACACCTGATTTCCTCTGTTGTGCTGCTCCATGATTGGCTCCAGCCTCTGTTGTGCTGCTCCATGATTGGCTCCAGCCTGCTGGACTGAAATTGCCCCAGTGTGCCCCTCCTTGATATCCCGCAACCCACCACCAGGGTTCCGACACATAACACACTTTTTTCAGGAAAGTAAACCTCCAGGGGTCCTTTCCATATTTTTACAGAGACTGCATAAGGACCGTTAGAAAAGCATTACCCATTGATTATTAAGCTTGGACCAGTGGGGTCCGGTGTTCGGGCCCCACCACGTAAAACCAGTCCCCATGACGTGAGTGGAATCTCAGGTTATGGAACCCACCAGGAGTTGAAAACAAGTGCACATACTCACACTCACACACAGACACTCACACACAGACACGCACACACAGACAGACACTCACACACAGACACGCACACACAGACACACACACACACACACACACACACACAGACACACACACACACAGACACACACTCACACACACACATACTCACACTCACACACAGACACTCACACACAGACACGCACACACAGACAGACACACACACACAGACACGCACACACAGACACACACACACAGACACACACACACAGACACGCACCAACAGCTGCAGGATACTCTGGGCTACAGCGTCAGATGTACACACACACTCACACACACAAACACAATCAAGAGTCCTTAAAGGGCAGGTGCAGCTGCATGTTTTAGTTCCTACCTGAGCAGACTCAGCCCATTTCCTCAAATCTTCAGGTTAATACCAGTGTGGGCGGGTCCCGGTCCAAAAATGTCCAAAAAGACGTGCGCTGACACGTTGTAATACCACCCCGGGCCTGTGGGGGCGGACCCGGAATAAGAATTAGCCAATGCTAATGTATAGCATCTTCTTACATCTGGGAAATCTATTTACAGGATGGTCCCAAAGTGGCTCTTGGTCCCAAAGTGGCTCTTGGTCCCAAAGTGGATCTTGGTCCCAAAGTGGATCTTGGTCCCAAAGTGGCTCTTGGTCCCAAAGTGGCTCTTGGTCCCAAAGTGGCTCTTGGTCCCAAAGTGGCTCTTGGTCCACCGGTACGTTCCAGATGCTGTCGATGCCAAGTATATTTTTTGGACCAGTCTAGTTTAGCCGCTGTGGACTTCAGAATGCACTCGTGAAAGGAATAGGGGTTGAGGAGCTATCACATTTTCCAGCCCCTGCGGCCATTTTGAAACAATGTGACATCACCAAAAGTGATGTCACATTGAACGGTGGAGATAGACGTGACTGTGTCCGTTGATATTTACAACTGCTGTAAATGATGACCATGTACTACAGATGTATGTAACTAAACAAACTAACAGTCTCCTCTGGTCTCATCTGTCCTCGTCTGTCCTCCTCTGGTCTCCTCTGGTCTCCTCTGGTCTCCTCTGGTCTCCTCTGTCCTCCTCTGGTCTCCTCTGTCCTCCTCTGGTCTCCTCTGTCCTCCTCTGGTCTCCTCTGGTCCTCCTCTGGTCTCCTCTGGTCTCCTCTGGTCTCCTCTCTCAGACCCTCAGGTCCGGGACTTCCTGCTCCTCTCCCGCTCCTCCCTGAACTCCTCAGAGGGGATGCGCCTCCTGCAGACCTGCTCGCTCCTGGTCCAGACCTCGGTCCAGATCCAGCCGGACTTCCTCCGCTCCGCAGCCTCTTGGTTCAGCACCGACGTGGTCCAGACCAACTTCAGCCACACAGGACGAGCGGAGAGGCCTGGTGTGTGTCTGTGTGTGCCTGTGTGTCCGAGTGTCTGTGTGTGTGTGTCTGTGTGTGTGTCTGTGTGTGTGTGTGTGTGTCCATAACTACTTTATGTAAGGTAGATAATCACTATTCTCTATCGTAGATACTGAGAAGAGAGAGAATAATATAATAATGCATCAGTTTTATATAACACTTTTCTGGACGCTCAATGACGCTTCACATGTCATTATTCTTTCTCTCCAAACACGGTGGTGATAGACTAGTGCTGTAGCCACAGCTGCCCTGGGGCACACTGACAGAAGCGAGGCAACCAGTCTGTGCCATCTGTGCCCCTTCCACCACCACCAACCATTCACACACACACCAGACTCATTCTAGGCAATGGGGGTGAAGTGTCTTGCCAAGGACACAACGACAGCAGACAATGGGAGTCGATGGTGAAGGTCGGGCTCGAACCCACAACCCTCTGGCTCAAAGGCCAATGCTCTACCAACTGAGCTACTGTCGCCTTGAAGGAGAGAGAGAGAGAGAGAGTAGAGTTGGTGGAAACAGGGCTATAGCTCCTTCTGTTAAAGTTGTGTGTCTCTGTTCTGGTGCAGATGAGTGGGGGGTCTCTGGCGGCAGCAGTGGGGACCTCTCTGGCTCCGGGGACCCTCGCCTCTCCGCAGACCCTCGCCTCTCCGCAGACCCTCGCCTCTCCGCAGACCCCCGCCTCTCCGCAGACCCTCGCCTCTCCGCAGATCCTCGCCTCTCCGCAGACCCTCGGCTCTCGGGCTCCCCCTGGTGGCCAGCGCGGGTGCAGATGGCGGTGGTGAACACAGTGGCCTTCAGAGGAGCGTGGCACAAACAGTTCAGCTTCGCGCACACTCAGAACCTGCCGTTCACGCTCAGCGACGGCAGCACCATCAAAGTACCCACAATGCACCAGGCCACGGACGTGCGCTTCGGTAACTCACGCCACACGCACAATATTCTCTGGTATGTCTTTGGTCTCTCTCTGGTCTGTCTCTGCTCTGTCTCTGGCCTGTCTCTGGTCTCTCTCTGGTCTGTCTCTGGTCTGTCTCTGGTCTCTCTCTGCTCTGTCTCTGCTCTGTCTCTGGTCTCTCTCTGGCCTGTCTCTGGCCTGTCTCTGGTCTCTCTCTGGCCTGTCTCTGGTCTCTCTGGTCTCTCTCTGGTCTGTCTCTGGTCTCTCTCTGGTCTGTCTCTGGCCTGTCTCTGGTCTCTCTCTGGCCTGTCTCTGGTCTCTCTGGTCTCTCTCTGGTCTGTCTCTGGTCTCTCTCTGGTCTGTCTCTGGTCTGTCTCTGGTCTCTCTCTGGTCTCCCTCAGGTCCCGTTCTGGGCACAGTATTCACAGAACAGTGAAGTTAAAGTTAAAATCCTTCTGTTGTATTAAAATCTCCTAAAGCAGATTCATCACTGGAACAGCACTGATAACACTGGGTAACAAAAACATATGTTTTGAAAATAGTCCAGGGTTTTCAGCTGAATTAGACTAATGTTGATGCTCTGAGTCTGAAAATGACCTTGGTTTTGCTCAATCAGTTCAGGATTTTTTGCTACAGAAATATTTTTTTAAATTGATTTCGCGTAAAAAACAAATTTCTACGGATCATCAGCTGAGAAACCCTTGACGTTTTTTCCGTTTTCCTCAAGAAATAAAAGTCAACGTATCCAAAGTCATTCAGTTTTTATTTACTCCATCAAATTTGATAAGCAGAATTCATAATAACGTAGACATAATCCGTAACACTATGGCTGTATCTCAAAAAGTTGACCTGATAGAGACAAATGCATGTGATATTCGGACTCAGAACACCAACATTAGTCTGAGAAACCCCTGACCATTTTTTGGCTGTCAACTTGTGTAATATTTACTCTACACCTCCCTCTGGTGGCCACTCAGAGACATGACAGGCCGAGAGCATTATCTATTGCCCTTTGATACTTGTTTCACCAGATAATTACCACTGGTCTCTATGGTCTCTCACTCTGGTCCCTCCCTCTGGTCTCACTCTGGTCTCTCTCTCAGGTCAGTTCCGCACTGGTCTGACCCCAGACCAGCGGTACACGGTCCTGGAGCTGCCGTTCCTCGGTCGCTCCCTCAGTCTCCTGCTGGTCCTGCCCTCAGACCGGCGCACTCCTCTCTGGGCTCTGGAGGCTCAGCTCAGTCCTCGCCACCTCTGGTCCTGGGAGGCGGGGCTGAAGAGGAACCGCATGGACATCTACATCCCCCGGTGAGCAGCAAAGCTAATCCAGAGATTCTGTTTTATCATCTGCAGTAAAACCACATTGGAATACTTGTACAAAAGTCCCCAGTGTGCAGCAGACAAGTACAGGAGTAAAACAAACCATCTTAGAACCCAAAACCACAACAGCAGATGGTTAGCCGTGCTTCTAGGTTCATTAATACATGTGTGAAGTGGTTAGCCGTGCTTCTAGGTTCATTAATACATGTGTGAAGTGGTTAGCCGTGCTTCTAGGTTCATTAATACATGTGTGAAGTGGTAACCTGTGCTTCTCAAATCAATAATATATGTGTGGGGGTTAGCTAAGCTTCTAAATTCATTTACACAGACTTTCTGTTCTTTTCTCTGCCTCCCTCTGGTCCCGGCCTCCCTCTGGTCCCGGCCTCCCTCTGGTCCCGGCCTCCCTCTGGTCCCGGCCTCCCTCTGGTCCCGGCCTCCCGGCCTCCCTCTGGTCCCGGCCTCCCTCTGGTCCCGGCCTCCCTCTGGTCCCGGCCTCCCTCTGGTCCCGGCCTCCCTCTGGTCCCGGCCTCCCTCTGGTCCCGGCCTCCCTCTGGTCCCGGCCTCCCTCTGGTCCCGGCCTCCCTCTGGTCCCGGCCTCCCTCTGGTCCCGGCCTTCCCCTGGTCTCGGCCTCCCCCTGGTCTCGGTCTCCCCTTGGTCTCGGTCTACCCCTGGTCTCGGTCTCAGTCCTGTGTGTTTGCAGGTTTAAGATGCAGAATCGCTTCAACCTCAGGTCTGTTTTACCATCGATGGGAATCAGCGACGCCTTCGACCCAGAGACGGCAGACTTCACCAGGATCTCAGGTCAGAGAGAGACCAGAGAGAGACCAGAGAGAGACCAGAGGAAGACCAGAGGGAGACCAGAGGGAGACCAGAGGGAGACCAGATGGAGACCAGATGGAGACCAGATGGAGACCAGAGAGAGACCAGAGGGAGAGACCAGAGAGAGACCATTGAGGGACCACAGAGAGAGACCAGAGAGAGACTAGAGAGAGAAACTGGAGAGGAAGACCAGAGAGAGACCAGTGAGAGAGGCCAGGGAGAGACCAGAGACAAAGCAGAGAGACCAGAGGGAGACCAGAGAGTGAGACCAGAGAGAGACCAGAGTGAGACTGATGTGTGTGTGTGCAGATGGAGGCCTGTATGTGTCTGATGCTTTCCATGATGTGAAAATAGAAGTGACTGAAGACGGGAGCAAAGCAGCAGCAGCGACAGGTGGGTCTTCATGGTCCAGACCAGGTACATTCATCTCTAAACCATCAACGCCTTTTCTGTCTAAAAGCAAAAGTCTCAATCCTGTATCAGTATGATGTCATTGTACCACTATGACATCACACTCAGGGCCGTTTTGACCAGAGTGAGACCAGAGAGAGTGAGACCAGAGAGAGAGGGACCAGAGTGAGACCAGAGAGAGAGGGACCAGAGAGAGACCAGAGAGAGAGGGACCAGAGTGAGACCAGAGAGAGAGGGACCAGAGTGAGACCAGAGAGAGGGACCAGAGTGAGACCAGAGAGAGAGGGACCAGAGTGAGACCAGAGAGAGAGGGACCAGAGAGACCAGAGAGAGAGGGACCAGAGAGAGAGGGACTAGAGTGAGACCAGAGAGAGAGGGACCAGAGTGAGACCAGAGAGAGAGGGACCAGCGAGACAGGGACCAGAGTGAGACCAGAGAGAGAGGGACCAGAGTGAGACCAGAGAGAGAGGGACCAGAGTGAGACCAGAGAGAGAGGGACCAGAGAGACCAGAGAGAGAGGGACCAGAGAGACCAGAGAGAGAGGGACCAGAGAGACCAGAGAGAGAGGGACCAGAGAGACCAGAGAGAGAGGGACCAGAGAGAGACCAGAGAGAGAGGAACCAGAGAGACCAGAGAGACCAGAGAGAGAGGGACCAGAGAGAGAGGGACCAGAGTGAGACCAGAGAGAGAGGGACCAGAGAGACCAGAGAGAGAGGGACCAGAGAGACCAGAGAGAGAGGGACCAGAGAGACCAGAGAGAGACCAGAGAGTGAGGGACCAGAGAGACCAGAGAGAGAGGGACCAGAGAGACCAGAGAGAGAGGGACCAGAGAGACCAGAGAGAGAGGGACCAGAGAGACCAGAGAGAGAGGGACCAGAGAGACCAGAGAGAGAGGGACCAGAGAGACCAGAGAGAGAGGGACCAGAGTGAGACCAGAGAGAGAGGGACCAGAGAGACCAGAGAGACCAGAGAGAGAGGGACCAGAGAGACCAGAGAGAGAGGGACCAGAGTGAGACCAGAGAGAGAGGGACCAGAGAGACCAGAGAGAGAGACCAGAGAGACCAGAGAGAGAGACCAGAGAGACCAGAGAGAGAGGGACCAGAGTGAGACCAGAGAGAGAGGGACCAGAGCGACCAGAGAGAGAGAGTAATGTCTGTAAATATTGTTTGGTAATTTTTTTTTAAATCTTCTCTCTTCTTCTGCAGCGATGGTTTTACTGAAGCGGTCCAGAGCTCCTGTGTTGAAGGCGGATCGGCCGTTTCTCTTTTTACTGCGACAAAGTAAAACAGGTGATTATTCTGACCACAGTCACTTCAAAGTAACCAGGTGTCAACCAGTCCTCAAGAGGGCTGCGGGTTTTCACTCCAACCAAGCAGGAGCACAGCAGACTCCACCCATTTGCTCAAGTGAGTCCAGTCTGAACCTGAGAGACTGGAGGAAAATGGTGGAGTCTGGTCTCTCTGTGGTCCCTGTCCTTCGGTCTGGTCTCTCTGTGGTCTCTGTCCTTCTGTCTGGTCTCTCTGTGGTCCCTGTCCTTCTGTCTGGTCTCTCTGTGGTCCCTGTCCTTCTGTCTGGTCTCTCTGTGGTCCCTGTCCTTCTGTCTGGTCTCTCTCTGTGGTCCCTGTCCTTCTGTCTGGTCTCGCTCTGTGGTCTCTGTCCTTCGGTCTGGTCTCTCTGTGGTCCCTGTCCTTCTGTCTGGTCTCTCTGTGGTCCCTGTCCTTCTGTCTGGTCTCTCTCTGTGGTCCCTGTCCTTCTGTCTGGTCTCTCTCTGTTGTCTCTGTCCTTCTGTCTGGTCTTTCTGTGGTCTTTGTCCTTCTGTCTGGTCTCTCTGTGGTCTCTGTCCTGTCTGGTCTATCTGTGGTCCCTGTCCTTCTGTCTGGTCTGTGGTCCCTGTCCTTCTGTCTGGTCTTTCTGTGGTCTTTGTCCTTCTGTCTGGTCTCTCTGTGGTCTCTGTCCTGTCTGGTCTCTCTGTGGTCCCTGTCCTTCTGTCTGGTCTCTCTGTGGTCCCTGTCCTTCTGTCTGGTCTCTCTGTGGTCCCTGTCCTTCTGTCTGGTCTCTCTCTGTGGTCCCTGTCCTTCTGTCTGGTCTCTCTCTGTGGTCTCTGTCCTGTCTGGTCTCTCTCTGTGGTTCCTGTCCTTCTGTCTGGTCTCTCTGTGGTCTTTGTCCTTCTGTCTGGTCTCTCTGTGGTCCCTGTCCTTCTGTCTGGTCTCTCTGTGGTCCCTGTCCTTCTGTCTGGTCTCTCTGTGGTCCCTGTCCTTCTGTCTGGTCTCTCTCTGTGGTCCCTGTCCTTCTGTCTGGTCTCTCTGTGGTCCCTGTCCTTCTGTCTGGTCTCTCTGTGGTCCCTGTCCTTCTGTCTGGTCTCTCTGTGGTCCCTGTCCTTCTGTCTGGTCTCTCTCTGTGGTCCCTGTCCTTCTGTCTGGTCTCTCTGTGGTCCCTGTCCTTCTGTCTGGTCTCTCTCTGTGGTCTCTGTCCTGTCTGGTCTCTCTGTGGTCTCTGTCCTGTCTGGTCTCTCTCTGTGGTCTCTGTCCTGTCTGGTCTCTCTGTGGTCCCTGTCCTTCTGTCTGGTCTCTCTGTGGTCCCTGTCCTTCTGTCTGGTCTCTCTCTGTGGTCCCTGTCCTTCTGTCTGGTCTCTCTCTGTGGTCTCTGTCCTGTCTGGTCTCTCTCTGTGGTCCCTGTCCTTCTGTCTGGTCTCTCTGTGGTCTTTGTCCTTCTGTCTGGTCTCTCTGTGGTCCCTGTCCTTCTGTCTGGTCTCTCTGTGGTCCCTGTCCTTCTGTCTGGTCTCTCTGTGGTCCCTGTCCTTCTGTCTGGTCTCTCTCTGTGGTCTCTGTCCTGTCTGGTCTCTCTGTGGTCTCTGTCCTGTCTGGTCTCTCTCTGTGGTCTCTGTCCTGTCTGGTCTCTCTCTGCGGTCCCTGTCCTTCTGTCTGGTCTCTCTCTGTGGTCTTTGTCCTTCTGTCTGGTCTCTCTGTGGTCCCTGTCCTTCTGTCTGGTCTCTCTCTGTGGTCTTTGTCCTTCTGTCTGGTCTCTCTGTGGTCCCTGTCCTTCTGTCTGGTCTCTCTGTGGTCCCTGTCCTTCTGTCTGGTCTCTCTGTGGTCCCTCTCCTCTCTGGTCTCTCTCTCTCTGTTCTCTCCCCCTCAAATATGATTAGAACATTCATATTAAAATATATCCAACTATTGCTTCCCGGCTTCCTGAAGATTGTTGACATTCCTGCGGTGATCCTTGACACTTCCTGATCCCGAAGCCCCGCCCTCTTCACGACAACTCCATAGTTTACTCTACCATGTGGTCTCCAGAAGATTCTTAAAAGTTACGTAGCATTGCTTTAGTGACGTGTGATCTGTGTGTTTCAGGTTCTGTCTTGTTCATGGGGCGAGTGATGAACCCAGTCGACCAATCGTCTTGAGTCTAGTCTCTAAGCCCCGCCCCCTTGCACGCTGGTATTTATTCAGACTCCAGGAAGAGTTTATTTTGTACATATCTGTAAATAAACTTTTACATGTTTTTACTCAAAGTTTCTCGTTCTTTGACTTCATGAGAGTCCGAAGAGTGCAAGTGTCTCAGTTATGAAAAATACTTTTGCAAAACATTAAACTGGTAAATTAGTCCACTTTCTTTTAAACATCCTGGTTTCTCACAAACCTCTCCCCACATGGTATTCACTTTATACACACGTTTATAGAAATCATCTCCATCTTTGATCTGTTTAATGTCAACTGTAAACCAGAGAGACCAGAGAGAGACCAGAAAAAGAGACCGAACAGAGAGAGAATAGAGTCCAGAGAGAGACCAGAGAGAGACCAGAGTGAGACCGAACAGAGAGAGAGTAGAGTCCAGAGAGAGACCAGAGTGAGACCGAACAGAGAGAGAGACCAGAGTGAGACCGAACAGAGAGATCCTCCTGTGGAGCTTGAACTAAAAATGACTGAAGCACAGATCGTTGCCAAAGCCAGAGACAGATGTAACTTTATTTACATGGCCCTTCACAGTAAAATAGAAACTTTATTCATGGGGAATACTTACAAAAGGCCGTTCCCTCGAACACATTCTTAAATAGTTTTTCTCGACGTATTTACAATTTTACAGTGTATTCAAAATACTCTTTTGGTAACATCCACAACTCACAACACGTATGGCAGATTTTGGTCCCTGTCCAAGAAACAAGCGAAAAACTACCACGACACCGAAGAAACTCTCAAAAGCAGAACTCGGCAACAAATGTGCAACAAATGTGCAACAAATGTGCAGCAAATGTGCAACAAATGTGCAAATGTGCAACAAATGTGCAACACACGATTTTACAGTATTACAACTGTTTTCTTGTCAAAAAAGGCAGAGTTGGTCTGGCTCCTCAACGCTCAAGTTTCCAATGAATCCCAGAAAGAGAGCAGAGAACGAGAGGTACACCAGAGTGAGAGAGGGACCAGAAAGAGAGACACCAGAGGGAGAGAGGGACCAGAGAGAGGGACCAGAAAGAGAGAGGGACCAGAGAGAGACACCAGAGGGAGAGAGGGACCAGAGAGAGAGACCAGAAAGAGAGAGCAGAGAGCGAGAGAGATCAGAGGGAGAGAGAGGCACCAGAGAGAAACCAGAGAGAGAGAGGGACCAGAGAGCGAGAGAGACACCAGAGGGAGAGAGACCAGAGGGAGAGAGGGACCAGAAAGAGAGCAGAGAGCGAGAGAGACCCCAGAAAGAGACGAGATAGAGACCAGAGAGAGAAAGAGAGAGTTGATAAGTGCTGACAAAGAGAAACCTCCAGATCCTTCAGCATCAGTCGCAGAGTTCTGCTTTTACAGATTGACGAGTTTCGAACCCGAGGTCTTTTGAATGTTTACGGTGTGTTTCTGCTCGAATCCCGGGGATTGGGTTGAAAAGTACAAAGTGTTCAAACGTTCAGAGCGAAGGTGGAACAAAAGTTTAAAATTATTGTTGAAATGCGTTTGTGGAAATGAAATGGCATCAAGTCCTTTATTTAATTCTTATTTATTTCTATATTTCAGCCTGAGTGGCAGCACACGGGGGTCTGGGGGCGGGTCTATGGACCAATGCCTCCCATGGGTTTGTTATCATTGATTCTCTAATCTGTGGTTGAGGAATCGACAGCTTTGTGAAGTCCTCCGAGATGCCTTCTGTTGTGGCAAATTTCAATATGAAAAAACTGAAAACTTAGGCTTTTCCACGTTAGAATCGATCCAATGTTTTTGCAAAGTCTCATGAGACAGTATTACTGGTTCTATTGGAAAAACTTAAGACCAGAGAGAGACCAGAGAGAGACCAGAGAGAGAGACCAGAGAGAGAGAGAGAGACCAGAGAGAGAGAGAGACCAGAGAGACACCAGAGAGACCAGAGAGAGAGACCAGAGAGAGAGACCAGAGAGAGAGAGAGACCAGAGAGACACCAGAGAGACCAGAGAGAGAGACCAGAGAGAGACCAGAGAGAGAGACCAGAGAGACACCAGAGAGACCAGAGAGAGAGAGAGAGAGAGACCAGAGAGAGACCAGAGAGAGACCAGAGAGAGAGACCAGAGAGATAGACCAGAGAGACACCAGAGAGACCAGAGAGAGAGACCAGAGAGAGACCAGAGAGAGAGACTAAGAGACTAGGGTTCGAGACCAGAGAGAGATCAGAGAGAGACCAGAGAGAGACCAGAGAGAGAGACCAGAGAGAGACTAAGAGACTAGGGTTTGAGACCAGAGAGAGACCAGAGAGAGAGGCCAGAGAGAGAGGCCAGAGAGAGACCAGAGAGAGTGACCAGAGAGAGTGACCAGAGAGAGAGGCCAGAGAGAGGCCAGAGAGAGGCCAGAGAGAGAGGCCAGAGAGAGAGGCCAGAGAGAGACCAGAGCGAGACCAGAGAGACCAGAGAGAGACCAGAGAGAGACCAGAGAGAGACCAGAGAGAGGCCAGAGAGAGACCAGAGAGAGACCAGAGAGAGTGACCAGAGTGACCAGAGAGAGACCAGAGAGAGACCAGAGAGAGTGACCAGAGTGACCAGAGAGAGACCAGAGAGACCAGAGAGAGATATATGAACCATGTTAAAAACCCCCTCCACTCGCCCTCATATGGCACCACTCGGCTGAAACTGCACATTTATGAATCATTTTAAAACGTTCTCAGTATAAACGTGTTCCGTCCGTGCGGTGGAGTGCTCAGCTCTTGGAGTGTGGTAAAAAGTGCAATTTTTTTCCCTCTGTCGCAAAACCAAGGACACAGAGAATCACCTTAAGACAAAAAGTTGTGGAATCGCGGCGTTTTCTGCGTCGGATCCGAGTCGACCCTGAGTTTGACTGGAACATACAAAAACGACGTCTTCGAACAGCGTCTCCACTTCTCTGTCGGTAATTATTAAAACGGCTAAACGTAGCGGTTGCTAATGTGTTAAATTATTGTCATTCAGACCCCAGTGCGAGACCAGCCGCCAGAGAAGCCAGTGCCAATGTCAAAAACCAGGACCAGGGCATTTGAAAATCAGTCAAAAACAATGGATTTCAAACCGGATTCCAGGCAGCTCAAATTCAAGACCTCAGAAAAGCTAATCCAGCCGTTTTAAAGCTAGGGTACGTAACTTTCAGACCACACACACACACTGCTATACGCATTAAAATCCAGGTCACTAGTTCCGGGCCCGAAAACACTTCCATCTCTAGTTTTCGTGTGTTTTTTAGTCACATCTTTAAAATCAGCTTTTTCAGACGGACAAGTGAGACAGAGAGGACCACCCTCTTTCAGCCAATCAGCTCTCACACGGCTCTAGCTCGGTCTGATTTGTTCACTCCCCCCCCCCCCCCTTCTTTCTCTCTTTGTTAAGTTGTATATATCTGTAAAGTTACGTACCCCAGCTTTACCAACCTACCTTTACTTCTGGACCCAATTCCAAAAACAGTGTCCAGAAAAAGAAATTTTGATTTGAGACTAGACCGTCTCTCTCTCATTCACTCTCAAATCTACCACTTCAGTCAAGCATTTATAAATTGTTTTTTATATTTCAACATTTACTGGATCTTAAAGGTGGAAAACGTACCGATATTTTGGTCAAAGTTAGCGATTTTAAGGCCTTGATTTTGGCTCCATCAGTTTGGGTCTATCACTGTGGTGTATTCCTGGTTTGACAGTAAAGGTTTCCACCAGCCCCACTTGGCCCCACTCTACTCGGCTCTACCCGTCTCCATTACGCTTTTGCATCTGGTAGCATAGCCTAGCAAGCTACCCACAACAATAGGTAGGTTAGCCATGGTTAAAAACAGGGGAAGTTGCTTCATAACCACGGCTTCCAGCAGCTTAAAAACTTACACTGAAAATAATGTGAATTATGGGGAAATAGTTGCTTGAATCGAGTGTTTTTTTTTATTTTGAGCACATTCTGACTGTATTAAAATGGATAGAACCAGGGCCCAAGAGGGACTATAAAGAAGTACCTGGTTCTGGTTTAACAGGACCAGTGGAGACGCTACAGATGTGAGTAGAGTAGAGTAGAGTAGAGTAGAGAGGTGGTGGAAATGAGGCTGTTTGTGCTTTTGGATCTCCGTCAGAATTCACTCCAACGATAATAAAACGTCTCCAGTTTTGACCCGGTTCGGTCCAGTTTGACTTCATCTTCGAGACACTTCCCAATATGAAAAGTTGCCAGTACTCGAGAGAACAGCCGCTGGGTCTGGGCTCGGGTTTGGGCTTGGGTCTGGTCTGTGGGGTCTCAAAAGTCCGAGTTTTTTTTCTTATTGATGGGAAAAACCTGGTCTCAAAGTGCGTCCACGTGGTTCAGACTGATGGATCTGTTGTGGATTTCCTCCAAGAAGTTCTCCAGCTGCTCGATCAGAACCCTCTTCTTAAACCTGGACAGAGAGGACAGGTCAGAGGACAGGACAGAGGGGACAGGACAGAGAGGACAGGACAGAGGACAGGACAGAGAGGACAGGCCAGAGGGGACAGGACAGAGGGGGCAGGACAGAGGGGGCAGGACAGAGGGGGCAGGACAGAGAGGACAGAGGGGACAGGACAGAGAGGACAGAGGGGACAGGACAGGACAGAGAGGACAGAGGGGACAGGACAGGACAGAGAGGACAGAGGGGACAGGACAGAGAGGACAGAGGGGACAGTACACAGAGGGGACAGAGGGGACAGGACAGAGAGGACAGGACAGAGAGGACAGGACAGAGAGGACAGGACAGAGGACAGGACAGAGAGGACAGGACAGGACAGAGGGGACAGGACAGAGGGGACAAGACAGAGGGGACAGGACAGAGGGGACAGGACAGAGGACAGGACAGAGAGGACAGGACAGAGGGGACAGGACAGAGAGGACAGGACAGAGGGGACAGGACAGAGAGGACAGGACAGAGAGGACAGGACAGAGAGGACAGGACAGAGGGGACATGACAGAGGGGACATGACAGAGAGGACAGGACAGAGAGGACAGAGGTGACAGGACAGAGGGGACAGACCTAGCGGCTTCTTTGATGATGTTCTGTAGGAAGATGAGCCGCGTGTCCAGAGTGCCCTGGATCTGTTTCAGGAAGTGGAAGATTTTGTCGTGATCTGAAAAAATATGGAGAACATTTAGTCAAATCAATGGTTTTTATTGATTTACACCTGAGACATAATTGACCCCTCCCTCTGGCCTCTCTCTCCCTCCCTCCCTCTGGCCCCTCTCTCCCTCTCCAGCCTCTCTCCCTCTGGCCTCTCTCCCTCCCTCCGGCCTCTCTCCCCCTCCCTCCGGCCTCTCTCTCCCTCTCCGGCCTCTCTCTCCCTCTCCGGCCTCTCTCTCCCTCCCTCCGGCCTCTCTCTCCCTCCCTCCGGCCTCTCTCTCCCTCCCTCCGGCCTCTCTCCCCCTCCCTCCGGCCTCTCTCTCTCCCTCCAGCCTCTCTCCCTCCAGCCTCTCTCCCTCCGCCTCTCCAGCCTCTCTCCCTCTCCAGCCTCTCTCCCTCTCCAGCCTCTCTCCCTCTCCGGCCTCTCTCCCTCTCCAGCCTCTCTCCCTCTCCAGCCTCTCTCCCTCCGGCTTCTCTCTCCCTCCGGCTTCTCTCTCCCTCCAGCCTCTCTCCCTCCAGCCTCTCTCCCTCCAGCCTCTCTCCCTCCAGCCTCTCTCCCTCTGGTCTCGCTCCGGTCCCTCACTCACGTCGCCCGGGCTTCCTGATCTCCTTGGTGATGAGTGCTCTCAGTTCGTTGTTGACCTTCGCCGTCTCGCTCTGGATGTGTCTCTTCAGCGTCAGAGGAGACGGGTAACGTGACAGCGGCTGCTCCTCCTCCTCCTCCTCCTCCAGCCGCACCTCCTCTTCGCTCCCCTCCTCCGGGCCCTCCTCGCTCTGGGCCACTCCGTTCCCCTCCTCCCCTGTGTCTTTGGGGGAGTGTGGGGGAGGAGCGGAGTGAGAGACGTGGTTCTCTTCACACTCGGCGTCTGAGAGATCGTCGCAGTGATTCTCGTTCACGTGGTTCAGGACGAGGTCGGGTTCGGGAAGGCAGTCGCTGAGATCTGAAGAAACAACATTAGAAAAATATATATAAATGTGTTGATCCACGTAGAGAGATGCCCGCTCCGCATTTGACCCACTCGCTTGGCCGCGCTTTGACTTATCAGGTAGAGCGGAGTCAGAGCGGGAAGGAAAGGAGCAGAGTTTGTGGCAGTAAAGTGTGGATTTAAAGAAAATATTAGTATTAGATAGCAATATGGCCTACGTGCAGGACTGTACAAGGACTCTACAAGGACTCCATGTTATGACTATGATTTGACTGTCTCTTTGTGACACGTATGTCTTTCGATGTGTGACGTGACAATGACTATATAAACTGTGTACTGCCTTTATTCTGTCTGGGAGAAAGAAACAGAGTAAACCAGTGGAACTTGAGAGAAACTTAAATAAACTTCCAGAGTTTGGCACACCACGATCCGTCTCTGTCTGCTAAATCCTAACAGATTTGGTGGAGAATGCGCGGCTCAGTGTGTGCCATTCTCTGGATTGTTTTGAGGGAGTTTTGCTCTGTTTCTTTTCCTCTGCGTGAGAGATCGGCATGCTGTGTCTGGGAGCGGAGATTCCAGCAGGCTGGAAGAGCTGTTCCTGGATGCTTCTTGTCGCTTCTGTCACTTTTGTTTTTTAAATTGAATTTTTCGACGCGGAAAAGATGTTGGTCGACCTCTCGAACAGTCCGGACAAAGAAAATAAGGTAAGCAGACACCTTTTTTAATATGTAAAGTCTGCATAATTGGATACTAGCTAAATTTTGAGCTGTCCCGGAGGTCTGTCCAAATCTCTCTAAATCAAATTTTCTTTGTTGTGTCTTTGTCACGTCTTTGTCATGTCTTATGTTGTAGAAAACAGGTTAGCTGTGTGGGTAACCAGTCCCTATAGGAAAAAGGAACCCCTGACGTATCGGGGTCCCTGTCCTTTGAAGTAGTCAGGACAGAGAGAAAAAGGAACCCCTGACGTATCGGGGTCCCTGTCCTTTGAAGTAGTCAGGACAGAGAGAAAAAGGAACCCCTGACGTATCGGGGTCCCTGTCCTTTGAAGTAGTCAGGACAGAGAGAAAAAGGAACCCCTGACGTATCGGGGTCCCTGCCTTTGGAGTAGCCGGGGCAGAGAGAAAAAGGAACCCCTGACGTATCGGGGTCCCTGCCTTTGGAGTAGCCGGGGCAGAGAATAGAGAATAGAAAATAGTTAGTGAAACCATGGTGTAGAATTAAAAGTAATTATAAAAAGGGAAACGTTAAACACTAAAGAGTGCCTTTTGTTACTAGTGTGGAAAGTGATCACTTCTAGATTTGGATGACAAAAGTATAAAGAACAACATCAGTTATATTCGCTTAACAAAGTAATCTTGAAAGTTATTCTTCTGTATCTTTTTGCCTGTGTGTGTGCGTCGCTCTATCTGCTGCCGTTGTCAGGGAAACGGCCCCCTCCTTCGCTGCTCTGGCTGTGAATCTGAAGCAAAGCTACTGCTTTAGGACTTTTGGCTTTTCATAGTTGTTATTCCGTTAAATTTGCTAAATTTGCCATTTGAACATTGTGTTAGACACAGTTAAACGTTTTTAAACACCATTAGGGAATAGAAGTTTTGAATTAGTATGTTTTTGAAACCCAAAGATTAGTACAAAAAGCTTTGCTTTTCTTTTTAAATCTGCTGCTTATTTTGTGAGTCCATTATTGTATCTCTGATATATTTCATAGCTGTTTGTGAGAATTTTTTTATGTTTTTTATTTTAGTTACAAAAGCCGTTTTTCAAACATTTAAATTAGAATCTGTTAAAAGTGATTAATGATTGTAGACTTCGTCTAAAAAAGAAAGAGGGAATTAGGCTGTAAAAGTATTATATTATAAGTTATACCCAGTTGGGAATTAAGTACCCAATTCACATGCAAGTGGTGACTTTTGTTTTTGTTTTGACTACACGCCTGACCTTGTTGCTCCTGCTGATGCCACAGCAGAGGAGACTGGTCTAAAATGTGCTCCAATTCATACTGACTTCATTTGAAAAATGCTGCAATTATTTTAAATTAGTAAAATATATGCTGAGATAAATGCATAGATAATTAAACACACAGTACAAAAGTATATAATACATGTTTTAAAGTTTAAAAGGTTGTTTGTTTTGAGTATAATTGTTGTTTTGATAACTTCTTTAGTTTTCTGGTTTTAAAATGTCATCATTAGTAAGATAATAAGTAATCTTTATTTACATAGCGCTTGGGAAAACCCAGAGCGCTCAAATTGTTTTTACTTCAGAGAGAAAAACAATCTCATTCACAATCTCTTGTTTTTTTAATTTGACTATAAGGTTGTTTTCCAGAACCAAGAGCACACACTGTACAGGGTCACTGGACTGCTGGACACTGGACAGCGCAAAGCCCACCCAGCCACAGGTCACAGATCAAAGAGCAAAGGAAAATGCCACCTCCTTGCCCCTCCCCACGCCACTGCAGAACTGAGTGGGTGTGAAGAGAGACCGGAGGCCATGATGGGTGGAGCGTCAGGTGAGACCTGAGAGTTGAGAGTGTGTCCAGTTGGTTTGCATCACCACAGTGTGACCTTTGAGACCTACAGGTGGTTCGAGGAGTCTGGAGAAACAACCCCAAAATTCACATACACACACACACACACACACACACATACACTCACACATTCACATTTACATATAGATACATGAAAAAGCAGAACATGAGAAAAAAGCATTTTAAAAGTTTACTCCAATGTAAACACATATTTTTAATTGTCTATCACTTGAATCTTTACTTGAATCAGTATTTTTTGAGACCAGAAATGTGCATTTGAATTCTATATTGTCATGGACTTAATTGACGTCTGTCCTGACACTTTTGATTTGTTGATTTTGTACTGTGTGAAGTAATTACATTGATGAGAATTAGATCTGATAAAAACACAAATTAGAGAAGTAAACTGCGCTTGCTTTTTGTCTGAGGGACATTAGCAACAGCATGAATAGAAATTGTGTTAAAGTAGAATCAAAGTGACTTAACCATAGAAGTAACTATTGCATTACAAGCTGTGTACAGGAACTGAGACACTGCACCATTGACCAGAAGTGCATCGCAAATGACCTGATGTGCTTCAAGTGAAAAGACTGTATCTGGAGATCCTGATGTGCATCTGGAGAGACCAGAACCATGGCTTGGACCCTACTGATGTCCAAGATGACATCTCTCGAAATATGACCTGACCTGATGACGACTGAGACTCACCCTCAGGGGACCCTGAGGACCCTGAGGACCTGAGGACCTGAGAGAAAAACTGGGGAGTGATGTTTATATTATTGAAATCATACATTGATGAGTGCTAAATGAGAGAGATACTCATGATTCTTTCTTTTGTTTTTGTTTGTCCCTAGCTTCTGGACATCTGATGATCTATTGGACACAGCCATTTGCAGAACAAGAACCAGCCAATGAAAACGTCTATTGCCGATGCTATTGCTACAACCAGAACCTGTGACAAATGCAATATACATGTTAAGTATTCAGACATCTGACAGACAAAAACTTTGACTTTTTTAGTCTGGGAGACTGAGCAACTGTTAAAATGTTTTAAAATGATAAAGTATGAGTATTGTAGCGTTTTAGTAGATGTTAAATAGTAGTAAAAGAGTAGAATTTGACTTCCTTTGTTTTTCATAAACATTTCCACATAAGAGTTAAAATAGTACCCTACAATGTTATCCTTTTGATAGATCAGCTATAATATTAGAATCAGAATTATGTTACAGATATTGAAAGTGACAGAAGTCACAAACTAGGAATATGCCTTTGCTCAAGCTGCAACCGAGCTTTTGAGTTAAAAAATAGAGTAAAAATAGGAATAGATAAATGCATCAACCATAGATGCTTTCAAAAATAGAGAATATTCTTAGCCAGTGCTAATATCAAATGGTAAAGGGACCATTTCACAAACATTTACTTCAAAAGTAGATAAAGTTAATTACAGTTTATGTACAGTTTTATTAGATACTGCCAAATTCACTTGTGTTCACACATGAGTGAATGTTGACAATGCAAAAAGTCCATATGAGTGTAGCCTAGATTAATGCCTAGATCAATGAGATAGATTAGAACCAACAGAGATTCAAAAGCATTTAAAAGCATTTTGATGTATTTGGGTATAGCACAAAAACACAATAGTAGATATTTAGATATTGAGAAGTTTCCAGCACAAACACCATTGTAGAATAACTGACCCCAACCCCAAACCTGCTAAAATAGATTAGCTCTTGTAAGGATAGTTCTAATTTGATTAAAGATGTACATTCATCCCAAACTGCCTGACAATAATATCTTTAGATAATAAAAAGTAATAAATCACTGACCACTATAGAAGTGTAAATGTTGACCATTTGCCTTACTGTGTTCACAGTTTTATTCCTGAGAATGAGAATAGACATGGAGCAAAATCCCACTGATAATATGCCACTGATAATGAGAGTAAAACCACAGAGAGATTTATTAGATTAAAATGTATGTTTAAGAATATGGCTCAATAGAAGCAAATATGCAAACATATTTGTGAATAGATTAGAATAGTTTTAAACTATAGTGAATAGTAAAAGTAAAGTACACAGTCTAAGATTAAAAAGTGAAAATAATACAGTGAAATAAGTGAAGTGTAAACAATTAGCATTAGAATAAAAGTATAGAGTAATAAAAGTGAAATTAGCTTCTAAATTGAGACTCAGCTCGTTTTTGTCTGTGTTTTGACTGAATCTGCTGAGTTCTTGTGTGTCCAATAGTTTTTGTTTGTTTTTATTTTTGATTTGTTTTTGTTTTTGTTTTTTTTGTTTGTTTATTTTTTCCCAGGATAGAGGATAAAATCCACTGATATTGATTTGATGATTATGAGTTTAATGCATACATTTTCTTTGTTTTTAATAATTTTTTGAAGTTTTTTTTGGAATTTTTTTTTTTTTTTTTTTTCTTTTTCCATTTTATTGATTGATCGATTTGAATGATCACATGTGATTATGTGATCAAAGGGGAGGGTGTTAGTATTAGATAGCAATATGGCCTACGTGCAGGACTGTACAAGGACTCTACAAGGACTCCATGTTATGACTATGATTTGACTGTCTCTTTGTGACACGTATGTCTTTCGATGTGTGACGTGACAATGACTATATAAACTGTGTACTGCCTTTATTCTGTCTGAGAGAAAGAAACAGAGTAAACCAGTGGAACTTGAGAGAAACTTAAATAAACTTCCAGAGTTTGGCACACCACGATCCGTCTCTGTCTGCTTGAATCCTAACAGCCTCTTCAAATACATTGTTAGTTGTATGGATGTAAATGGGATTGACCAGAGCATCTTCATGAGATTAAAGCCACCGCGCTGGTGGCATTGCTGTTCAGGTCAATGCCTTGGCAGTAACAACAGAGTATTCTGCAGGGGTCTAGACGGCGGGCTTTCATTGAGAGCACAAGGGCATGAACAAACCAGGGTCCTCATCCACCCTTATAGATGATCGTCCCTGCTCCAGGCAATTATCACAGCACTCAAAGCTCACAAATACAAAGGGACAAGAATTCTGGAGTCAAGGGAAGGAAATATGGAAAACTACCACAAAAAGGAGGCATACTGCAATCTTGTTTTAAGGCACAGTCAAAATGTGTCAAATTACAATAAATTTTGCCCAAATTTGAGCCATTTTTTTTTCTTATTTGGCTAAATCCTTTTTTGCAGTGTAAGCACAATCAATCTTTACGTAAAAAATTGGACTTAGACCAGGGGTGACCAATTATATCTTTCGGAAGGCACATATCGGTACATTTGTGGAAGGGCCGGACTCGTTTTTGAAGTAGTTGCCATTTGCTTACTATGGAACATATTTGTGATAACAAAAATGTCTGTCCATGAAGTTGAATTGAAAAATTTTTTTTGCCTTAAAAAGCCCCTTCTAAGCATCAGGCAATTTTGTCTTTTGTTTTTGACTTACTTCCAGGCCACCGCCCAGGACATTCACCGATGGCGCAGCCCGGTGGACGTCTCCTCCTGTTGGGGTAGTTGTCGATGTATGCCGATCGGGCTGCTGGAGCACGATACTGACTCCCAGAGGGCTTCCACAGAGTGTAAGTGTGAAGCACACGTCCACGAGAAGTCCTGCGTCGTCCGAGGAGGAGACGCTTGCTGCTCCGTCGCTCCTTCGAACATTGGGGCCCAGCCGGGTCAAGCTAACAACACAGTCAGTTGCATTCAGCTTTCCTTGTTTTAGTGCATTTCACAGAGCAAGATATTTTTCCACAGGATTGAATCGTACGCTGCGCTTGACATAGCACTGCCAGAACTTCTGAAACTACTGGAACTCATCCGTTCTTATTCCGAAATTTATTAGTTCTACCAGAATTATTCAAAGTAACTGATTATAATTAGATAGAAAAAAAATATCTAAACCGTTTTATTAAGTTTTAAAAACCTGGTAAAATCATAACTTAGAAATACAGCTTTAATGAAACAGATTATTCACCAGGCTAAATTGCCTAACGGTTAGTGTGTAAACAGTGAGTTGCTAGTGTACTAACCATTGGCTGTTCTCTGGTCGGAAAACACAAGCTGGATCGGCTCAGAACCCAGAATCTAATCCAGAGCCAATTCTCAGACCAGGTTTCAGGGACAGCACCTTGACTGCAATAGATAAAATGTTATGCAAAGCTATCTGTTAATCATGCAAAGTTTACAATCTTACCCAGAATTTCCAGAAACTTCAACGAGTCTACACAAACTCTAAAGGTTGTGTAAGATCGCTTTGTAAGGAAAGGTCCTCGTTCTACAGCCCTCGATTTATTGTCTTCATGGGTTTATTAGAGTATCTTCTTGCCGATGACAGGGCCGTGCCCGCCTGATGCTCCCAGGGAACTTCCCCCCGACAATCAAGAAGAAATGGACTTTAAGATTGACAGACATTGATCTTTGCCCCAAATGGAAACCAATGGCTCTATGGGTGTGTGTTTCATAGCATTTTATTGTGTATTGATTCTATTATTCTAAGTGTTGGCAAATTTGAGTTGTGTAAAGTCCTACAACCGTTGGGTTTAGCGGCTATACAAAAATAATTGAATAGATAGGTTATGTTGGCACTTGTTAGCTTTGGCAATAGAATAATATTACATGATGGCGGTCGGTTTTCTCTGTACCTTCTACTAAAACACATTTTACTACTAAAAAATTAATCACAGCTGATAGGGTCATTACCTGTGATCCTCCCGATGGTTCCTTGGACGAAGGTTCCAGCGTAGCCCGCCACCAAGATGCGCGCGAGCTTTTTACACGATAGTTTGCACATTTCCCCAGCGGCATTTCTGCTCAGCATGCGGGGGAGAAGAAGGACAACCTTTATACAAATCAGTGTGCCAAAGTGGAATCCTGCTCGAAGCCAGCAAGCCCTGAGACAGCAAGCCAGTCTGTGTAGTCAGTCACGATCACATTCTGGGATTTTACCGAACTCAACATCCACGCACCATCTGCCCCCGGTTTGTCTCCATGAAAAACCTCTTTGTTTGGGTTTACAAACCATCGGCAGTGGGGTTTTTCCTCTACGCTAATTTTGGCACAACCGGGCATTAACGAGGGCCGCTACAGTACGTTGCGAGCTGGGTAGCACAAAGTAGAGCTTTTATTCTGGGCCAATTAGAATCGGACAGTGTTCCCCTTTCTGTTTGTATTGCTTGTCAAATGATTTTTTTGCTCCTGGACACGCAACGTGCTGTTGCTTTAAGCTGAGGAATCGTGACAGCTCCACCAAATCAACTGAGGCACATGAGAACGCCGCGTATCCGTTTTAGTAACAGGCCTAAATACTATGGGAACCTTGAGGATTTTATAAGCCGCACGGAAAGGCAGGGAGGCAGCCAGTCAGCGAAAGACCATGGCTTGGAATGCCATTGGGGAAAAACAATGTATTTATAAAAACCCACAAGCTTAAGGCCTTCAGTGCGCAGCGCTCAAGTTTCGCCGTTTTAAGACAAGAATCAGAATTGGGATGTCGTTGTTTCAGTTTTGTGTGGGAGAGAAAGGGTATTTGAGGTATGGATGGTAACTCCTTAAAACTTTGAGAACAAATTAGATTGAATGGAAAATATTTTATGCTCTTTCTTCCCATTGGACAAATAATATTCAAATCTAATCTATATTCAATAGAGATAGCAGAATTATAGAATATAAGAGAATAGGATAGAGACAGGAATCGAGTCTGATACATGTCATCACTTCGGCACAGATCTAACTCACTAGATTGTGCAAAAAATACAAAAGTGTGCAGCATTATGCAATCTATACTTATTAAAAATGTATAACCTATTTCTCCTTCCCTTAATGGAATCAAATCAATCCAAATGCCATTTATCGAGTCTCTAATACACTTCCTCTCTCTCCTGGAAGCCAGTCCAACATGTCGGCGATTCCTGTCCCACTCACCGCGTATATGGTTGTCCGGCGTCCGGGTACAGCTGCTGGGCCATGGGGATCCAGTCCACCACCCCCACGTTGGCATTGGGTTCTCCCCTCTGCATCACGGGCCCGAGACCAGCTTCGTTGCTCATCCAGTCTCAAACATGACATCATCTCGCGAAGACTTCCGGTTATGGCTGCTTGGTAAGAGGTCGCACGTGTGAGTGGCTCGCAACAAAATCCTTCAGATTTATCCTTAACTTTTGACCAACTATCATTTTGACGCATTTTCGTGTTTAGTATTTTTTTGTTCATCATGCCACCACCTAAAGGTGCCACACCAGGCCAACAAACTACAAAAACAACCAGATCGAACAACGGCGCTAATGTTGCTAATGCTAACGTTGCTACAGCTAATGCTAACAAAGCTACGCAGCCGCCGCATCTGACCCACTTTGAGGGCGCTGCTCGAGAGACAACTACTAACAGTGAAATCCTCAACGCTATCCACTCATTACGAGTCGACATGGAGAAACATTCTGCTGACACACTGGAAGCCATCAGAAGTGTGAAAGGGGATGTACAGGCGCATTCACAAAGACTCGATGAGGCTGAGGAGCGGATATCACGGGCTGAAGATGATGTAGCCTCTCTCCAAGGTAAAGTTCAACAACTTGAGCAAACTATTACCGACTTATCCAGCAAGATTACAAGTTATGAAGATAGAAACAGACGCTCTAACCTCCGGTTGGTGGGACTACCCGAAAAATCTGAAGGCAAAGACATGTGCGGATTTCTGGAGAAATGGCTCACAGACGCGCTCGGTGGTTGTTTTACTTCACCTCCCATCATCGAGAGAGCGCATAGAATTGGACCATACAGCCCTAAAGCTACGACGGCGAGAGTACTGATCATGAAGTTCCTGAACTACCGGGATCGAGAGGCCGCCATGACCGCTGCCAGAAGAATGAAGGAGATTTTCTACAAGGACCATCGGCTGAGTTTGTTCCCTGATCTGTCTCCAGAGACCCGCCGCCAGCAGCAGCGCTTCGACGGCGTAAAAGCAAAGCTGCGCGCTCTGAATATCCGCTATGGGATGCTATACCCGGCCCAACTGATGATCACACACAACGAAAGGCGTATCATCTTCAAGTCGGACGAAGAGGCTGAAGATTACGTTAAGAAAATGAGACAACCAGCTGCTGACGACGATGGAGACTGAGCTCAGAAACTCCTTCTTTTTTTTTTTTTTTTTTTTTCTCTCTGAGGAGCGGACCGTCACTGTGAGGCAAGAGCCGTATAAGATGTTCTAATGGACCTATAAGTAAGTGACTGGCTTGACTATACATATTTTACGATATACATTTTATTTCACTACTATTTCTAGTTTCCATTTGACCTGCTTTTACACCAGGGGCATATTCATACTTTTATTTTTATTTTATTTTTTGTTTGGTCAAAGTTCTCCTGTTGGGGGGCCGGTATGGGCCGCTGGTTTTCCTGCTGGTCGGTGCTGGTTTTCTCAACGGAGACTACTGTTATTGCGAGCACACCGGTGTTGTTATGTGTGCGCAGTTGTACGTTACCCACAGTGTGGATGAAACGTCTTGTTTAACCCAAGTTCTTAGTCTAGAAGGGTTCACGGTCACATTTCGTTTGGGGAAATGTGCGGGGTTTTATTTTGGGAGCTTCACTCAAGGTCGTTTGTATTTAAGGTGTCTACAAAACATGGATGTGAAACTGAAAAGGGTACAGCCACTCTCTTTTGGCATAATAAAATAAAAAGTTAATTGTATTATGTCGGGTAGCTCCACTATAAATGTGGCCACTTGGAATGTACGTGGCCTAAATAAAATTGTTAAACTTAAGCAAGTATTGGGTAGAATAAAGCAGATGAAGACCACAATATGCTTTTTACAAGAAACTCATTTGCTGGAGAAAGATATTAACCGGGTGAGATCCCGATGGCCTGGACAGGTATTCTTCTCTAGTTTTTCCTCTCATTCTAGAGGTGTCATCATACTGATCCACAAGTCAATTCCGTTTCAATTAAGAGATAAATACTTGGATCCTTCTGGGAGGTTTATTATTCTTAGTGGTACTATAATTTAAACTTTAGTCAATCTGGTTTGTTTATATGCCCCTAATGGGGACGATCCTGCTTTCTACCAACATTTCTTCCTAACTATTTCATCTTATAGTGGCCAGTACATCATTGGAGGTGATTTTAACTGTGTGATTAATCCTACAATGGACAGATCAAATACCTCTGACACCTCCCACCAACAAGCAAGAAAAACTATTGGGAAATTCATGAGAGACCTTAATTTGGTGGAGATTTGGAGACATATTTACCCTGATAAGGCAGAGTTCTCATGTTTCTCCAGCACGTACAAAACTTATTCGCGTATAGATTTTTTTTTGGTCTCCTCCAGTCTGGTATCTCTGGTTCAGAAATGTTGGTACGAAACTATTCTACTCTCTGATCATGCCCCAGTTATTTTATCCATACAGATACCCAATTTTAGTTCCCATCCACTCCCATTTCGATTCCAAGCGAAATGGTTGAAATCTGTTGAGTTTGAAGAATTTCTAGAAGGGAAGATAACAGATTATTTCTCCTTCAATACAAACCAAACCAGTGCATCGATAAAATGGGAGGCATTTAAGGCCTATATAAGGGGGGAAATAATAAGCTACACTAGAAGTAAATCAAAAATGCATTTGAGTAAACTAAAGAACCTTGAAAAACAAACAAAGGAATTGCAAGACCAATTATATCATCAAGATGACGCTGACAAATATAAGAAACTTCTATTATTAAAGTCTGAATATAACGAACTCAGCGCTAACAAAATAGCTACAAACTTATTGTGGTTGAAACAGTCCTACTATGATCAGGGTGAGAAGGCAGGGAAGCTCCTGGCCTGGAGGCTCAAAAAAATACAATCAGATAGAGCTATTAACTCAATTACACTGGACGATGGAGAAAATGTTGTAGACCCAACACGTATAAACAATGCTTTTGCTAAATATTATGAAAATTTGTATAAATCTGAATATCCTGAAAATGAAAATCCACAGAATCAATTTCTAGATCAACTGCAATTTCCAATCCTACCTGAAGAGACTAAAAATAACCTCGATGAAAAACTGAGTGTAGAAGAACTTAAAGAGGCACTTGGTCATATGAACAGTGGCAAGGCCCCAGGCCCTGACGGACTCCCAATTGAAATTTATAAGAGATTCTCTGACAAATTATTGCCACACCTCCTTGAAATGTTTAATGAATCCTATGAAAAAGGTATTCTACCACAGTCTTTGAGAATGGCCTCCATTTCTGTCATTCTAAAACCAGGTAAAACTCCAACAGAAATGGGTTCATATCGCCCCATATCACTAATGTCCTGTGACACTAAAATATTGTGCAAGGCCTTGGCTCGCAGGATTGAATCACACACTCCAAAATTAATTTCTAATGATCAAAAATGGATTTATTTTGGGCCGCCAAGCCTTTCATAATATTCGTCGACTTTTGAATATATTGTACGAAAAACAATCTGCCACTGACCATGCCTTTTTGTCATTGGATGCAGAAAAGGCGTTTGACAGAATAGAATGGAGATACCTTTTTGAAACCCTCAAAAGATTTGGTCTGGGAGAAAAATATTTGAAATGGGTCCGAATATTATACACGGAACCGACTGCTAAAATTGTAACAAATAGTCAGTTGTCTACACCTATACAACTTTGTAGATCCACTCGACAGGGCTGTCCCCTTAGCCCACTGTTGTTTCTTTTTGCCATTGAACCGCTTGCTATGGCTATACGCAACTCCCCCGAGCTGACTGGGATAAAAATAGGACAAACTGAACATCGGTTATCCCTTTTTGCGGATGATATTGTTTTATTTTTAACTAACTTGGAGAAGTCAGTTCATGCAGTGGGAAATATTTTGCAGACTTTTGGTCATTTCTCTGGATACAAAGTTAACCAGAAGAAAAGCTCCCTGTTATTTCTGAACAAAAACAACCCTCCTATCCAAACACAATTTACCTGCACCTACGAAGGTTTTACCTATTTGGGAATCCAGGTTAACCCGGACATAAAGAAAATTGTTTCTATCAATTATGACCCTCTAGTTCAAAAGGTTTTAGAATCATTAGAGAGATGGGACACGATGCCAATCTCCATGATAGGTCGCATTAATATTATAAAAATGTCGATTCTTCCAAAGTTTCTATATCTTTTTCAATCTATTCCCCTACATATTCCTGCCTCTTTGTTTTCATTATTAAATAAAAACTTTACCAAATTCATATGGAATAATAAACGGCCCAGGTTACGGCTTTCTCTTCTATATTTACCTTTCGACCGAGGGGGGCTTAGACTGCCTAACATGAAGCTGTACTACTGGGCAGCTCAATTTTGTGCCGCTACTTCGTATTTTTCACGTAAGGATATTCCTTCTTGGATACAAATTGAAAACAACACAATAGAATTGCCATTAAAATCCTATATTTACTCAGCTGAAATTAAACAGCTGCTAAAAAACACAAAAAATCCAATTGTCAGAAACACTGTTTCGATCTGGCACCTGGCACATGTTGCTTTGAATGAGGAGTTTAAGCTTTCAACTCTGTCACCCATTTGGGGCAATGTTACATTTAAACCTGGACGTGCGGATATGGGCTTTAAAATGTGGATGAATAAAGGTGTGTGTAAACTAGGGGATTTGTACAATGATGGAGTTCTAATGTCTTTTGAACAGTTGACAAACAAATACGACTTGCCTAAGAAACTTTTTTTAAGTACCTTCAGGTCAGAAGTTTTGTTACTAATTTATTGAAGTCGACTGTGCAGCCCCCACTGTCCACTATAGAGAATATGGCTGTTAACCATCATCACAGTAGGGGCTTACTTTCCAAATTTTATAATATTTTAATTGCAGCCTCAAAAGAAAGTAGTCTTTCATATTTACAAGCCTGGAGATCTGATATGGAAACAGACATTTCAGTTGAAGAGTGGAATAACTCCTGTATTCTTGCACAAAAACAAACTATCAACACAAGATTCGATTAGTACAGTACAAGTGGTTATTTAGAACCTACATCACACCAGTGAAACTCCATCATTTCAACCCTAATATACCAGATGATTGTGTCAAATGTGGTAAAGAAAAGGGGACACTTTATCATTGTATGTGGCAGTGTGAGGAACTTCAAATCTTTTGGAAGCAAATTTGTGCACTAATTTCTGATTTAATTGAATGTAAAATGCCCTTAGATGGTAAACTCTGTATATTGCACATTTTTCCAAATAGCTTTAAATGCAATACAAAGAACAAGAAACTTGTAAATTTTTGCCTGGTGCAGGCGAAATATGTCATTGCTTTAAAATGGAAGGACACAGAAAAACCTGGAGTGAATCAGTGGATTAAACTCATGTCCAGTAACTTGGCGCTGGAGAAACTGACATATATTGCCAAAGGAAAACTGGAGGACTTTAAAGACATTTGGTTGTCCTTTCTACGCCTTGTAAAAGACTTTGATTTGTAGAAAATAATTTTGTTGTAATTGAGTGAAGGGTGGGTTTGAGGGTGGGGGGAGGGTCTTTATTTAATTTTTCTTATGTGTGTGTTATATATTTTGTCCTTAAATTGAAAATTATAATAAACATATTTGTGAAAAAAAAAGTAATACCCTATCCAGTTAATATAATAGATCCATGGGTCCCGCCCACAAGAAAATTGTGAAAAACGCATCTGCGCATGCGTCAGCCGGCGCAAGCTCCATTCATTTGAACGAGAGACTAAGGGTGTATTCAGACCTGAAAAGTCCTTTGCTCCGCTTGCTTGATCCGAATCAAAAGCGGACCAAACTTTTTTCTTTTGCTCCGGTTCGTATTCAGACTGTCCTTTTTGCAAGTGAACTTTTTTATATAAACATATTGACACACATATTGACCTCCTGTGGACTCACCACCTGCAGAGGGTCAGTGAGGGGCTGGTGCTATGAGACTTGGGTGGCATCTCTGACTGTCACCCCCCTGACCCAGAAATGGATTAAAGGGTAGAAAATGGATGGATGGATGGATATTGACACGTGTGACGATCGGCGCTCCTATTGGACAGAGAGAGCTCACGGAGGATAGACGCGGAACCGGAGGAAAACATTGCGGGCTCGTATGTGCAGCATGTCTGCTCTGCCTATCCTCCTGAGACCCGAGCATTTGTCTGGTGTGCATTTTATATATTTTTTTGCTATTTAGGATAAGTAGGACCCAATAAGTATAATACCTAAATTGTGATTTTGTACAGGAAGTAGTTTTTGAGAAAAAACATGTCCTCGTATGAGGACAGTGGGTCTCTCATAACCTAAAGAGAAAATGTATGATCTTTTAGGCCGGAAGGTCCTAATTAGTTGAAATTCAAAATTTCAGCTTGATCCAATTAGTACTTCTCTCAAAAATCAATGTCCTCACATGAGGACAGTGGGTCGACCTTACTATACAATACAAATAGACTCCATTGGTCTAAAATAGTATATAACAGTTTATTTGAAAAATGTAAACATCAAAGTTAGACATAAAATCCAAACAGCTCTATCTTCAAAGCCTAAAAATGTCATGGTGTGGACATTTTGACCTGGTTGAGTTTGAATCCTGCCTGTCCTGTTGATTGTTGCCCCGCCCTAATGTGATTCACCTGTGTGTCCCTGTGTGTCCCTGTGTGTGTGTATATACCCTGTGCCCTTCCTCACTTGTTGTCCGTCCATTGTCTCCACAATGTTTGTCCTGTCTTCAGTTCTGTTTTTACATTACCTTGGATTTATTTTATTAAATTACTTTGATTTTCAGTCCTGCAATTTGGGTTCCCTTTTTCTTCATTCATCCACATGACAAAAAATTGGCTATACATAAATAAAACCGCAAAATACTGTGTAAACTGTCTATTTCAAGCCTTCAATATGGCTGAATTGAATTGATAAATACAATACTAGAACAAATAATGGCAAATATTATTAACAGTCCTAAAACAGTAAAATTCTGCTGAACAGCTTATGAACCGGGGCTTTTTTCAAACTAGCTCCCTCTCTTTTTCTAGAAAGCAATCTGTCTGCCTGTTTGGAAGAGCCCTATTGGCAAGTGTGAAATGCTGCAAAGCAGTTGCATTCACTTTGCAAGCACAGGTACACATTGCATGTCATGCATCGGACACAGGATTTTCCAATGCAGTCTTGTGCTCTGCAACGCATGGGGTTTTTCAAGGCTACCATCTCCGGGTTAGAGTTAGGATTACAATATCCCCAGTCGAGGTCAGCAGCTCTCCACCCGCACCATACACGGTGTTGGCAAAGCACTGCTTCCCCCTCCTGAGGCGCCGGAGGGTTTGCCATAACCTTTTTGAGGGCGACCGATAGTCATGCTCCATGGACTCTCCGAACTCCTCCCAGTGTCGGGTTTTTGCCTCTGCAACAGCCCGGGCCGCGGCACGCTTGGCCTGCCGGTACTGGACAGCTGCCTCCGGAGTCCCACAAACCATCATTGCTCGATAGGACTCCTTCTTCAGCCTGACGGCATCCCTTACTGCCGGTGTCCACCACCGGGTTCGGGGATTGCCGCCGGGACCAGCACCAGAGACCTTGCGACCACAGCTACGAGCCGCTTTATTGGTGATAGAGGAAGAGAACATGGTCCACTCGGACTCAATGTCCCCCTCCTCTGGGTCCTGGGAGAAGCTCTCCCGGAAGTGTGAGTTGAAAGTCCGTCTGACAGGGGGCTCAGCGAGACGTTCCCAGCAGACCCTCACTATACGCTTGGGTCTGCCAGGTCTGACCGGCTTCTTCCCCTGCCAGCGGATCCAACTCACGACCAGGTGATGATCGGTTGACAGCTCCTCCCCTCTCTTTACCCAAGTGTCCGAGACACGCGGTCGAAGGTCAGATGATACGACAACAAAGTCGATCATCAACCTCCGGCCTAGGGTGTCCTGGTGCCACGTGCACTGGTGGACCCCCTTGTGCTCGAACATGGTGTTCGTGATGGACAGACCGTGACTGGCACAGAAGTCCAACAACTGAACACCGCTCGGGTTCAGATCAGGGGGGCCGTTCTTCCCGATCACCCCTCTCCAAGTGTCACTGGCATTTCCCACATGGGCGTTGAAGTCCCCCAGGAGAATAACGGAGTCCCCGGGAGGTGCACCGTCCAGTACCCCTCCCAAGGACTCCAAGAAGGCAGGAACTCGGCACTGCCGTTAGGCCCGTAGGCCGTCACAACAATGGGAGACTTGTCCCACCCGGAGGCGGAGGGACGCGACCCTCTCATTCACCGGGGAGAACTCCAACACATGGCGGCTGAGATGGGGGGCAATGAGTATGGCCACCCCAGCTCGCCGCCTCTCCCCGTGGGAAACACCAGAAGATGACTGACAGGTATGAGATGATGATACAATCATCCCCATCTGAGAAGTCCTCTATCTCAGAGTTGTCTGCAATTGCCAACAGCAATTGTTCTGCTCTTGACAATGAAAGTGTGCCTGTAATGATAATGTTAAAAACCAACATCAAAATCTACAGTATATCAGTGACACTTCATAGCTTGGCTATCATGTGCTAGCTATAGCCTAGCTATATTGTTTATGATTTAGAATTTAGCAACACTAAACAATACTTAGCATATACCACTTAGTACTTAAATATACTATTTACAACTGTAAACCACATAACTAAGCAAATGTGTGATTCAAAATAACTATTTACAACTGTAACTTCATCTAAATCTTCCACACGGTTAGCTAAACAGATAGCGGTACATAGTCCTAGCGTCCTCAAACGAGTGCTTCACTTTTACTGACATCCTAGCCTGCTACTACAATCAAAATTTGTCAAATTTCAAACTCCATATGAAGCTAGAGACATTATTGTGCATAAAAAAAAATTGATTTCATTCATAAAATGTTGATAGAATTTTTACCTGGGGCATTTTTCTTCTGTAAACTCTTGTAGAAGTCTTTTGCTGATATTGCCACCATTTTTTTCCTACTGCCTTAAGTGTAATTCTATCATATCACCACAAGATGGCGCGGGCAGTGTCCCTAAATGTGGCCATCAGGTCAAGGATGTAAAAAATTTAGTATCATTGTGCCAAGAGGCAAAAATGTAATGTCCTCGTATGAGGTCGCAGGGTCTCAGGAGGCTATGTTTGCTCTTTTTAGAGCAAAACCACTTTCAACATCAACAGCAGCTCATATGACGCAGGCGAAACACGTTGTTTTAAATATTGGAACAGCGTCGGAGAATGTGTGAGGAGAAAGCCAAAGGAGAGACTATCTGTGCGCTCCGTGTCCTGTCCTGTCCCACACATGGATCTATGATAATAACTCTGTTCCACAACTTACTGACAGCAGCATGTGGATAAACCATGGATCTATAATAACCACGGGACAAACAGACGCTGAGGATCAGGTAGGAACCAAAGAACACAATTCACTACATGATGCGGAATATTGCTCTTTGAGACGTGAGTCAAACAGTGTCAGGCTTTTAATAATGCAAATGGTTTGAAGATGTTGCCATTAACATCAATGTATACTGCGAACAGTTCTAACTCCATAAGCCTGTTGCACAGCGTCTCCTCACTGCTCCAGGTCTGCACACGGCTCAGTGTTGTTGTGTAGCGTTAGCAGCATAGTTAGCCGCTGCATGGCTAATTCCTCAGTTTCTGTCTGCGGCTTGTTAAGCCCAAAAAATGCGCACGTATCTTGGAGTTGTGTCGGATCGACACCGGATGTATTCAGACCTGATTCGACTTGGACCAGAATTCGTTTGGAAGCGGACCGAGACCACCTCAAAAAGTGGGTCTCGGTTCGGTTCTTTGGTCCGGACCAGGATTCGTTTGTGTGTATTCAGACCTGCATAAAAGATTTGGATCAGAGTTCCAAACGAATCCTGGTCCGTTTAAAGTGGAGCAAATGTGCAGGTCTGAATACACCCTTAAAAAATTCACAGCAAGTAAACTAGAGTGGACCAAATTCACCCCCCTCAGCATTGACACACATGTGGAACGGAGCTTTGGGCCAAGAGCCAACTTTTGGTCCATCCTGTAAAGACGTTTTAGAGAGGTAAGAAGATGCTATATGTTAGCATTGGCTAATTCTTATTCCGGGTCCACCCCCATCGGCCCGGGGTGGTATTGCAGCATGTCAGCGCACGTCATTTTGAGCAGGTGTTCTGCCGAGTTGTGCCGCTCTGCCAAAAAGTGTCGCTTATGTAATGCTCAGCTGTTAATGATGTAATGCAAACCTGCGCGCATGCGCGTCTCACGGCAGCCGAAACAAACCAAGATGGCGGACAGAAAGTCCGAGAATTGCTTTAAAAGTTATAATACGAACGAAATAAGACAAGAATGTCACTTTTAATGCAATTTGAGGCGAGACGTTGATGGTTCCGTGTTGGCACATGTGGGTTTTAAGAGTCAAACTTTCGGGTAAAGTTTAGTTTAAGCAGTCAACTGCACCTATGAAACCACTATGCTTATGTTATGATAGCAGTCCTGGCAGCTGACGTAGGCTGATGACGCGTCCTGTGGCCACTCTACACTGGTCTGTCGGGTTCATAATGGAAATAATAAATTTCATTCAATACATGTATCGTACTGTATTTAATATGATTAACAATAGTGTGTTCAAACAAAATATTTAATTAGATTGATTTTTTTCCCCATTTTCCATTATCAACCCGACAGACCAGTGTAGGACGCGTCATCAGCCTGCGTCAGCAGCCGCGGACTGCTATGAAAACATTAGCTTTGTGGTTTCACAGGCGCAGTTGACTGCTTAAACTAAACTTTGCACAAAACTTTGACTCTTAAAACCCACATGTGACAAAACGGAACCATCAACATCTCGCCTCAAATTGCATTAAAAGTGACATTCGTGTCTTAATTCGTTCGTATTTCAACTTTTAAAGCAATTCACGGTCCGCCATCTTGGTATGCTTCGGTTGCCGTGAGACGCGCATGCGCAGGTTTGCATTACATCATAAACAGCTGAGGCTGTGCATCTCTTCAAGACAGTGTATCTCAGCGTTACACCGGGACCCGCCCCCACTGGTTTGGCCCCAAACTGACAGACTTCTGGTCTGGCCCGGACTGGCCATCGGGAGCATCGGGAGATCTCCCGGTGGCCTGCGTGTCAAAGTGGCCTGGGCCTGCCCTATCATCACGGTCTTTTTTTTTTTTTTTCTTTTAATTTAATTTCATCCTCACGGTCTTTGCAAACTCCTACCCTGCCTGGTGGCCTGGTCCAATGAGCAAGGCCCAGGCCAAATTCAGTGTTGTGCGTGAACGAGTTCAAAAGAACGCGTTCATTGAACACGCTCATTTTTTCGTGAACGTTGAACTGAACGCAACACATTTTTTAATAAAGAACTTGAACGTGAATTAGTTCATATTATGTGTCATGCACGGCAGACAATTTGTTTTCCATTTAAAACTGAGTGAAATCTGTTTTCTCTTTTGAAACGCAACGAGAGAAAGTTCCTCCCTCCTGTATTCTCCGCACTGTTTCCGCCGAAAACTAAAAATTCCTACGGTTTCCACCGTCTGTGAACGCACCCCGACTCAGTGTACTTGCGGTGCGGCGCTATATGCTAGTGCTATTCATTGGTTGTTGGACTCACATGTGCCGTGATGAAAACACAGGGGTAAGTCAGTGACACAGGGCCGTTTACATTTGACATAAAGTATAGACACACGTTCTGCAGCGCATTACAGTTTGTACTTATGAGCAGAGATGGGACAACTCAGTTCCCATTGAAACCCATGTAAATCTCGTCTGCATTGGACGAGATATAGTTCAGAATCAAAATTGAGAACTTCGAACGTGAACTGTTCACTTTGAGCATGTATGAACTGAACTTGAACTAGTTTCAGAAAAGCTGTGAACTGGCACAACACTGGCCAAAGCTTTACTGTCATTGGGCCAGAGCAAAATTAAACAAATGTGACGTCACACGTCGGCTACACAGCCAGGCCAGCGGCCAGCCTAGCAGTGCACCCAGTGTAGCTTCCCCAGCCTAGCAGTGCACCCAGTGTAGCTTCCCCAGCCTAGCAGTGCACCCAGTGTAGCTTCCCCAGCCTAGCAGTGCACCCAGTGTAGCTTCCCCAGCCTAGCAGTGCACCCAGTGTAGCTTCCCCGGTTGAAATGAGTGGTCTCTCCAACTGATGGTTCATACACGTTTTTATTTTTCCTTTTATATGAGCTGTAACGATGTGATTTTACCTTACTACTTTTTTAACAATAATTGATTAGCTTGTTATAGTTATACACTAATGAACACTTAGTTCATTGTGTGTGTGTGTGTGTGTCTTTATTCTCACTAAACTCCATAAACGTTACGTTGCTAAGCAACGTACAACAATCCTTAAACGTCCGAGATTATATAAACCGTCAATATAAAAAAAAAATAAAGAAAACAAAAGTTTTGACAGTCAATCTTAAAACTATTAAAAGAACATCAAAATACAATGACAAAAACCCAAATTTAGAACCTTGTTTGGCCTGAATGGATGAAAAGCTCCCGGCCTGAAATGTCCCACTCCGGCCCTGCTTCTGGTCTCCTCCCTGCAGCAGCAGAGAGATGGAGTTGGAGGCAGCCAGAGAAAAACCAGCGTATTGCTCCTCAAAGGCGGCGTAGGTCTTAGATTCATTCTTCATCAGAGAGACTTATTGTATTTGCTAAAAGATTTTAAAATATGAACACGAAAGAGGTAGACTCCGTTGGTGGGGGCTGTGAAGATCCCTGCAGCAGATCGTCACAATATTACACAGAACATGTCATGTCATTTTTTACCCCTTTATTAATCCATTTCTGGGTCGGGGGTGTGGCAATCAGAGCTGCATCTTCTGTTCCCACCTGTGGGGGAGCACGGGCGCTGACATACTTGCAATACCAGTCCAGTGGGGGCACAACCAGAAAGAGGAGTGTCCAGAGACCAGAGACACACATGTCACTTTTAATGCAAGATGTTGATGGTTCCATGTTTTTATGTGTAGGTTTTAAGAGTCAAAGGTTTGTGTAAAGTTTGGTTTAAGTAACTGCTCCTGTCAATCACACTACTGCGTGATGCAGTCATATTGACTCCTGTCAATCACACTCACATTTGTTCATGATCATTTTTTGGCTTTAGTTCCCTCTTCTCTTCCTCACTGTTGTGTCGTTTGGGCTGTTTTGCTGAGTCTGCAGTTACAGCCAGAGGAGTTATTGCCACTTTCAGCTAACATGCTGCTGTGTTTACCTGTAGACGCTAGAGGAGGCGTGGCCTAGAGGAGGCGTGGCCTGTTCTAACAGCGCATCTGAGTTTGCTGAGTGTGACCAGTGAAGGTCTTCTCCCTAAATGCAGTGTCTCTGTGTCTGAGACATTCACAGAGTTTCTAACAGCAGTTTGAGTTCACAGAGCTGCACCATGAGTTTATTTCATTAAAAACCAGTTCTTCAGCATCTGTGACCAGTGGGGGCGGGTCCTGGCTCAAAAGTGGCCAAAATGACGTGCTCTGACGTGCTGCAATACCACCCCGGGCCGATGGGGGTGGACCCGGAATAAGAATTAGCCAATGCTAACATATAGCATTAGCAGACCTCTCAAAAACGTCTTTACAGGATGGAACAAAAGTTGGCTCTTGGCCCAAAGCTCCGTTCCACATGTGTCAATGCTGAGGGGGGTGGATTTTTTTGGTCCACTCTAGTTTACTCGCGGGGAATTTTTGAAGTCTCTCGTTCAAATGAATGGAGTTGCGCCGGCTGACTCATGCGCAGATGCGTTTTTTCACAATTTTTTTGTGGGTGGGCCCACTCGCGGCCATATTAGATTGCTCCAGTAGAGCACATTTTTTGGCCCATTTGTTTGAACGGCGGAGATAGGCGTGACTCTGTCCGTTAATATATAGTCTATGGTCCCAGCTCAAAAGTGTCCAATATGACGTGCTGCAATACCACCCCAGGCCTGTGGAGGTGGACCCGGCGTGGCTAAGTCCGTTAATATATAGTTTATGCTGCGGACACGTTAGCAGCACTTGTCTAATGTTTATCATGTTAATAAAATAAATAAAAACCAGAGAGAACGGTTATGAATGTGACTTTATGTTTCCATCACATCTGCAGCGTCTCACACACATTTAAACTAACTTCACTTGTCGTTGCTTCATCAGTAACTCACAACATCAAACATTTATATTATACACATTCATGAGTGATTTAAAGAACAATAAATTAACCCAAAAAACAAACTCAGATTTTAACAATGGAACTCCCAGAGCTGCATTTAGACTTTCATTCAAACCAACAGAAATCTGAGAAATTACCCCCAAAAAGTGTTTAGTTTTTCACCATATTTATTAAAAGTAAGTGATGTATGAGGACTTTTACCTGTTCTCACTTTTACTTAGTGCTAGAACTGGTGAATTTTAACAGAAATACAGCAAAGAGCACTTTGTTGAAAAGCTAATGCTAATTGCTGCAAGTAAACAGTGTGTTGCTATGGTAACTTCGGGTCCATGCGCTGACATATTGCAATCTCACTCCGGGCCTGTGGGGGTGTACCCGGAAAAAGAATTACCCAATGCTTTTGTATGGCGCCTTCTTTCCTCTCGAAAAACCTCTTTACAGGATGGTCCCAAAGTGGGTCCCAGAAGTCCACAGCTCAGACTAGTCCACAGCTCCGACTAATCCACAGCTCAGACTAGTCCACAGCTCAGACTAATCCACAGCTCAGACTAGTCCACAGCTCAGACTAATCCACAGCTCAGACTAATCCACAGCTCAGACTAATCCACAGCTCAGACTAATCCACAGCTCAGACTAATCCACAGCTCAGACTAATCCACAGCTCAGACTAATCCACAGCTCAGACTAGTCCACAGCTCAGACTAGTCAACAGTCAGACTAATCCACAGCTCAGACTAATCCACAGCTCAGACTAATCCACAGCTCAGACTAATCCACAGCTCAGACTAATCCACAGCTCAGACTAATCCACAGCTCAGACTAATCCACAGCTCAGACTAGTCCACAGCTCAGACTAGTCCACAGCTCAGACTAATCCACAGCTCAGACTAGTCCACAGCTCAGACTAATCCACAGCTCAGACTAGTCCACAGCTCAGACTAATCCACAGCTCAGACTAATCCACAGCTCAGACTAATCCACAGCTCAGACTAATCCACAGCTCAGACTAGTCCACAGCTCAGACTAGTCCACAGCTCAGACTAGTCCACAGCTCAGACTAATCCACAGCTCAGACTAGTCCACAGCTCAGACTAGTCCACAGCTCAGACTAATCCACAGCTCAGACTAATCCACAGCTCAGACTAATCCACAGCTCAGACTAGTCCACAGCTCAGACTAATCCACAGCTCAGACTAATCCACAGCTCAGACTAGTCCACAGCTCAGACTAGTCCACAGCTCAGACTAGTCCACAGCTCAGACTAGTCCACAGTCAGACTAGTCCTGTGCGAATGAGGCTTCGGATGAAAATAAGGACATCGAGAAAAAACTACACAGAGAAACAGAGAAATCATACTGGCCAAACTAAAAGCCGTCGAATTGACTGCTCTGGGAATTCCAGTGATCTACAGACCTGCTCCTGTTAAAAAGACCACGTCATGCATTACATACATTATCTTTAGAATTTATATTTTGGCCTTTTGTGATTTAGAAAGACTTGAAGTTGAAAATATATGGATAAAAATGATAAATTGTGGTCACAGTAAAATTGCACATGACTCAGGACTCTTCACTGGTTGTAAACAAACCATCACATTTCAGTCATTTACTCTATTTTTACACATCTTTAAAGGAAATAAAGTCAAAAAACAAAAAACACATGATATGAAAATATTGGTCATAAATCAGTAAATCCCAAAACACTGAGGTACAGCTACGAAAATAAACAATATTAAAGCTGGGTTCAGTAACGTTCCCAAGACGTCATGAGAATCTGGGCAAACGTGTCTTCACAGAAGTTATCAGGGTTTCTCTGACTGAATAGAGCTGGTCTCTCTCTGGTCTCTCTCTGGTCTCTCTCTGGTCTCTCTCTGGTCTCTCTCTGGTCTCTCTCTGGTCTCTCTCTGGTCTCTCTCTGGTCTCTCTCTGGTCTCTCTCTGGTCTCTCTCTGGTCTCTCTCTGGTCTCTCTCTGGTCTCTCTCTGGTCTCTCTCTGGTCTCTCTCTGGTCTCTCTCTGGTCTCTCTCTGGTCTCTCTCTGGTCTCTCTCTGGTCTCTCTCTGGTCTCTCTCTGGTCTCTCTCTGGTCTCTCTCTGGTCTCTCTCTGGTCTCTCTCTGGTCTCTCTCTGGTCTCTCTCTGGTCTCTCTCTGGTCTCTCTCTGGTCTCTCTCTGGTCTCTCTCTGGTCTCTCTCTGGTCTCCCTCTGGTCTCCCTCTGGTCTCTCCCTCTGGTCTCTCCCTCTGGTCTCTCCCTCTGGTCTCTCCCTGGTCTCTCCCTCTGGTCTCTCTCTGGTCTCTCCCTCTGGTCTCTCTCTCTAGTCTCTCTCTAGTCTCTCTCTAGTCTCTCTCTGGCCTCTCTCTGGTCTCTCCCTGGTCTCTCCCTCTAGTCTCTCTCTGGTCTCTCTCTCTAGTCTCTCTCTGGTCTCTCTCTGGTCTCTCTCTTGTCTCTCTCTTGTCTCTCTCTCTTGTCTCTCTCTCTTGTCTCTCTCTGGTCTCTCCCTCAGGTCTCTCTCTGGTCTCACTCTGGTCTCTCCCTCTGGTCTCTCTCTCTAGTCCCTCTCTAGTCTCTTTCCCTCTGGTCTCTCTCCGGTATAAAATATAGCCTTAAATGTCTCCCTTGGAGATAGTGTGAAGAGCTCAAAGTAGACCCGCTGCTCCTTCATATATAAAGTAGAAGAAAGTGGATGGATGATTTTGCTAAACTTCAGTGTTGCCATGGCGATCTGTGAGCAATAATAAAACAAACGTCACATTTCTATCAGTAAATCAATGTACCGTTCATACAGTGACTCTCTGGCTCCCTCTGCAGGACGGACACGAAATGTACCAAACTAAAATAAGCAATCGTTTTGAACAATCTGGATTAATATGGCGTTCCTACAGCGTTGTTGCCGTAGAGACGGTCACAGCCGACTCCTCTGTCCAGGATTTCTCCAGGAGCCACAGTAAAAAATACTTGTTCGACGTTGTCCTCATGATTCTCAGTAAAACAGGCAGTTCTTGGTTTTGTCATGATCAGGTTTGGATTCAGGAAACCACAGCCGTCATGTCCCACAGCTGTGAGAGAGACAAGAGGCAGGTTAGACTTAGACTGCTTTAGAGACAGTCTCTCACGTCTCTCTCTCTGGTCTCTCTCTCTCTGGTCTCTCTCTCTCTGGTCTCTCTCTGGTCTCTCCCTCTCTGGTCTGTATCTGTCTGGTCTGTATCTCTCTGGTCTCTCTCTGGTCTCTCTCTGGTCTCTCTCTGGTCTCTCTCTGGTCTGTATCTCTCTGGTCTCTCCCTCTCTGGTCTCTCCCTCTCTGGTCTCTCCCTCTCTGGTCTCTCCCTCTCTGGTCTCTCCCTCTCTGGTCTCTCCCTCTCTGGTTTCTCCCTCTCTGGTCTCTCCCTCTCTGGTCTCTCCCTCTCTGGTCTCTCCCTCTCTGGTCTCTCCCTCTCTGGTTTCTCCCTCTCTGGTTTCTCCCTCTCTGGTTTCTCCCTCTCTGGTTTCTCCCTCTCTGGTTTCTCCCTCTCTGGTTTCTCCCTCTCTGGTTTCTCCCTCTCTGGTTTCTCCCTCTCTGGTTTCTCCCTCTCTGGTTTCTCCCTCTCTGGTCTCTCCCTCTCTGGTCTCTCCCTCTCTGGTCTCTCCCTCTCTGGTCTCTCCCTCTCTGGTCTATATCTCTCTGGTCTGTATCTCTCTGGTCTCTCTCTGGTCTGTATCTCTCCGGTCTCTCTCTGGTCTGTATCTCTCTGGTCTCTTTCTGGTCTGTATCTCTCTGGTCTGTATCTCTCTGGTCTCTCTCTGGTCTGTATCTCTCTGGTATCTCTCTGGTCTGTATCTCTCTGGTCTGTATCTCTCTGGTCTGTATCTCTCTGGTCTGTATCTCTCTGGTCTGTATCTCTCTGGTCTGTATCTCTCTGGTCTGTATCTCTCCGGTCTCTCTCTGGTCTGTATCTCTCTGGTCTGTATCTCTCTGGTCTCTCATGAACATGAACCAAGGACCTGCAGACGTCACTCAGGCCACAGAGGAGGTCTGGCCTTGGTCCGGCCTCGGCCCGGCCTCGGTCTCTGGGCTCCGTACCTTGAGGACCTTGTCTGTGCCGGAGGTGAGCAGGCAGCCGGTGGTGGGCTCGTAGTGCATGTGGACCACGTTATGTTTGCTGTGGTGGAAGGTGGCGGTGGGAGCACGGCTGGAACACAACATCATGCAAGTTTATTGGTGTAGCACAGTTCATATACAAGGCACAACAAAGACCAGAACAAAACAAATGACAAGAGGCCAGTCCCTGTGCTCCTCAGAGTCCCAGCAGGAGGCCAGTCCCTGTGCTCCTCAGAGTCCCAGCAGGAGGCCAGTCCCTGTGCTCCTCAGAGTCCCAGCAGGAGGCCAGTCCCTGTGCTCTTCAGAGTCCCAGCAGGAGGCCAGTCCCTGTGCTCTTCAGAGTCCCAGCAGGAGGCCGGTCCCTGTGCTCTTCAGAGTTAGACCACAGACAGGAGTGGTCTAACTAACACTGGAGGTAAATTGTGGATAGAATCTCAGCGTTGATTTAGACGTTATACATGGACCTCCTGCGTCATGGACCTCCTGCGTCATGGGCCTCCTGCGTCATGGACCTCCTGCGTCATGGGCCTCCTGCGTCATGGACCTCCTGCGTCATGGACCTCCTGCGTCATGGACCTCCTGCGTCATGGACCTCCTGCGTCATGGACCTCCTGCGTCATGGACCTCCTGCGTCATGGGCCTCCTGCGTCATGGACCTCCTGCGTCATGGGCCTTCTGCGTCATGGGCCTCCTGCGTCATGGGCCTCCTGCGTCATGGGCCTCCTGCGTCATGGACCTTCTGCGTCATGGGCCTCCTGCGTCATGGGCCTCCTGCGTCATGGACCTTCTGCGCCATGGGCCTCCTGCGTCATGGACCTCCTGCGTCATGGGCCTCCTGCGTCATGGGCCTCCTGCGTCATGGGCCTCCTGCGTCATGGACCTTCTGCGCCATGGGCCTCCTGCGTCATGGACCTCCTGCGTCATGGGCCTCCTGCGTCATGGGCCTCCTGCGTCATGGGCCTCCTGCGTCATGGACCTTCTGCGCCATGGGCCTCCTGCGTCATGGACCTTCTGCGTCATGGGCCTCCTGCGTCATGGACCTTCTGCGTCATGGGCCGAGTCACGTCAATAAGACGTTTATATTTAAACGTATGTCAGGAAGAATTTTTCTGACCAATAGAAATGCTGCATATGTTGTTGTGTGACAGGTTTCTATATCATTTAAAAAGGAAGAAGGAGGAGAGAGAGGAGAGAGAGAGAGTGCATGGGGAGAGAGGGGGGTGAGAAGGAGAGAAGATAGGAGAGGAGGAGGAGGAGAGACACTCACTCGTCGTCCGTGATGGAGGAGAAGCAGCCGTCACAGACTCGCACCTGGAACTCGAAGCCCATCAGAGGAATGGAGGAGCGCCGAGAGGAGCACTTCCCACACACGGCCTGACCGCACTTCCTACAGTGGTGCTGCAGGGGGCGACAGAGACACCTTTATCTGGACCTCACCACTTCTACTTTGATGAAGGATGTATTGTTTGCTATTGGAGCTGCTTTAACAGATGTGATGAGGGGGAGGTGTTGGGTCAGAGGGTGTTTGGGCCTGTGTCTTTTCTGAGTGTGTTGTACGATCCAACTACTCCTTAAACTATGTATTATTTTTGCCCTTTGTTCATAAGTTTTTAATAATCATACTACATGTTCCAGCTCAGACCTGCGGGGGGCGCTGTCTCACCTGTCGGAGGCCGATCTTCTTGCTGTCCCACATCTGTTTGAAGTTCCAGAAAAACGGCTGCTCGCATTTCTGACACGAGTCGCTGTCCAGCCACTCTGGAGTCTGCAGCACAGGGACAGAAACACCACATGACTCATACTGTCCAATCAGAGGTCGGCCTGAGAGATCCTGCATTCCTATTGGACCAATGGCTCTGTGTTGGAACGGTTTGATTCTCTGATCTGGTGAGGAATGGACAACTTCAGTTCAGTTTTTTGAGACGATTGCTGTTGTGATTGAGGGCTAAACACAAATCATTTGAAAATAAATTGCATTCACCAAGGTAGTAAGTAATATTTATTTATATAGCGCCTTTCTCAGACCAGAGTCACAAAGCGGTTTACATTTGTGGGCATTTGTCTCTCGCTCCACACAGAGATTGGAGCGGGGCCAGTACAGGAGGCACATGCAAGGCCTATTCTATATGTCTTTAGTGGCAGGGGAAACCAGAGCACCCGGAGGAAACCTGAGAGAAGCGAGAGTGCTAACCACTCAGCCACCGTGCTGCCCAAGGCAAGTTTAATTGTACAGCATAGTTCAGAGAGCAGAGAGAGAGAGAGCAGAGAGAGAGAGAGACCAGCGAGAGAGAGACAAGAGAAAGAGAGCAGAGAGAGATCAAAGAGAGAGAGGGTCCACAGAGATCAGAGAGAAAGTGAGTGGAGAAAGACCAGAGAGAGAGACTAGAGCGAGAGACCAGAGAGAGAGAATTGAGAGACCAAAACCTGGAGCTACCCTTTCTCAAAAGAAGTCACTATCAAAAAAATGGAATTGGGTTTTTGATGATGTTGGATATAGTTCAACATCACAGATACTCAGGGGTGAATGCTGCCCTCTGATTATCTGGCGCCCCTCTCACCATCTGATTATCTGGCGCCCCTCTCACCATCTGATTATCTGGCGCCCGTCTCACCATCTGATTATCTGGCGCCCGTCTCACCTCTGATTATCTGGCGCCCGTCTCACCTCTTGCCGCGTGACGTCCATGTTCCAGACGACGATGGATCCGTCGGAGCTGCAGGAGATGAGCTGTCGAGTGTGGGAGGCGTAGCACAGACCCTCGATCTTCTCACTGGACCAAAGAAAGAGAGAGAATCAGGAGAGAGACTTGAGACCAGAGAGAGAGAGAGAGAGAGTGGCCAGAGAGAGAGAGACCAGAGAGAGAAGAGAGAGGGATACCAGAGAGAGAGAGAGAGAGAGAGAGAGGTCAGAGAGAGATACCAGAGAGAGAGACCAGAGAGATACCAGAGAGAGAGACTAGAGGGAGAGACCAGAGAGAGAGACTCGAGGGAAAGACCAGAGAGAGATACCAGAGAGAGAGATTAGAGGGAGAGACTAGAGGGAGAGACCAGAGAGAGAGACCAGAGAGAGAGATTAGAGGGAGAGACTAGAGGGAGAGACCAGAGAGAGAGACCAGAGAGAGAGAAACTAGAGGGAGAGACTAGAGGGAGAGACCAGAGAGAGAGACCAGAGAGAGAGAGAGACTAGAGGGAGAGACCAGAGAGAGAGACCAGAGAGAGAGAAACTAAAGGGAGAGACCAGAGGGAGAGACCAGAGAGAGAGAGAGAGACCAGAGAGAGAGACTAGAGGGAAAGACCAGAGAGAGATACCAGAAAGAGAGACTAGAGGGAGAGACCAGAGAGAGAGAAACTAAAGGGAGAGACCAGAGGGAGAGACCAGAGAGAGAGACCAGAGAGAGAGACTAGAGGGAAAGACCAGAGAGAGATACCAGAAAGAGAGACTAGAGGGAGAGACCAGAGAGAGATACCAGAGAGAGAGACTAGAAGGAGAGACCAGAGAGAGAGACCAGAGAGAGAGAAACTAGAGGGAGAGACCAGAGGGAGAGACTAGAGGGAGAGACCAGAGAGAGATATCAGAGAGAAAGACTGGTCTCTCTCACTGAACCAAAGGAAGCAGCAGAAAATCAGGAGAGAGACTTTAGAATCTGCTCTATCTCTCATCTCTCTTTGACAGAAATGGGAGTCATTATTGCACCGTTATTTAATGTGAGATGTAAAATATTTAAGATTTAAAACATGTTATAAAGTGAGAGTCGCAGAATCATTTCAAGATGTGATTCAAACAAATAAACACAGGGACATGTTGCTGGACACAAAGCAGGAGAAAGGAGAATCTGACTACATTAGACAGGTCTGTGACTTTAACACTGACATCTAGTGGACACATTTGATCATTGCAGGTTCAAATACCTCCTCTGTCCATTAGAAGTTGTCAAAAGAGAACTGTGTTATACATTAGTGCAGTGTTTTTAAACCTTTTTTGCGGCACTTTTTTCATTGAAATATCTCCGGCGCACCACCAGGAGAAAAAGTAAAAATATATTCTCTGTGTCCTAGATTTACAATAGTGCTTTAATAGACATCCTCGTCGTTAAGCTTTGTTTAATATTTCTCAATACAAAGAGTTAACAAGTATTTGGGAATAAAGTGGCACTAACTGTGTGGAATAAACATTAACAAATCCACTCTCCGCCCAAAAAGTCAAATAATGACTCAGAGGGCTCTTAAATTTGCTAAATAATTTTTAAAAAATGGCCTGTTGTGCGTTCTGTTTGATTTGTTCTCAACATTTTACTTTTGAGCACAAATTCATTGTTTATGCATCAGAAAAATGTTGGCATCAGAGCTTTAAATTTGGGCGTTTTGGTTGTGCTTCAGGGAGACGCGGGAGACACACAGGAGAGACACGGGGGAGACACAGGAGACACACAGGAGAGACACGGGGGAGACACACAGGAGAGACACGGGGAAGACACAGGAGAGACACGGGGGAGACACAGGAGAGACACGGGGAAGACACGGGGGAGACACACAGGAGAGACACGGGGGAGACACAGGAGAGACACGGGGGAGACACACAGGAGAGACACGGGGGAGACACACAGGAGAGACACGGGGGAGACACAGGAGAGACACGGGGAAGACACGGGGGAGACACAGGAGAGACACGGGGAAGACACGGGGGAGACACAGGAGAGACACGGGGAAGACACGGGGGAGACACACAGGAGAGACACGGGGAAGACACGGGGGAGACACACAGGAGAGACACGGGGGAGACACAGGAGAGACACGGGGGAGACACACAGGAGAGACACGGGGGAGACACACAGGAGAGACACGGGGGAGACACACAGGAAAGACACGGGGAGACACACAGGGGAGACACGGGGAAGACACGGGGGAGACACACAGGAGAGACACGGGGGAGACACAGGAGAGACAACTGGGAAGACACACAGGAGAGACACGGGGGAGACACACAGGAGAGACACGGGGGAGACACACAGGAAAGACACGGGGGAGACACACATGAGAGACACACAGGAGAGACACGGGGGAGACACACAGGAGACACACAGGAGAGACACGGGGGAGACACACAGGAAAGACACGGGGGAGACACACAGGAGAGACACGGGGAAGACACGGGGGAGACACACAGGAGAGACACGGGGGAGACACACAGGAAAGACACGGGGGAGACACACATGAGAGACACACAGGAGAGACACGGGGGAGACACACAGGAAACACACAGGAGAGACACACAGGAGAGACACGGGGAAGACACGGGGGAGACACACAGGAAAGACACGGGGGAGACACACAGGAGAGACACGGGGGAGACACACAGGAGAGACACGGGGGAGACACACAGGAGAGACACGGGGGAGACACACAGGAAAGACACGGGGAAGACACACAGGAGAGACACGGGGGAGACACACAGGAGAGACACGGGGGAGACACACAGGAGAGACACGGGGGAGACACACAGGAGAGACACGGGGGAGACACACAGGAAAGACACGGGGAAGACACACAGGAGAGACACGGGGGAGACACACAGGAGAGACACGGGGGAGGTACGGGAGAGACACAATGCTCCCTGCTTCCTGTTACATTTGGTGGTTGCATCCAAATCTTACGTTTCAAAGTCCTTAGAAATCTGCTGCCACCTACTGATAAGAAGAAGTATTACGAATTTCTCATGGCACACCGGACCATATCAAACGCACCGTGGTTGTCATGAGACACTGACACACGTTTGTCACATGAGCGGCTGTTTCAATACTCGCTCCGGAGCCTCGGGTTGTTTCACTAGATCCAGAGGTGATTTGAAATATAAAATGATTAAAACATGGATCAAACGTCTTCACCGACACTCGTCTAAGAATTTTACGTTTGTCTGATTTTGACTCGTTCTGCTCCTGCTCTGGTGCCCACTCATGTGTTGTCATGAACCAGACCTAGTTCCAGGAGATGATAGTGTGTCACCTGTGTCCCTGCAGCTCGATGGCGGTGCCCTTCCTTCCCCCGATGTCCCACATGATGATGGAGTGATCCGAGCTCCCAGAGAACAGCACCCTCTGAGCGGGATCCCAGCACAGAGCCGTCACGTTACCTGCAAACATCAACATCTCCTCACAAAACTGTTCACAGCTGCTGCCAGAACCACAGGCCAACACTTCAACTCCTTCACAAACATTGGACCACCCCCCGGTCTCCTTCATGTAGAGGGACCACCACCCCGGTCTCCTTCATGTAGAGGGACCACCACCCCGGTCTCCTTCATGTAGAGGGACCACCACCCCGGTCTCCTTCATGTAGAGGGACCACCACCCCGGTCTCCTTCATGTAGAGGGACCACCACCCCGGTCTCCTTCATGTAGAGGGACCACCACCCCGGTCTCCTTCATGTAGAGGGACCACCACCCCGGTCTCCTTCATGTAGAGAGGGACCACCACCTCGGTCTCCTTCATGTAGAGAGGGACCACCACCCCGGTCTCCTTCATGTAGAGGGACCACCACCTCGGTCTCCTTCATGTAGAGAGGGACCACCACCCCGGTCTCCTTCATGTAGAGGGACCACCACCTCGGTCTCCTTCATGTAGAGAGGGACCACCACCCCGGTCTCCTTCATGTAGAGGGACCACCACCCCGGTCTCCTTCATGTAGAGGGACCACCACCCCGGTCTCCTTCATGTAGAGAGGGACCACCACCCCGGTCTCCTTCATGTAGAGAGGGACCACCACCTCGGTCTCCTTCATGTAGAGAGGGACCACCACCCCGGTCTCCTTCATGTAGAGGGACCACCACCTCGGTCTCCTTCATGTAGAGAGGGACCACCACCCCGGTCTCCTTCATGTAGAGGGACCACCACCTTGGTCTCCTTCATGTAGAGAGGGACCACCACCTCGGTCTCCTTCATGTAGAGAGGGACCACCACCCCGGTCTCCTTCTTGTAGAGGGACCACCACCCAGGCCCCTTCTTGTAGAGGGACCACCACCCCGGGCCCCTTCTTGTAGAGAGGGACCACCACCCCGGGCCCCTTTTTGTAGAGAGGGACCACCACCAAGGCCCCTTCTTGTAGAGAGGGACCACCACCCCGGTCTCCTTCTTGTCGAGAGGGACCACCACCCCAGGCCCCTTCTTGTAGAGAGGGACCACCCCCCGAGTCTCCTTCATGTAGCGAGGGACCACCACCCCGGTCTCCTTCATGTAGAGGGACCACCAACCCCAGTCTCCTTCATGTAGAGGGACCACCAACCCCAGTCTCCTTCATGTAGAGGGACCACCACCCCGGTCTCCTTCATGTAGAGGGACCACCACCCCAGTCTCCTTCATGTAGAGGGACCACCACCCCGGTCTCCTTCATGTAGAGGGACCACCACCCCGGTCTCCTTCATGTAGAGAGAGACCACCATCCCGGTCTCCTTCATGTAGAGAGGGACCACCACCCCGGTCTCCTTCTTGTCGAGAGGGACCACCACCCCAGGCCCCTTCTTGTAGAGAGGGACCACCCCCCCAGGCCCCTTCTTGTAGAGAGGGACCACCATCCCAGTCTCCTTCATGTAGCGAGGGACCACCACCCCGGTCTCCTTCATGTAGAGGGACCACCACCCCAGTCTCCTTCATGTAGAGGGACCTCCACCCCGGTCTCCTTCATGTAGAGGGACCACCACCCCAGTCTCCTTCATGTAGAGGGACCACCACCCCGGTCTCCTTCATGTAGAGGGACCACCACCCCGGTCTCCTTCATGTAGAGAGGGACCACCACCCCGGTCTCCTTCATGTAGAGGGACCACCATCCCGGTCTCCTTCATGTAGAGAGAGACCACCAGCCCGGTCTCCTTCATGTAGAGAGGGACCACCACCCCGGTCTCCTTCATGTAGAGAGGGACCACCACCCCGGTCTCCTTCATGTAGAGGGACCACCACCGTAGGTCTCCTTCATGTAGAGAGGGACCACCACCCTCGCTCTCCTTCATGTAGAGGGACCACCACCGTAGGTCTCCTTCATGTAGAGAGGGACCACCACCCTCGCTCTCCTTCATGTAGAGGGACCACCACCTCGGTCTCCTTCATGTAGAGAGGGACCACCACCCCGGTCTCCTTCTTGTAGAGGGACCACCACCCAGGCCCCTTCTTGTAGAGGGACCACCACCCCGGGCCCCTTCTTGTAGAGAGGGACCACCACCCCGGTCTCCTTCTTGTCGAGAGGGACCACCCCCCCAGGCCCCTTCTTGTAGAGAGGGACCACCCCCCCAGGCCCCTTCTTGTAGAGAGGGACCACCACCCCGGTCTCCTTCTTGTAGAGAGGGACCACCACCTCGGTCTCCTTCATGTAGAGAGGGACCACCACCCCGGTCTCCTTCATGTAGAGAGGGACCACCACCCCGGTCTCCTTCTTGTAGAGAGGGACCACCACCTCGGTCTCCTTCTTGTAGATTGTAGAGAGGGACCACCACCACGGTCTCTTTCTTGTAGAGAGGGACCACCACCCCGGTCTCCTTCTTGTAGAGAGGGACCACCCCCCCAGGCCCCTTCCTGTAGAGAGGGACCACCACCCCGGTCTCCTTCATGTAGAGAGGGACCACCACCCCGGGCCCCTTCTTGTAGAGAGGGACCACCACCCCGGTCTCCTTCATGTAGAGGGACCACCCCCCGGTCTCCTTCATGTAGAGGGACCACCACCCCGGTCTCCTTCATGTAGAGGGACCACCACCTCGGTCTCCTTCATGTAGAGAGGGACCACCACCCTCGCTCTCCTTCATGCAGAGGGACCACCACCCCGGTCTCCTTCTTGTAGAGGGACCACCACCCAGGCCCCTTCTTGTAGAGGGACCACCACCCCGGGCCCCTTCTTGTAGAGTGGGACTACCACCCCGGGCCCCTTCTTGTAGAAAGGGACTACCACCCAGGCCCCTTCTTGTAGCGAGGGACCACCACCCCGGGCCCCTTCTTGTAGAGAGGGACCACCACCCCGGTCTCCTTCTTGAAGAGAGGGACCACCACCCTCGCTCTCCTTCATGTAGAGGGACCACCACCCCGGTCTCCTTCTTGAAGAGAGGGACCACCACCCCGGTCTCCTTCATGTAGAGGGACCACCACCTCGGTCTCCTTCATGTAGAGAGGGACCACCACCCCGGTCTCCTTCATGTAGAGGGACCACCACCTCGGTCTCCTTCATGTAGAGAGGGACCACCACCCCGGTCTCCTTCATGTAGAGGGACCACCACCTCGGTCTCCTTCATGTAGAGGGACCACCACCCCGGTCTCCTTCTTGAAGAGAGGGACCACCAGGGAGATGGTGGCCTCAGGGAGATGGAAGTACCCGCCCCAACATCCTGGACGTGACAGGGGATTGACGAGAACCTCGAAGTATTCCTTCCACCGCCCGACAATATGCTCCAACAGCTCCCCCCTGAGGCCACGGACAGTTTGCCAGAATCTTTTTGAGACTGACTGATAGTCCTGCTCCATGGACTCTCCAAACTCCTCCCAGTCCTGGTTCTTTGCAACAGCTGGACAGTGGCCTCAGGATACTAAGACACACTTTTCATTCATGTTTTGGACCAAGACCAGGTTCCAGGACTGATCCAGTTTGAAGGTTACCTGTGTGTCCTTTGAAGGTGGTGACCAGGCTGCAGGAGTCCTGTTCCAGCTTCAGGATGGTCACTTGTCCCGACTGATCTCCCACAAACGCATGGCGAGTCTCTACATCAAACCTGAGGCTCTTTAAGGACCAGAACTGCACACGTGGACAGAGTTGGAAGGTCCGACTACACAGATTGATGAACAGAATCAGTCACTCAAGATAAGACTAGATAAACCTTCCTAAACTAAAATAAAAGACCACTCAATATGCTCTTTTCATGTTCCCCAGGTCAGAGCCAGGGTTGATACATCACAATAACGGTAAGAATATAGACTATTGACATGTGCGCCGGTCAAACACAGGCAGCAGACTTTGAGAGACTTTGACAGAGTAAAGGATACTGCAGTCCAGAGACCCAGGAGGAGGTGCGGTGAGTGCCCAGCTGCTGGCCGCTCTCAGAACAGTGCCACGTGAAGCTCTTGTCCTGCCCCGAGCTCAGCAGCCACTCCATCTCCAGCACAAACAGCACCACAGACACCTTCCTCTGGTGGGCTGAGGGGTAAAGAAGAAGAGGAACACATTTAGGGGCTGTCACACTCTCTCTCTCTCTCTCTCTCACCCCCTCCTCTCACTCTCACCCCCTCCTCTCTCTCTCACCCCCTCCTCTCTCTCACCCCCTCCTCTCTCTCTCACCCCCTCCTCTCTCTCTCACCCCCTCCTCTCACTCTCACCCCCTCCTCTCACTCTCTCACCCCCTCCTCTCTCTCTCACCCCCTCTCTCTCTCTCACCCCCTCCTCTCTCTCTCACCCCTCCTCTCTCTCTCACCCCCCCTCTCTATCTCACCTGCTCCTCTCTCACCCCCTCCTCTCTCTCTCACCCTGGTAGGTGTTGCTGGGGGTCATCTTGTTGTAATCCTCAGACAGGATGAACTCCTGGAACAAAGACAGGAAAACTTGAATTCAGCCCAAATATGTCCACTTCAAACAAAAAACATGACATTTATCAACATTCATGGACAATGGTCTCTCCCTATGGTCCAATACCATGTGTTCTCTCCCTATGGTCCAATACCATGTATTCTCTCCCTATGGTCCAATACCATGTGTTCTCTCCCTATGGTCCAATACCATGTGTTCTCTCCCTATGGTCCATTACCATGTGTTCTCTCCCTATGGTCCAATACCATGTGTTCTCTCCCTATGGTTCAATACCATGTGTTCTCTCCCTATGGTCCAATACCATGTGTTCTCTCCCTATGGACCAATACCATGTGTTCTATATTTTTTGTGTCTTAAATTTTGATTCTCTGTGTTGGTGATTTCAATGGTTTTGTAAAGTCTCTGGGATGAAGCTGTTGTGATTTAGGGAAATACAAGAATTAAGTGAATTGAACACAAAGACCTCTGCAGCATCAGGACCAAACAAGGGCTGAATCTGCCTGAGTTCGTAAGACTTGTTCGAATCAACCATGGTCTCTCTCTGGTCTCTCTCTGGTCTCTCTCTGGTCTCTCTCTGGTCTCTCTCTGGTCTCTCTCTGGTCTCTCTCTGGTCTCTCTCTGGTCTCTCTCTGGTCTCTCTCTGGTCTCTCTCTGGTCTCTCTCTGGTCTCTCTCTGGTCTCTCTCTGGTCTCTCTCTGGTCTCTCTCTGGTCTCTCTCTGGTCTCCCTCTGGTTAGCTGGTTCGATAGTTAGATGGTGCACTTGTTTAACTCAGAGAAGGAAATGAATATTGTCCCTGTTTCTGTAATGGAATCATAAAACTGACTAAATATATTTTTTCACTCCGTCTCGTTCATAAATCCAAAAAGATACTTACACAGATGCTGCCGGTGTCGAGGCCGATAGACAACCTCCGCGTCTCTGGGTTGAAGGACATACAAGAGCACGAGGCTGGAAACAACACAGAACATGAACAAACGTCTGAGAAATTCTCACAAAATGTTTTGTTTTTCACAGTAATTTATAATGTTTTATTAAAGTTTTGTTTTAGTTTGTTTTGAATAAAACAGAAATACAGCAAAAGAGAGTTTGTTGAAAGGCTAATGGTGGCTGAGTGGATAGCACTCTCGCCTCTCAGCAAGAAGGTCCGAATCCCGGTTGTTTTCTGAGTGGAGTTTGCATGTTCTCCCCGTGTCTGCGTAGGTTTCCTCAGGGTGCTCCGGTTTCCCCTACCACTAAAAATATGTACAATAGGTCTGGCATGTGCCTCCTGTACTGGCGACCTCACTCCCAAAAAATCACAATTGTAAACTGCTTTGAGACTACTTACTACTATGCTAAAGGCTAAATGCTAACTGCTATAAGTAAACAGTTGCTATGGTAACTAGCTCTGTACTAGTGCTAGAAACAGAAAAAGTCACAAAGTTCTGAAGAGCAAACATGTGTGTTCTGCCCCAGTGTCAGTCACTAAAGTGTTTCATTTATTATAAAAGCAAAAACAATGTTCAAAATAATCAGCAGTAGTTTACCAAGTTTTGGTTCAGCCCACTCGGGGTTGCCATGCATCGGTTGCTATGCATCGGTTGCTATGCATCGGTTGCTATGCATCGGTTGCTATGCATCGGTTGCTATGCATCGGTTACTATGCAGCAGAAGTAACTCAGGTATAAACATGTAAGTTTTCAGTTTGTTGAAGTTAAAACTCTTGTGTCCCATTTCTGATCTGCAGCTACGACAGCAACGACTGAGTTTTATAAGTGTTTAGTGTTTCATGTTTGTGGTTTTAACACCAGCACTAACTCGTTTAGCAGCAATCGTAGAATATGTCATTTTATAGAGCTAAGCTAATGTACTCTATTTCTGTAATTTTTGTAAGCTGCAAGACGTCAGTTTCCTGCTCGTGAAGACGGAGGCTGTTCATCTACGTCAGGGCTCTCCAACCTGTAGCTCGCCACCCCCTTCCAGGTCGCTCGCCAAAGGATTGAGAAATTAGCAATTCAAATAATTTACTTAATATTTCAGATTTTATTATTCATAATCATTATTTATTATTGTAAATGCACTTTGTCACTAAAATATGTGATGATAAATAACGACTGTATCCAATATCAGGCTCGTTCACACCAATCACCACATTTTTCCCAGGGCCGTTTAAAGTCGTAGCTCTCTGCCTTTATCATCCCATATCAGTACAGTGCATGAGCTGACCAATTACACTTCTGACACTACAAAGCCGTCAAATTGACTGCTCTGGGAGTCCTGGTGTTAAATGACGAGAGACACCAGAGAGACACCAGAGAGAGAGACCAGAGAGACACCAGAGAGACACCAGAGAGACACCAGAGAGAGAGACCAGAGAGACACCAGAGAGACACCAGAGAGACACCAGAGAGACACCAGAGAGACACCAGACGAGAGAGCAGCAGAGTCTGAGAGCTGCTGTTTCTGCTGAAGCTGCAGATGTCAGAAAGAGGAACATCACAGCAGCCGAGGCCGGAATAATCTCAAAGAGGAACAAAGAGTCTCTCTCTCAGTGTGTCTGTCTGTGGGAGTCTCTCTCTCAGTGTGTCTGTCTGTGGGAGTCTCTCTCTCAGTGTGTCTGTCTGTGGGAGTCTCTCTCTCAGTGTGTCTGTCTGTGGGAGTCTCTCTCTCAGTGTGTGTCTGTCTGTGGGAGTCTCTCTCTCAGTGTGTCTGTCTGTGGGAGTCTCTCTCTCAGTGTGTCTGTCTGTGGGAGTCTCTCTCTCAGTGTGTCTGTCTGTGGGAGTCTCTCTCTCAGTGTGTGTCTGTCTGTGGGAGTCTCTCTCTCAGTGTGTCTGTCTGTGGGAGTCTCTCTCTCAGGGTGTCCTCTCTCTAGGGTGTGGGGAGTCTCTCTCTCAGTGTGTCCGTCTGTGGGAGTCTCTCTCTCAGTGTGTCTGTCTGTGGGAGTCTCTCTCTCAGTGTGGTCTGTCTGTGGGAGTCTCTCTCTCAGTGTGTCTGTCTGTGGGAGTCTCTCTCTCAGTGTGTGTCTGTCTGTGGGAGTCTCTCTCTCAGTGTGTCTGTCTGTGGGAGTCTCTCTCTCAGTGTGTGTCTGTCTGTGGGAGTCTCTCTCTCAGTGTGTCTGTCTGTGGGAGTCTCTCTCTCAGGGTGTCCGTCTGTGGGAGTCTCTCTCTCAGTGTGTCCGTCTGTGGGAGTCTCTCTCTCAGTGTGTCTGTCTGTGGGAGTCTCTCTCTCAGTGTGTCTGTCTGTGGGAGTCTCTCTCTCAGTGTGTCCGTCTGTGGGAGTCTCTCTCTCAGTGTGTCTGTCTATGGGAGTCTCTCTCTCAGTGTGTCTGTCTGTGGGAGTCTATCTCTCAGTGTGTCCGTCTGTGGGAGTCTCTCTCTCAGTGTGTCTGTCTGTGGGAGTCTCTCTCTCAGTGTGTCCGTCTGTGGGAGTCTCTCTCTCAGTGTGTCCGTCTGTGGGAGTCTCTCTCTCAGTGTGTCTGTCTGTGGGAGTCTCTCTCTCAGTGTGTGTCTGTCTGTGGGAGTCTCTCTCTCAGTGTGTGTCTGTCTGTGGGAGTCTCTCTCTCAGTGTGTCTGTCTGTGGGAGTCTCTCTCTCAGTGTGTCCGTCTGTGGGAGTCTCTCTCTCAGTGTGTCCGTCTGTGGGAGTCTCTCTCTCAGTGTGTGTCTGTCTGTGGGAGTCTCTCTCTCAGTGTGTGTCTGTCTGTGGGAGTCTCTCTCTCAGTGTGTCTGTCTGTGGGAGTCTCTCTCTCAATGTGTCTGTCTGTGGGAGTCTCTCTCTCAGTGTGTCCCGCCGGGGTTTCTAGCTTTTCTATTGGAGAGGTTTCTCTGATGCAGGAGGGTCTAAGGACTGTGAGGATCCAGGACTTTTACCACAAACACTTAGGTTTATGAAGTTATCTCAGCTTCGGGCAAGTGCTAGTTACCATAGCAACACAATGATTTTCATTTATATCAGACAGACATAGACACACAGAGAGACAGACAGACAGAAGGACGGACAGACGCAGACGCACACACACACACCCACACACGCACACACACACACAGAGACACACCCTGGTGGACACATCACCCCTCAGTGTGTGTGAGTACTTACAGGGCAGGGTGTGGTAAACACTGGGCCAGTACTGACCACTGTCCCGCTTCATCCAAACTCGAATCGTCCTGTAGGAAAAACATGTGACATCACCTCACATAAAACTATTATATCATAACTATGATCAAATCTGTTAGCAACCTCAGTTTCATGGTCCCAGTCCAGGACCCCATCCGTTATTCCAACCCCAAATGCACCACTACGTTAATATTATTCAGTTTATTTTAGACTAAAAACATGAGAAATAATGTAAAATCTCTCTTTGTTCCTCATTCAAACACACAGGCAGAGTTTGATTGACAGATTCCACATTTACATAATGGAGAGAGAGGTTCTGGTTCTTCAATCCTCCACTTTCCCATCAAGAATATCAGCTCAATATTTTATTTTGAATGACTGACTGCACCTAATCCAAATCCTTTTTATACAAAGGCAGTTTATTCAGCTAACCAGAGGGAGACCATGATTTTAGACCAATGCGATCAGTTGTTTTTGTTGCTTGTTGTGTTCTCAGTGTGGTGTGAATAAAGTTGGGTCAGATTGAAGGATTGTACAAAGCTTAAACTTTAACCAGGACGTTTCTGTGATTCTGCAGTTTCTGGAGAGAACGATGCAAATGACCTGATCCCGGAACAAACGCCTCGGTGTCCATTTACAGTTTTGGATGTGACACAATAGTATTTACACATTTCCTGTGACGCATAAAACCCCAAATACATTGTTTTTAAGAATCATTTCAGTTCAATGTATGTTTGAAGAGCTTTAAATCACAACCGCTGTCTCACATTTTTATTCGCGAGATATTGTTACCAGTGAGAACCTCTCCACCGACTCCCACTGATGTCTGCTGTCGTTGTGTCCTTGGGCAAGACACTTAACCCACTTTGCCTACAAGGGGCGCGGTAGTAAACATGAACAGGCTCCGCAGTTGTTGTTGTTGTACAGTCTGACAGCAGCAGGAAGGACAGTTGTATCGCTGCAGAAATGTCCTGGTTTCTGGTTCAGAAACAAGCCACAGCGGCGTCACTGCAGCAGCTGATACAACCACATCCATCGCCTCCACGTTAGTTTAACCACTGTATTCAGACTGGCAATGCTAATCTGCTAGCTCGGTGAAGCCCACAATAGAGAAGTGTTCAAGGAAGAAGTTTTGCTCCAACTCACTCTGGCTCCTAATGACTTAGGGACTGTCTGAAGATAATGTAGTCGGGAAAATTAACTCCCATATAAGGAAATTAGCTCCTTCCGCATAAAGGCTAACACTGTGGTGACATCACACGCAGGAGGGTCTAAGGTCAGTGATGATCTGCTCCTTATGGACTCAGTTTTTGTAATGGCTTTGAATAATATGAGGGACATGAATCGGTATGTCGCAGAATCGGTATCGCAGAATCGGTATATTGCAGAATCGGTATCGCAGAATCGGTATATTGCAGAATCGGTATTGCAGAATCGGTATATTGCAGAATCGGTATATCGCAGAATTGGTATACTGCAGAATCGGTATATCGCAGAATCGGTATTGCAGAATTGGTATACTGCAGAATCGGTATTGCAGAATCGGTATATCGCAGAATCGGTATATTGCAGAATCGGTATATCGCAGAATTGGTATCGCAGAATCGGTATATCGCAGAATTGGTATACTGCAGAATCGGTATATCGCAGAATTGGTATCGCAGAATCGGTATCGCAGAATCGGTATATCGCAGAATCGGTATCGCAGAATCGGTATATTGCAGAATCGGTATCGCAGAATCGGTATACCGCAGAATCGGTATATCGCAGAATCGGTATCGCAGAATCGGTATCGCAGAATCGGTATCGCAGAATCGGTATATCGCAGAATCGGTATCGCAGAATCGGTATATCGCAGAATCGGTATCGCAGAATGCGGGTATATCGCAGAATCGGTATCGCAGAGAATCGGTATATTGCAGAATCGGTATCGCAGAATCGGTATATCGCAGAATCGGTATACTGCAGAATCGGTATATATCGCAGAATCGGTATATCGCAGAATCGGTATCGCAGAATCGGTATCGCAGAATCGGTATCGCAGAATCGGTATATCGCAGAATCGGTATTGCAGAATCGGTATCGCAGAATCGGTATATCGCAGAATCGGTATCGCAGAATCGGTATATCGCAGAATCGGTATCGCAGAATCGGTATCGCAGAATCGGTATATCGCAGAATCGGTATTGCAGAATTGGTATATTGCAGAATCGGTATCGCAGAATCGGTATCGCAGAATCGGTATACTGCAGAATCGGTATATCGCAGAATCGGTATCGCAGAATCGGTATCGCAGAATCAGTATATCGCAGAATCGGTATATCGCAGAATCGGTATCGCAGAATCGGTATATCACAGAATCGGTATACTGCAGAATCGGTATATCGCAGAATCGGTATATCGCAGAATCGGTATATCGCAGAATCGGTATCGCAGAATCGGTATATCGCAGAATCGGTATATCGCAGAATCGGTATATCGCAGAATCGGTATACTGCAGAATCGGGAGGGTTTCCTCCAGAGGGGGGGATGGGGGGGGATCAGTCCCCCCCTAGCCATGGCCCTAGGGGGGATATCCCCCCCTCAATTTTCTTACACATGCATGTATACAATTCTCACATCAAAAAGTGCAATAACATTATTTTCATTGGGATACATCTGATCTGGCTCACTGTCTAATCTATAATCTAAAACATGATGATGGTAAAAAATTACATAAAAACACCAAATCAGAAACTTCCGTACAAGAAAAATGTGTTATTCTTTATTCTGAATCGGAGTCTCCTCAGATGAATAGCGGTTCTCTTTTCGCGGTCTTGCAGATTTATTTTTATCGTGATTTTCACTGTATGTGAACTTGGTGTGTTCATCCTGATTGGCTAAGGAAGAACCAGTGTATTGTGTTCTGCGTCCTGATTGGCTAAGGAAGAACCAGTGTATTGTGTTCTGCGTCCTGATTGGCTAAGGAAGAACCAGTGTATTGTGTTCTGCGTCCTGATTGGCTAAGGGGTAATCTCTGTGCAGTGTTTCCTGTATCACAGCATTCAGCCTGACAAATGTAAATCCATGTCTGATTGCAGTGTGACAGTAAGTGCTGTATGCTAATTTTCTCCTTGACAAAACCGTGGACTAAACCCACAACATGGTTAGTGCTAAAAGTTGAACTTCTGGACATGTTGCAACGACGACAGCAAAGAGGAGCACGGTGCGGAGCCCAGGCCATTGGCGAGGGACTTTCATGCAGCACTAAGCCCATTTCTTTCAACAATTTTTACAATTTTGATTTCAAGATTTCAAAAGGCTATAACTTTAAAGTAGTTTGAGATGAAGGCATATTGTAAATGAGAACTATCTTCAGTATGAACCAAACTTTGGGATGGAAGTTGATTCGTCATCTAATTTGCATATTGTGACGTCATCAAGGTGGTGGCCATTTTGGAAAATGTTAATTATAGTATAAAGATTTCAAAAATCTGTAGTTTGAGAGTGTATTTTGAGATCAGGGAATACCATCAACAGTCTACGTGAAATATCTTTAGTATGAAAACACAATGTGGGATAGAAATAAATTCACTGATCAAATGTATATAGAATATTTTAGCACTGGTCCACGGCCATATGGAACTTTATATGCATTAGACCTTCAATGATCAAGATGGCACTGCTTATAGTTTACCAGTCATGAAATCTGCACTTTGGTTTCAATATTACCCTTTCAAAAGACCTGTGGGCATACAGTTTGTCTCAGTGGAAATGAGGCTCCAGAATTCATTGTTTAGAAACAGAGCGATTAAATGAATGGGCTCAGAACTTGTCAGATTGTCTCAACAATAAACGACAGGCTCTTCAAAATTTCTGATCTACTTTTATGGATTCTCTTCTCTAAAGAACTGCCTTCATCATCTCCGTCCGTAAAGGCAGATTAGTGGTGTGTTTTCTTCCGTGGCTTCTGCCACGTCTCCCGCGTTCCCCGCGGTTGTTTAACCCCGCTGCATTCACCCATATGCCCGGTGTTATGACCCCCCTGTCCCCTTCACCACGTACCCTGTCTGGTGTTCGCAGAATGTTTCCACTGTGGCCGCACACCGCGGTAAAGAGGTCCGGCTTTTTGGAGTCAGCGGTAAAGAGGTCCGCACATTAAAAGCGGGTGGCCGCTTTATGTTAAACAGTGCATTGTGACGGCGCATCCCCGCGGCTTCTCTTTCCAATGTTGCTGTAATTAACAGCATAAAGAGGCTATCCGCTTTTAATGTGCGGACCGCTTTACCGCTGACTCCGAAAAGCCGGACCTCTTTACCACGGGGCCACACGGAGGACGTAAACTGTGGGTGACTGTGGACTATTGTGGCGCGGACTCCTGTCACTAATAATGTCTGTGTCTGCTTCACTGGAGACCTGCGTGTCTCTGAATCTGAGTGAGCCAGTACCAAATACTTCTCTGATCTCTGGAGACCTCTGGCTCTGCTCTGGCTCCGCTCAGAACTACGGCTCCTGCTTCGCGTTGCTGCGCCGCAGGTGTTTTACAAACTCATTTTACTCTAATACTTTGAATACAACCATTCCCACAAAGGCCGCTCATATTAAAGGCACACATGTCCACTAACTCCTCGTGAAAAGTATTAAGTAAAATTACTGCAATAAACGTGTGTGATTATTTTTATTTTTTTCTGGGGCATTGGACCTCGAACCCCCAAACCCTCAAATCTGTATATTGCAGAATCGGTATATCACAGAATCGGAATATCACAGAATCGGAATATCGCAGAATCGGTATATCACAGAATCGGAATATCGCAGAATCGGTATCGCAGAATCGGTATCGCAGAATCGGTATATCGCAGAATCGGTATATCGCAGAATCGGATCGCAACACTTGCTGTATAGCAGTATGTTAAGAATTGTAATAACATAGAATTGAGTGTGTATTGAATTGTAGCCCAAATATCGCAATACTATCAAATTGCCACATTTTTACCAATTCCCACCTCTAGTAACCGAAAACTGATCCAACACCTTTTCAAACATGGATTAATCAATTATCAAAAACAAAATAAATATTGGTAAATTCTACGTGCTGTTTAATCAAAAAATATTTAGATGGAGGTTTTAGACTTACTTCCTTATCAGGCTAAAGCTAGAGGTTTTCTACTTACTTACTTACTTAAAATAATACTTATGCTATTATTTTTAATTAAGATGTTATTTTAATTTAGTATAGATTTATTGTTCATTTATCTTGAGCTGTGTGCTGGTCATTCTGTAACTGGTAATGCAACACTGACATTTCCCCACTGTGGGACGAGTACAGGACCTTCATCTCCTGTTTACTACAAAACATATGTTCTCATATGTCCACTGTGCGCACATACAAGGCACATACGAGGCACATACGAGGCACATACAAGGCACATACAAGGCACATACGAGGCACATACAAGGCACCTGTCTTGGCATAACTCTTATACTAGAATATCATATTATAATTATATTTTCTCTATTTCTCTTGTTGTAAAACTGCAATAATTGAGCTACTGTGTTCCGCAGGATCCGCTTATCTCAGTAATGTGGGCGAAATATGCAGCGATTCAGCAAAACACTGCAGAACAAGCTAATATTTAACCAGAAGTCGCGTTTACGCAAGACACGTTCTCCAATGGACTGTAGCAGACGCAGATCCAGGCTGTGCGGATCCAGGCTGTGCAGATAGATCCAGGCTGTGCAGATCCAGACTGTGCGGATCCAGGCTGTGCGGATCCAGACTGTGCGGATCAGACTGTGCGGATCCAGACTGTGCGGATCCAGGCTGTGCGGATCCAGACTGTGCGGATCCAGGCTCTGCGGATCCAGGCTGTGCAGATCCAGGCTGTGCGGATCCAGACAGTACAGATCCAGACTGTGCGGATCCAGACTGTGCAGATCCAGACTGTGCAGATCCAGGCTGTGCTGATCCAGGCTGTGCTGATCCAGGCTGTACAGATCCAGGCTGTGCAGATCCAGACTGTACAGATCCAGGCTGTGCAGTGGAAAAAGGCTTAAATGTGTTGCTAATGCTACAGCGGAGGTACCTGTCATCGGACACGCTGATAACCCCGTCCTCTTTGGGGATGATGACCGCGGCGCTGACCACGTCCTGGAAAGCCTCAATGGAGCTCTGCAGACACGGCCTCCGGTCCCGCGCCTCCCCTCGGGTCTCTGCGGCCATGGGTGCCCTCCGCGGCGAGGAACAGCCAGTGTGTGTGCCGCTGTCAGGAGCTCCGTAGGCGGGCGGTGGAGGTGGAGCGAGAGCAGGGGGGAGAGGCGCAGTGTTGTGGCCGAGGAGAGAGCGCTGAGAGGCGGGTCAGCTGACTGCCACACACCGCTGAGTGGTTGCTGATAAACGCTAGAGGAAGAGGTGGGGCTGTTGCCATGGTGATTGCGGTGGTCGGCCATCTTGGGAGTGTAAGTTTCCCAAACAAAATGAGATAGATAGATAGATACATAGATACATAGATAGATAGATAGATAGAAAGATAGATAGATAGATAGATAGATAGATAGATAGATACATAGATAGATAGAAAGATAGATAGATCCTTCCTTACTCTTTAAAATTGTGAGTTTTTTGACAGTTTGGAGATGAAAAATATAACAATGTTTTTAATACCACTTGAAATGTAATGTCTTTGTACAGAAGAAGGAAGAACCAGGAAGGATAAAGAAGTGGGTATTTGTTTAACTGTTTGATTTGTTTAACTGTTTGATTCTCAGATCTGTGTTGGCAAATACAAAACTTTGTGAAGTCCTCCGAGATAATTACTGCTGGGATTTAGAGCTAAACAAAAATAAAAGGAATTGAATTTATTTGGATGCAGCCAGTTGCCCACATGACTGTTTTCCCTTTTGAAATTTGAAACCATTTTATAAAACAAAGCTTTCTAGATTTTTTTATCAAAGTTGTAAACGTATCACAGTCTGCTCATGAAAGAATGGACACTGTTGCTTTAAATGATTTATCTTTATTTATATTTGTCTCCATTTGTGGATGACAGAACAGGGGTATAAGACAGAACACAGGTATATAACAGTTATTGTAAAAGTATTTAAGAGACGTGTTCGCTTTTGTTGCTTAGTATGAGTTTGAGTATTTACTTATGTACTTATTTACTTACATTACAGCATTATATTAATTACAACAGAACTAAGTACAAATACACGGTAAATACATACACCAACATTTATACTTGTACTCAAACTGTGGAAGGATTGTGTTTTTATAAGTATAATTGATAATATTCTGGATGTTTTTTTTAATTTGAGTTTATTTGGGTTTTGAGCATGACTGTCTATATTTACAGTTTTGAGTAGAATCTTACAGTCAAAAGATGGCGACCGTGTGACCAACGTGTTACAGGAGAGAGCTGTCAGAATAAAACACTTCCTTTTTATCACAAATGTGGATTAAGGAGAATCATGAACATTCTTCACCGTCCTGTTTGTTTCATTGATCCATAAAACTATCTTTCATGCGAGTTTGTGGAAGTTTGAACACATTTGGAAACGTACATTTTTACCAGATCTTTTCAAAATAAAGGTGTAAATATCCACTCGTGTCTATTTCACAATAAAATCAGACGTGTTTCTTTATCATGTGTTAATGACTTGTGGAATGTTGTTGATTTTATTTTTGATTTATTAGTGCTAATCTATTGTATTTATATATGTATAATTGGTATTTCATTGTTTTATTTGAATCATATCTTATTATTATTATTATCTGTCTTTTTTATCTCCATAACGCAGAATTGTGTATTTAAGTGTGTCACGTTTATCTCTGTGCAGCACTTTCCAAACTTGTTTTGTAAATGATCTATAAAAATAAGACGGATTGGATTCTTTGTTTATTTGGATGGGACAGTCTGCACACACCAGAACTATTGTACGTATTTTCAGTGGTAGGGGAAACCGTAGCCCCCGGAGGATTCCTACGCAGTTCACTTGTAAGCTCTGTGACACTGTGAGGACTTGTGTATCTGCTTCTGAAGTGAACCCATGAGTGTAAACACCACCACAATATTGTAAAAATATAAATATTACAATGTTTTACTTTACCCAGGCAAACCAGCAGGTGGCGCACCTTTAAGACAAGATAAGAAAACGTTATACTCGTCCCGCAGTTGGATGTTCTGATGTTACAGCGCACAGACAGGACAGAAGCACACAGGGATCTGCAATGCTTCTTAACTAGCTGTAAATGCTTCATCAGGTCACAGCAGCAGAGGTGGTGTAACCTTGGATGGAGCAGGACTGGTCACAGCGGCGGAGGTGGTGTAGCCGCTGGGTGGAGCAGGACTGGTCACAGCAGCAGAGGTGGTGTAGCCTCGGGTGGAGCAGGACTGGTCACAGCAGCAGAGGTGGTGTAGCCGCTGGGTGGAGCAGGACAGGTCACAGCAGCAGAGGTGGTGTAGCCGCTGGGTGGAGCAGGACTGGTCACAGCAGCAGAGGTGGTGTAGCCGCTGGGTGGAGCAGGACGGGTCACAGCAGCAGAGGTGGTGTAGCCTTGGGTGGAGCAGGACTGGTCACAGCAGCAGAGGTGGTGTAGCCTCGGGTGGAACAGGACTGGTCACAGCAGCAGAGGTGGTGTAGCAGCTGGGTGGAGCAGGACTGGTCACAGCAGCAGAGGTGGTGTAGCCTCGGGTGGAGCAGGACTGGTCACAGCAGCAGAGGTGGTGTAGCCGCTGGGTGGAGCAGGACAGGTCACAGCAGCAGAGGTGGTGTAGCCGCTGGGTGGAGCAGGACTGGTCACAGCAGCAGAGGTGGTGTAGCCTCGGGTGGAACAGGACTGGTCACAGCAGCAGAGGTGGTGTAGCAGCTGGGTGGAGCAGGACTGGTCACAGCAGCAGAGGTGGTGTAGCCTCGGGTGGAGCAGGACTGGTCACAGCAGCAGAGGTGGTGTAGCCGCTGGGTGGAGCAGGACAGGTCACAGCAGCAGAGGTGGTGTAGCCGCTGGGTGGAGCAGGACTGGTCACAGCAGCAGAGGTGGTGTAGCCGCTGGGTGGAGCAGGACGGGTCACAGCAGCAGAGGTGGTGTAGCCTTGGGTGGAGCAGGACTGGTCACAGCAGCAGAGGTGGTGTAGCCTCGGGTGGAACAGGACTGGTCACAGGAGCAGAGGTGGTGTAGCAGCTGGGTGGAGCAGGACGGGTCACAGCAGCAGAGGTGGTGTAGCCTCGGGTGGAGCAGGACTGGTCACAGCAGCAGAGGTGGTGTAGCCGCTGGGTGGAGCAGGACGGGTCACAGCAGCAGAGGTGGTGTAGCAGCTGGGTGGAGCAGGACTGGTCACAGCAGCAGAGGTGGTGTAGCAGCTGGGTGGAGCAGGACTGGCCACAGCAGCAGAGGTGGTGTAACCTTGGGTGGAGCAGGACAGGTCACAGCAGCAGAGGTGGTGTAGCCCCTGGGTGAAGCAGGACTGGTCACAGCAGCAGAGGTGGTGTAGCCGCTGGGTGGAGCAGGACGGGTCACAGCAGCAGAGGTGGTGTAGCAGCTGGGTGGAGCAGGACGGGTCACAGCAGCAGAGGTGGTGTAGCCTCGGGTGGAGCAGGACTGGTCACAGCAGCAGAGGTGGTGTAGCCGCTGGGTGGAGCAGGACGGGTCACAGCAGCAGAGGTGGTGTAGCAGCTGGGTGGAGCAGGGCAGGTCACAGCAGCAGAGGTGGTGTAGCAGCTGGGTGGAGCAGGACTGGCCACAGCAGCAGAGGTGGTGTAACCTTGGGTGGAGCAGGACAGGTCACAGCAGCAGAGGTGGTGTAGCCCCTGGGTGAAGCAGGACTGGTCACAGCAGCAGAGGTGGTGTAGCCGCTGGGTGGAGCAGGACTGGTCACAGCAGCAGAGGTGGTGTAGCCGCTGGGTGGAGCAGGACGGGTCACAGCAGCAGAGGTGGTGTAGCCGCTGGGTGGAGCAGGACGGGTCACAGCAGCAGAGGTGGTGTAGCAGCTGGGTGGAGCAGGACGGGTCACAGCAGCAGAGGTGGTGTAGCCTCGGGTGGAGCAGGACTGGTCACAGCAGCAGAGGTGGTGTAGCAGCTGGGTGGAGCAGGACGGGTCACAGCAGCAATACACAGAAGATTATTCACAGAAAATAAAATAAAGCAAAACAAAAATACCCGTGAATGTTTATTTTGTTTTGGTTCTTGGCATTTAAGATACATTTATATATTTTTACTTTAAATGTTTGTGATTCTATCTAGAGATCAATCTCATCTTTCCTGATCTTGCATACTCTGAGTGATCTCATTGAACTTCCATCCATCCATTTTCTTCCCCTTAATCCATTTCTGGTTCGGGGGTGGCAGTCAGAGCACCAGCCCCTCACTGATCCTCCTGCAGGTGCTGAGTCCACAGGAGCAGAGATCTTCCAGCAGGGGCTTCAGGCAAAGTGGGGTTAAGTGTCTTGCCCAAGGACACAACGACAGCTAAAGGTGCATCGCTCATATCTTTTTTATTTCATCTATCTTATTGTAAAAAAGATTGGACAAAGCAAAACGTGTACATGAATCGAATCCCCTCCCACGCGCTACACTGGCTATATTAGTTTTATTGTGAAAATCTGAACATTTTCAAAGGAAGTCGCTGCAGTCTCAGTTCCCTCTTGACGTCTGCTCCAAAAGAAGTCTCTCAAAGAAACATCAGACAAAAGACAGTTCTCCTCTGCCCTGTCAACATCCCCACACGGATCCTCCACATTCTTTTTTTCACGGAAGTCCTCATACTTTCACGGAATAACACCGGACACGGGCCTGCTTTATAGTTTGTTTGGCCCTATGTGCTGTGATGGTTGGAGCAGTGGCACAGCCGTGGGTTTAGGGTTATAGACGCTGTGGATTGTCCCCAGGCCTCGTGTTGTGTGCGCGTCTCCAAAACCCCCAGAGAAGTCCTGACAAGGGCGGGAGAAAGTGTCCTGCAGCGAATACTGAACAAAACCTTTCTTCTCCTCATGGGTCTACCACTAAGGGACAGATTGGCCTATTTACAATAAGTGCCATATGTGCCCAAGTATGCTATATTATAGGATAACAGTGAAATAACCGGGGCCAGAACCACATTAACATAATCAGACAAAAGGCAGACAATATGTGATACATATATTTAGCAAATTAGAGGTTACACAGACCTATTTTTGATATAATCTTCAATAACAATGAAATAACAGGGGTTAGAACCACATGGACAGAATCAGAGGGAAGGTAAATGTTTGTGATGTATATATTAGACGTATGAGAGGTTACACAGACTTAATTCTGATTTATTCTTCAAGGACTGTCTTTCACACAGGAGCCCACGCCCGAGTACACACAAGAACGTTGATTATGTAACCGCTTCCCCCATAAACCCAACCTGCCTACGTGCTATATCAGCTCCTGTGACTGTCTCTGTGCCGTAAACAAAGCGCGTGGCCTGATTTTCGCTGTTTTTGACACTTTATGCGTTAAAGACTATTTTCCTTGCATTCCTCCTGGGCAAGCCGCGCATGCGCATTAGGCTCTGGGCTCTTTCCTTATTTGGATATGGTAATGAAGGGCTTAGAGTGGCCAATCAGCGAGGAGTATGTGTCCACGTGACAGCCAAAGCCCGCTGTGGGGGCGGGGCTTACGCAGGGTCGCGGTATAAAATCGGCGGACAGGCAGCTCGCAGCCAGTGCAGGCAGCGCAGGACACACTGTGGGGGAACTTTGTGACGATGAAACTTAGAAATTATTACAATATAGTGTTAAAATTATCAATATCCCTCGAAAATCAATAACCGGCCCCCAGAGTTTGAGGGTTTTAGCGTAGTTAGCCCGGAGAGCGTCTCCAAACTCACTATTCTGACACTTTTTTGAAAGAATGTGTGAGACAGACAGTTAGCAGCTAGCCGCTAGCTCGCCAGTTGAGAGGTGGTACAGGCGGCATAGGAGAACAAAAGAATTTTTTTGCGTTCTGGCTGGTTGTACTGACACCAAGTCCATGCAGAACGTGTCATACCATCACAATGCCCGTTTTACTTTTTCTGATAGACACGTCCGCGTCAATGAACCAGCGCACTCATCTGGGCACTACCTATCTGGACATAGCAAAAGGCGCTGTTGAGACTTTTATGAAGGTATTGTAACTCGGGTCACTATGTTTGGGGAGCTCCCTGAGGTCTGGGGGTCTTCTCTCAACGCTCATGTGTCCGTAACACTGACGAACAACTCTTGTGTCCACAGCTCAGGGGCAGAGATCCAGCGAGCCGAGGGGACCGGTACATGTTGGTAAATTTTGAAGAGCTTCCATACGGGATTAAGGTAGAGTTCGCTTTCAAGCCTATGCCCAGCGCCTGTGTGTTTGCTAGTCTCCGTCCCAGACCTCCGCCACGTTGTGAAAACCGCATCAATTGTGCAAAGAGAATCTTCAGCAGGAGCTTTCATACCCCTTTTAAAACATGGCCGACATTTTGTTTCAATGTGCAGCAAGGAACTCTGGGTGTTATTTATACAGCGAGGTGATATGGGGGGCGGGCTGGGGTGACAGACTAGCCTACTTTATTTTGTTTGAACTTCAATTTCCACTCTATTATCGGGACACACTTGACACTTATAATCAATAAGCCCTATATTTATGACTACTGGTCTGTGAAATGCCATATTTAGTCATAGAGGTTAGTAAAAGCAGTGGGTTGGAACTTACTCTATATTATATATTTCTATATGCTTTGCTATTTAAGATCAGGGATAGTTATTATCACTTTATTTGCTGTTAATTATCCAATTTAACAGATCTAATACAAACTGAAAACAAGGCAAAGATAGTCACAACTGATTTGTTTACATGTCAGTTGCACCAAGAAAAGTATGTGCTGAAGCAAAAACACGTTTACAAATAAGAACGTGTGAGTTTAAAGTCGTAAAGGGAGTTTTGATGGGTTTTTCTGAGCAGAAGTGCAGAGGCAAAGTTCTTATATACTTGCAACTCATGTGTAAACAGTACCAGGAACAAGGACGTGAGATCTATGCCTATTAAACGGTTATTGCCACACAGTTGCAGAATTACAGTCCAAGTGATAAAGTAGGACACTATACATTCATTGCAAGATATTCTACAGCTTCACCCCGAAAAGATTATTTATTATTAGCGGTAACTACTTGTATGAGAGATGTGACATTGTTTTATGACCGGTTTGAAATGGGATCACATGGGTAACAGCAGGGAATAATTTGAGGTCCAGCAAGGTTTACATTTTTGTCTTTTTCTACATTATACTAAGAAAAGTCCATTCAAAAACAAACCAGAGGAAGACCCTGGACACGCTGGAGGGACGGTGTCTCTCCAGGGAAGACTGCATGTACAGGGAATTCTGGGCATCTCTGCTTTGAATGCAGTTCTCCTGACCCGGCTCCAGATAAAGCGGAAGAAACTAGATGGACTAACGCATAAGGAAATGTCATTACACTCTGTATATTGTCACATGCTTCACTCCAGCTCTATGTATCGCAGAATTATGTCTACAAAGGCTTTCAATGCATATAATTGTATTTTTAGGCCGGATGGAAGGAAAGCCACGCCACTTTTATGACAGAGTTGAGAAACCTGCAGGCAAACGGACTCACGAGTATCGGCCATTCCCTGAGGACGTCTTTTGATTTGCTCAATCTCAATAGATTAGTGACTGGAATAGACAACTATGGGCAGGTACGTAGCGCTGACACAAAGACCAAAGCCTAATAATAACAATGACGATGTGTGTGTGTGCTATAAATGTGCTGTCGATAAAGTACACCCCCCCCCCCCCCCCGCCATCATATGAACTCAAAGGTCCCCCAAACATCCCACCTCCACTGTCCAAGCACCGCCCGCACACTGTGGTCCACATGCAACACACAAAAAGCATAACCACCACAGAAACATAAACACAGTGGGAACACCATCAGTGTTAAAACAGCAGCAGAGGAAATGGAAGGTGTGATAAAATAAATCAAAGATGGAACAATGAGGTTTTGTTCTTGGGGCATCTAGCAGTAAATAAGACCTACCTTAATCTTGAGACACTATAATTTAAGTAAAACAATACAGAAGAGGTTAGAATGAATAGATATAGGAAATTAAGCTTTGCCCTGCCTCTGTCAATGGCCAAGTGTAAATTGTCAAGTATTTTAAAAAAAATCCTTTAAAAGTAGATACAATGCTAAGTTATTAAATAATCTAAACTTGTATCAAATATGGCAGAAGTTAAGAGTAGGAACCACTTAAAATATGAACCCTTGTTCCTTTATTGTGAGTTAGGGTTTTGTTACCTGCAAATACAGGGCTGTAAAATCAGAGAAATGCACTGACTGAATAAGAAGTGCTTGTATTTGTATAAACCAGTGAGGGAAAGTTTCAGTCACCTCCTCATTAACAGAGGAGCAGTTGTAAAGTCTGATTGTGTTCAGTGTTCCTGCTCTAAAGTGAATTCAGCTAATTCAGCTAAAAGTTCCCTAAACAGTGTTAAAATTATAATGATAATAATACATTGGTTATTCTTTCACTCCATACACGGTGGTGATAAACTTGGTAGCCACAGCTGCCCTGGGGCACACTGACATCCAGTTTGTGCCATTAGCCCCTTCCACCACCAACACACACACACACACACCCCAGACTCATTCTAATGTGGGGGAAGTGTCTTGCCTAAGGACACGACCACAGTTTGGCACTTTACAGCCGCAGCCGCCCCACTGTGGCTCCTGATGTTTCCAGAGGTCTCCCATCACAGTACTTACCAGGCCCGGCCCTGCTTAAAGTGGTTCTCACCCCCGCTCCTCGGAGCTTACGTTACTCACATTTCCTGTTCAAATCTTCCTCTAAATGGGCGTAGCCTGGAGGACTAAAGGGGGCGTGAACGAGACTGGGCCGTTTACATTGCTCTGGGCGGGGGGCTGCTGACGTCAGGTCCAACTTGCAGAGGTCAGGTCCAACTTCTGTGCCAGTGTTGGCGCCAGATTCAAAATTCAAATGTAGTAATACAGGTCGCCAGCAGATGGCGCCTCACAGACGGTTTAAGGCAGAAAGTCTAACTTTCAACTAATTTGCACCAAAGTGACAAGATTATGACCAGGATATGTAGACAACACTATTGGACACTCATTTATACCGTTTATCAGCAAAAAAAAGTGGATTTGAGGGTGAGTTGTCCTTTAAGCTTCAAAGGTCTGACAGGATCTGGTTTTCGCCTACAGCTCGAGCCACACATGAGTTATATACTAAAGTTCAGGGAAATAAACCGGCTGCTGTTTTTGCACCGCCCAAAATAGCTGATTTGCCGTTTGCAGATTAGAAACTCAATTATATTATCATTCTCTTCAATTCATTTTTTTATCGCCCTAAATCACAACAGCATTGTCTCGGAGGACAAGACAACATTCGCAAACAACAGATTAGAGAATCAAACGGTACAATAATAACAAACACATAGCAGCCATTGGTGCAAAGACCTTTGTTTACCAGGTTATTATGGTACGTCCCCCTTCCTCGGACCCTCCCACTTCCGGAAAAACTCTTGCATATAAAACCGTTAATGAAGAAGTCTGTAGTATCTCCATTTATCTCTAGTTTACAAACTGTACGATAAACACATCAAGGGTCAGGACCCGCCGACGATAACCTGTTTCTACACCAGACTCATTTGAATAAAGTCAATGTAGGGTGTTACAAGTGACCCTCTAGGCTAGACCGGTCCGAACTAAGCCTCGCTAACCTCAGGCTAGACCCTGCTAACCTCAGGCCTCGCTAACCCCAGACGAGGCCTCGTAAGCCTCGCTAACCTCAGACGAGGCCTCGCTAACTTAAAGCAGTCTTAGAGATAGTGCATCACAGTGTCATCTAGCCAACTTCAGCTTTCCCAATTTAGAGATGTTGTACCTTGTAAATCAGGAAGTCACAAACTTGGAACTTGCTCTGGCTCAAGTTGCAAACAAGTTGTAAGAGTAAAAATAGGTGGAACTAGATACAATAGTCCAGTGTCTCCCAAAGTGGGGTCCGCGGCCCCCTGGTGGGCCGCGAGGGTACTGCAGGGGGGCCGCGGGAGGTCATAAAAAAAATAATAAAATAATATAATTATTTAATGTTAAATTTATAATGTTTTGTTTGTAATATTAAAATATTTGTGTTCATTATTTGACTTGAATAATCCACTGTAATCATTTTTGTATTACAATGTTTGTAGCAGAGGCTATTTCCCCAAAATAAAATAACCAGAAGAGCCTATTCTTAATGTTGTCTTCTTGGTTATTATTTTGGGGGGCCACGCAGACCCGTCAGATTTTTAAGGGGGCCTCGGTGTTACTGAGTTTGGGAATGGCTGCAATAGTCATTTAACAGTCCTGAGGGGTCAGTAAGGCTCAGAACCGTTGAATTTATTTGTATTTGTTGACACTAGTTTTCAGTCTATGGCCTGGTGTCAGTCTTAGCTGGTGAGATGGTTAGCATTTGTCATCTGTGCGTCTGTGTGTTTCTGTTTGTCTGTGTGTGTGTGTTTTGAGACGGGGCAAGTTGATTGTGGTTACTGGTGACACCTACAGGAGCACGTTGGTACTGCAGTCTTGTCTTTCTCATGATTGGACTGCAGATGGCGCTGTGGTTTAGTTCCCTTCAGAGACTGTTTGATGGGCCCACACAGTATACATTCTTGTGCATAATCATTGTTTAAATATTTTTCAATAATTATCTTTAAAAGCTCTATGGTCATACAGTAAACCCTCCCAGGCAGACATGTTTTAACCTTTTTTGTCATTTATTTTGGCGATTATCCAACAACAAATCCTGTTATTTTCCGCCCATTGTTAGTGATTGTTTGAAGTGCTTTATTGTCTAAAACTACATATTTTCTATTTTCTAATTTTATAACATAATTTAGCCTCTTTGGGGAGATCTCCAACATTAATTCACAGGAACCGGAGGCTTCTTTCCGCAAGAATGTGTGATCAGAGAGGATAGAAAACCTCAGACTCCCAGCTGTCATAGAAGCTAGAGGAGCCGTACACACTGTCAAATATATTAGCTGTAGTGGTGTAACCGAGCCCTTACCCTTGGTCAGGGAGTGGAACTGAGTTGGTTGGAGATTATGGGTCAATATGGAGAGAGGTCAGGAAGAAGTGGAGAATTGGTTGTTCTAATAAAAATGGCAATAATACATTTCCAGGAAACCTCAAAGTGCCACACATTAAAATACAGTACAACAAAGAAAAACATCAGTACATAAAATAAGCTCCAGAGTTTTCATTTTAGTTCTCTTACTTCCTCCCTTTATTAGTAAGTAAGTAATATTTAAACCGCCTTTCACAGACCAGAGTCACAAAGCGGTTTACAATTGTTATTACTATTATTTTTTTGGGCATTTGTTCTCTCACTCCACCCAGGAGGCAGTGTTTTTAGTGGTAGGGGAAACCGGAGCACCTGGAGGAAACCTATGCAGACACAGGGAGAACATGCAAACTCCACTCAGAAAGGCCCTGTTCCGACCGGGATTCAAACCCAGGACCTTCTTGCTGAGAGGCGAGAGTGCTTACCACTCAGCTGCTGTAATGTGCGTAGTCGTGAAATTTCCCCTCTGGGGGACGAACAGAGGTTTATCTTATCTTCAATGCATCCGGTAATCTTCTGAGAAGGATATGAAAATCGATCACAATGTTTACATGACAACACATCAACCACTAACAATGAGTGGGAAGCAGCATCCAGTGTGGGTCCTGACCAGTGGGGGAGGGTCCCAGCCAGGGGGGTAGCACAAAATTCTGGGCCCCGGGTACAAACAGTCTCAATGGGCCCCCACTACACGTTTCTTATATATATATATATATATATATATATATATATATATATGGTATTGCCTGTTTTTGAACCACCGTCACTGGCTAGTAGATGAACAATTCTTTTCCTTTGTTTATCGGTGAGATTCTCTGGCCATAATCCTGGGTCCTCTGACAATCCCTCATCATTATTACTCTGTTTCTTGGTGTCGTCTCTTTCCTCCTCAATCCTCTCCACATTCTCATCACTTTCGCTTTCATCACTTAATTCAGTTTCTACATCCTCTTCTAATTCTGCCTCTGCCTCTGCTACATGGACACAATACAGACAAAAATGATATAGAATTAGTGTATACAGTAAAACTTATAAAGTAATAACTTACTAACTTATTGAAAACAGTTCAATCATCCATCCATCCATTTTCTACCCTTTAATCCATTTCTGGGTCAGGGGGGTGACGGTCAGAGATGCCACCCAAGTCTCATAGCACCAGCCCCTCACTGACCCTCTGCAGGTGGTGAGTCCACAGGAGGACGGCTGCTCTCTGAGTGTGAGCATAGCCTTGATCTTTCAGTGGGGACTTTGGGCAAGTGGGGTGTCTTGCCCAAGGACACAACGACAGCAGTCATCAGTGGGAGTCGGTGAAGAAGGTGCAGAGGTGGGAATTGAACCCACAACCTTCTGGCCTTAAGGCCAATGCTCTACCAACTGAGCTACTGTCGCCCCCTCAACAGTTCAATCAGTGACTGATAAATGCTCACCATGCCTCACTGTCAAACCCTCACTACTAGTGCCTTCATCTGGCCATGATGCTTCTCTTCCTGAAACTGAAATAAAGTAGCTTTAATGGGTTGCAAACAGATACTATATTCCATCATTACAGTGTATAGCTATTACGTATATGCCTGCATGCCTTTATGTGATATGTGTATATGGCTATTCATATAAAATATATAGTATATCTTATCTTATTTGTAGGGCTGGGCGATTAATCGATTTTAATCATTAATTCGAGTTTTACGTTTAGGGCGATTTCTTTTTTTTAAAATTCGATTTTTATTTTCTCCAGCGCAGAACTACAGCGCTAACGCGCTAACCGCGGGTCTATGGTGTTGAGCAGTCATTTTGAAGCTAACCTAATGCTAACAGTCTCCCTCTGGCCTGATGCTCGCTCTCACAGTTGGTGCTGTTGCAATAACACTTCAAACGTTCAAGAATCAGACTTTATTTAATCGCCAAAACACACACACACAGGCTCCGGTCGTACGCCACATCTTTCACGCTCTCTCACGCTCGTTATTCCAAAGCGCACTCCCGTGTCCGTGGCGCGCACACACTCGTGTCCCACTGAGCCGCTGCACTTTGGGGAAAGACACGCCTCACACATTGCTCTCATTGCTCTGATACAAACAACGTGTTCCCCGCTGTCTGTTAGCTACAGTAGCTGCTACAGTAGCTGCTACAGTAGCTGTTAGCTACTGTAGCTGCTACAGTAGCTGCTACAGTAGCTGCTACAGTAGCTGCTACAGTAGCTGTTAGCTACAGTAGCTGCTACAGTAGCTGCTACAGTAGCTGTTAGCTACAGTAGCTGCTACAGTAGCTGTTAGGTACAGCATCAGAATGTAAACAGGAAGCTCGCACAGTCACTGAAGTTAGTATTAGCGCCACCAGCTGGACCGAGCGTTGTACTACAGCACAGTTACTCAGGCACAGTTGAAAGAACAAGCATGAAAACCCGAGGAGGCTTTTGGAAAAGACTGTCTGTTACAACATTTCTATTTTGAGTAATCAGTTTTAAAAATGTGATATTTCATGTAAATAATGCATGTGTTTAATAGGAACGATATATTTGCGATGGGCCTTGTTTGTGTGATTTAAGTTATTTTGAAGGTGCATAGTGTCATTGTAAGTGAAGTTATTATAAAACTGTTAAGCTACATATTCACTGTTTACAATGGCAGAGCCATCTCGTTTACAAGCATGTTTTAAGGCTTAATTCCTGTTACACTTATGCTCCATGGGGATTTAGATTAAACTGCATAAAGGAAAATCTATTTCTTTGTCAGTTGTAGTTTGTTTTTAAATAGAAAAAAATAAATCGATTAAAATCGAAAATCGGATTTGGTGTGAAAAAATCGGAGATTTTTTTTTTTTGCCATATTGCCCAGCCCTACTTATTTGTATGGACCATGAGTAGGTAAGTTACTTATTTGTTATTGTACAAAAATACAACAAAATACTTTTTATGGTTCATTATTATCCACCAATTTAGACTTTGTGGCAAAATTCAATCGATGCAATATTTTTTTTAAATAAGCCTATTCCATTTTCAACTAAACACCTGTGCCTAGCCTTACTCCGCCCACATGAACATTTGAAATTTGTCTGTAAAAATGGCACCAGTGGAGAAGAAGGGGGGCTTACAGTTGGGCATGGTCTGGGCTGTGATTGTCAGTTGTCATTTCTGGCTTAAAAGCAATAGTTTACACACCAGAAAGTCTCATTTCACCCTTGTTTACACACTAAGATAATTGTAGAGCTAGACCCCTTTAGACCATTAGACTTATTTACATTATTTTGACCACTAGATGTCACCAGAAAACTCCAAATCGGTGCGGGGGCGTGTGATTTGTATGCTTATAACCAGATGATCCAATGCAGAGGCCAGTGAGTGACCCCAAGACTCACGGACGGACAGATTATGACAATAGTGGGAATATAGGGTACAGGGTTGTACATGAAAATAACTCTTTGCTGCCTGCCTTTGAAGGAGAAGTGGACAGCAGTGTGTGTGAGCTCCCTTTACAGCTGCGCGTCTGTGTGTGTCACTCTGGATAACGTTTTTTTTTACCACGTACACGGCACACTGTTAGCTCTCCGTGAGTTTAGAATACAGAAACAAATGTCTCTGGGTTTTCTCCTGATGTGGCCTTAACACGTCTCTATATACTCACCTCTCGTGTGGAAGAACTGAGTAAGCAATTGCTTGCCCTCATTACACTTTTTCTCCCTGTCCTGTCTTTCTTTTCTTTTCTGAAATCCTGATTTTCCTTTCTTTGGAAAAGACATTTCTATTTTTCCCGCTTCTGCCGCTGCTTGTCAAACAAGTCAACTCGCTGCAGCGGCAACAACACAGCAACAAGCGCACATGTGGGTCGTACCATTTGATCTTTTGTAAGGGGGTGGCAGGGCCCTGATATAGCATAAAAAATTGTTTTTAAAGGAAAACTGAGGTTAAAACGTTTGTTATTTTTATACAGGGCCCCTTTCATTCAAATTGTAATAATATGAATATACCACAATGCCTAATACATATAAATATAAAGACACACTTTAGAGGGCCCCTCCCCGCCTTGGGCCCTGGGTACTCGGTACCCTTTACCCCCCCAGTCCGACGCCCATGGTCCCAGCTCAAAAGTGGCCAAAATGACGTGCGCTGACATGCTTGCAATACCACCCCGGGCCGATGGGGGGGACCCAGAAGAAGAATTAGCCAATGCTAACATATAGCGTTGGCAGACCTCTCAAAAACGTCTTTACAGGATGGACCAAAAGTTGGCTCTTGGCCCAAAGCTCCGTTCCACATGTGTCAATGCTGAGGGGGGTGGATTTTTTTGGTCCACTCTAGTTTACTCGCTGTGAATTTTTGAAGTCTCTCGTTCAAATGAATGGAGCTGCGCCGGCTGACTCATGCGCAGATGCGTTTTTTCACAATTTTCTTGTGGGCGGGACCACTCGCGGCCATTTTGGATTGCTCCAGTAGAGCACATTTTTTGGCCCATTAGTTAGAATGGCGGAGATAGGCGTGACTCTGTCCATTAATATATACAGTCTAAGGTCCTGACGCACTCGGGCTGTCGCGTCTGATTTGAGGTTACTGCATCAGTCCAACAGCTGAGTGTGATTAGATACAGTTGTGCGCACGGTGCTCCATCCTCTGCAACAACACAACAAAACAACAACAAATATGCAGTTTGTGATGATTAAAGCAAACTGATGAAAATACAATTGTTTTTCTTCATTCGGAAATTACATAGGAACCCCATGGCAACCCCATAGCAACCTCATGGTAACCCCATAGCAACCTCATGGTAACCCCATAGCAACCCCATAGCAACCTCATGACAATCTCATAGTATCCTCATGGCAACCTCATAGCAACCTCATGGCAACCCCATAGCAACCTCATGGCAACCCCATAGCAACCTCATGGCAACCCCATAGCAACCTCATGGCAACCCCATAGCAACCTCATGGCAACCCCATAGCAACCTCATGGCTACCCCATAGCAACCTCATGGCAACCTCATAGCAACCTCATGGCAACCTCATAGCAACCTCATTTCATTTCAACCAAAGAGCCAATCAAGAGCAAGGCAGGTCTGTTTCCTATTGCATTATTCGCTAACCAAAGCTGAATTGTGGAAAGGATTTGTTTGTTATCGAGGCTCATAACTGAGTTTACAAAGAACTTATCAAAATAAAAACGACACAATTGTTCAACCAGTGTGTTTTTCATGACCGAAATGAAATACTTGTTCTGTAACTATCTTTGCCCGATCCTGTCAGACCTCTGAAGCTAAGCAAGACTGGGCCTGATTAGTGCTGTGATGGGAGACCTCTGGAAACACCAGGTGTTACAGTGGAGTGGCTCTGAACTGTCACTGTTTCCTTTGGCAAACACTAGAATGAGTCTGGTGTGTGAATGGTTGGTTGTGGAGGGAGGGGCTGATGGCACAGACTGGTTGCCTCACTGCTGTCAGCGTGCCCCAGGGCAGCTGTGGCTACAGTAGTAGTTTATCTGATTACTCGAAACACAGTGGTGTTCGGAGAGAAAGAATAAAGAGTGTGAAGGTTGTTTGAGTGTCCTGAAAATTGCTGTATAAAACCAATGCATTACTACATTTTTGTTATCAATACTTTTAAAGATGGAATCGGCTGTGTTCCAGTTGTCTTTTTATTCTAGTATTTTGATGAATGATTTTAGTTTTTCTTTCGCTTGAGAATCCTTTCCTGGAGGCAACAGAATCTTACTCCCCTGAGAGTTGGCACATGCTCTTTGTGGAGTTGGATTACAGTCACACATTTTATTGAAACTAAAGCCGTGTTTACAGTTCAGCCCAGGCCAAGTTCTGTTTCTGGCTCTTAAACAAGGTCGTACGGCTGCGGCTGACGTCTCACGTGGGGAGTCTCTAATGTTTATGTGAATTGGGAAATAAGTTTCCCTATTCTGCTCTACTCCACCTGGTTTTGTTTCCAATACTCTTTTGTCTCTGGTACCGTGTCCAAGCAGCCTGCACACAGAAAACCAGCATACAGGGAAATTCCTTGGTAACCTTGGCTTCCAGCAGCACTAAGGCCATTCATTGTCAGAACACTTTAGCTCCAGCTCGGACTGGATTGGACCAAGAGGGACTAAAGAAGGACCAGGTACTGGTAGAGTAGAGCAAGGGTTCCCAAAGTTTTTAGCCCGCGACCCCCATCATAAATGCCCTGCTAACCCGCGACCCCCCCCCCACCAACAGCCATTCCGTCACATGAAATGAGCATGTATTTCCTTGATACGGAGTAACGCTTTCTAGAGACTCACGCCACTACCGAGCTGCACTGTCCAGCCCAAAAAAGGAGGCTTGCATATTTTTACTCATGTAGTGAGTGACACAGTGATGGGCTTGGTGGGTTCCCTCCTCAGCAGAAGTGGAGCGCATTTCTTGCGGCTCGCCCTCACTGTTCTCCTACCGCGGTAAAGTGGGCCGGCTTTCCGGAGTCAGCAGTAAAGAGGTCCGCACATTAAAAGCGGGCGGCCGCTTTCTGCTGTTACTTTATGCGGTTCATCCCCGCGGCTTCTCTTTCCAAAGTTACTGTCAGTAAAGGCATAAACCGGCCACCCGCTTTTAATGTGCGGACCTCTTTACCTTTGACTCCGAAAAGCCGGGCCTCTTTAACGCGCTGTTCTACCGCTGTCCTCCCTCCCTCCTCTGCCCTCTCTCCCTCCCTCCCTCCCTCCACTGCCCTCTCTCCCTCCTTTGCCCTCTCTCCCTCTCTTCGCACCATCAGCCTGACCCCTGATACAAGTGACTTTTCTCTCCCTCCGGGTTTTTCTGTTGTGGATATTAACCACGTTTCATTTTAAAGCAGGTATTATTTATTTGTAGCCTCCAAACACCTTTAGTTTTAGCAAACAACAGCAGGACACGCTTTGTCGCTGCGCATGATGTGAGCTGTGTTACGTGATGATTTTGATTGACGCTGCAATGACTGGGACAAAATAACGTTATTAAAATATATTATAGTCTCCAAACACAATTTAACAAGTAGTCCTTTTGAATCAAATCAAATGCTAAATAAATATTTAAGGGCTTTATATTTGCTCAAAAAAAAAAAATCTTTTTTTTTTGTTTGTGTGGAAATTATCTTGCGACCCCCCCCCCCCCAGGGGTTCCCGCGACCCCCCGGGACTTTGGGAACCACTGGAGTAGAGTATGTCTTATCTGTTCAGAATTTTACTTTCTGTTGAGACAAACAAAATGTATTCTGAAACAGCTTAAGGTTTCATTATGTGATAGTTGGAGATAGCTTTTTAGTTTCACAATTGAACCTTGAAACCGTTCAAACGTGTACAATGATAAAAAACCTGTAGAAGCTGTTGGTCCATAGGGAGCAGGATGACCACTGTCCATAGATGTCCATACACACAATTATAAATAATTAATTTCGAGCCATGGCCAACAAGAACAAAGAACAACAAAATAGAAATAAAATAATAAATTATATTATACAAATATAAAGTATGTTTTGTCTTAACAAAAATCAAGCTCGAAAAGGAATGGGAAGAAGTTAATACTTTGAAACTCCCTCTCTCTATTTATCATTCTAAATGAACTTGAATGATGTGTTATCAGTGATGTACAGGAGCTCATCTGCAATTCTTATGTCCACTTCCAATCTCCAGCTGTTACTCTTCTCTCTGCACTTCTCTGAGCGTCCTGGGTGCTCCGATCCCAGAACCCTCAGGCTGCTGCCGGAGCGTCCCGCGGGCCTCGGGCGTTCAAATACATGTTCCATGCTCCTCTTTGAGTCCGCTGTGAGGTGTGGTCATTACCTTTAACTGCGACGACAGAATCGGCCGATGCAGTCTGCTATTGTACAAGAGCTCTTCAAAAATGATAAAATATGAGGTGCTACACAGGCTAATGCATTACTTACGTTTTTCCTTAACATTGACAACCGTTAGAAAGATAGTTTAGCCAGCAGCCCTTTGTGTTCAGCTGCAGTCTGTTGTGGCCGCAGCTGCCCTGGGGCGGCCAGATAAACGGAGGCGGTTTGAGGCTCTGTGGCGCCACTCCGCTGCAGAGTTATAGGTTCTCCTCCAACACTTATTAAAAAATCAAGATATTTTTTAGCTAAAAAGTGACTGCATTCGTTTCCACTTGATTTGAGCTGCTGCAACTGACCACACCACAGAAAATGCTTTTTGACTCCAAACAAAATGATTCCAGTTCTATGACATGCACCTGTAGAGAAACTGCATCAGCTGTTAGTCCAATAACCCCATTGGTCCCCTCCTGAAGTCCTCGTAATGTCACTTTATTTATTCTGTGCTAACTTATATTAAATACACTGCTACACATTATGAAGGCTTCAGTTATCTCTGTCCTGTCTGTGCTCTGTCCCCTCTGTGGGACCAATGTGTTGTTTTTAATGTTATTTGTGACCAGTGCTGATTATCAATGTATTTGTTTGGATCCCCATCAGACACTTGGGCAGCTGCTCTCTCTGGGGTCCAGCCTTAAAAATTCAGATTGTGTAGTCATTGTGAACGGGTTATTAAACTTTAAACGGGTTATTAAAGTTCCTATGTTTTTCTTTTTTACTTTTTAGGGAAGAAATCCATTTTTCCTTGAACCCGCCATCATCCTCGCCATCACCGACGGCAACAAGCTGACGAGCACCGGGGGAGTCCAGGACGAGGTGCGACATTTCATTATATCTTTATCTTTAGCATAATCAAGAAGCAAAGAAAGAAAACACAAAAACTTGAGTTTGGAAATGTCTCTTGATTTTTATTTTCAAATTTTGTTGTCGGCAGAAGCTTTATTTACCCTTTGTTCCGTCTCCTGTTCTTTAGTGAAGGATTTAAACCGTGTCTCTCTCGTCCACAGCTGCACCTGCCTCTGACCACGCCCCTCCCGGGCGCGGAGCTCACCAAAGAGCCCTTTCGATGGGACCAGCGTCTGTTCGCGCTGGTGCTGCGGATAGCAGGAGTGTCGTCTGTGGAGCCCGAGCCTCTGGGGGGGGTCCCGTCTGACGACTCCCCCATTACCCCCATGTGCGAGGTCACTGGAGGTAAGAGGACCGCATGGACCCTGTCTCCCCCGTCTCCCCCGTCTGTGGTCGACTGCAGAAAGGGCTAGCATACTTTACCTAGCAATGCAAGACTCAGTGGAAACGCTGTGGTGAAAAGAGGTCGCTGTCTTACTCACTTTAGTTCATTTGATTCTGAGCAGCTAAATAATCAGAATATATAGCTACCACCACTATCAATAAACATATTTTTATTCATAGAATCCATAAATGTGTGCATTGTTCTGATATTCCGTTTATTTCCTGAGATATGAATTAATAAAGTTGACAAATATGAGGCAGAGTGGGCCACAGATAGTCTGGACTCTGAAAAAAAATGAGTCGGGATATCCTCGGCATTCCGCGCGGGTTAATGACGTCGCCGCGAGGTGATATTTACCGGGTAAACAGATCACTTATTACTGCGCATTACGGTGAAAGCGGCATCTCTCCAGCTGTTGCGGTTACGGAGATATAATCCGACGAACTTAATAGCAAAATACACGTTAAGTAACCGGGATTTTGGAAAACCAACACCACACACATACATCTAAGATTATAAGCTTTAGAATGATGGTATATTTGAATCATGTCACGGTTGTTTTGACCCGCGGATCAGTGAATAAAGTTGAAAAACCGCCGCGCTTATCACACACTCTGCTCTGCTGCCGAAGCGGCAGGCAAGTCCAAGCGAGTCCACTTTTCAGGGGGGTAGAAACGCGAGTCACGTGGCCCAAACGGACCAATGCCATTGGTTGGACTAATCCATTTTACATGTTAACAAGGGTGTTTGGGTTAGTTAACATGTTTAAAGCTCGAGTCTGTAACTTTAGTCTCATAAATAACATGCTTAAAGCTGAGGTCTGTAACTTTAGTCTCGTAAATAACACATAAAGCTGAGCTCTGTAACTTTAGTCTCATAAATAACATGTTTAAAGCTCGGGTCTGTAACTTTAGTCTCATAAATAACATGTTTAAAGCTCGGGTCTGTAACTTTAATCTCATAAATAACATGTTTAAAGCTCGGGTCTGTAACTTTAGTCTCATAAATAACATGTTTAAAGCTGAGGTCTGTAACTTTAGTCTCATAAATAACATGTTTAAAGCTGAGGTCTGTAACTTTAGTCTCATAAATAACATGTTTAAAGCTGAGGTCTGTAACTTTAGTCTCATAAATAACATGTTTAAAGCTCGGGTCCGTAACTTTAATCTCATAAATAACATGTTTAAAGCTCGGGTCTGTAACTTTAATCTCATAAATAACATGTTTAAAGCTCGGGTCTGTAACTTTAATCTCATAAATAACATGTTTAAAGCTCGGGTCTGTAACTTTAATCTCATAAATAACATGTTTAAAGCTCGGGTCTGTAACTTTAATCTCATAAATAACATGTTTAAAGCTCGGGTCTGTAACTTTAATCTCATAAATAACATGTTTAAAGCTCGGGTCTGTAACTTTAATCTCATAAATAACATGTTTAAAGCTGAGGTCTGTAACTTTAGTCTCATAAATAACATGTTTAAAGCTCGGGTCTGTAACTTTAGTCTCATAAATAACATGTTTAAAGCTGAGGTCTGTAACTTTAGTCTCATAAATAACATGTTTAAAGCTGAGGTCTGTAACTTTAGTCTCATAAATAACATGTTTAAAGCTGAGGTCTGTAACTTTAGTCTCATAAATAACATGTTTAAAGCTGAGGTCTGTAACTTTAGTCTCATAAATAACACATGTTTAAAGCTGAGGTCTGTAACTTTAGTCTCATAAATAACACATGTTTAAAGCTGAGTTCTGTAACTTTAGTCTCATAAATAACACATGTTTAAAGCTGAGATCTGTAACTTTAGTCTCATTAATAACATGTTTAAAGCTGGGGTCTGTAACTTTAGTCTCATATATAACACGTGTGTGTGTGTGCATATGCCAAAAACATTTCTAAGCATCATATTTAGATTGCTCCATCAATTACCTTTATTTTGATATATTACATAGTAGTTTGAAAAAAATGTTTTCCGGATTTCCTGTTGGCAGCCATCTTGGATAAGCTGGCGGCCATATTGGAATCGGGGTCGGCCCAATTCTAAAATGAATATCGAATTCAACATCCCTGAATTGTTTCCTTCTTTACTGTGGATTTTAATGTTTATAGTTAGTAAAATAGGGAAGTTACAGCACTTACAAGATGAATAAAGGCTTGAACTGGCTGAATAGAAGGTTCCACAGTATCCCTTTGTTTTAAACCAAATTACTTTCACTATAAGCGCCTAAAAGCACTTATCAATATGGTAATAAAATCATAACCACTTATCCGATTTTCATAATTCAAAAACTGTTTTATTCCTCTTACTGAGCTGGAAAATACTGTGCTGAATTAAATCTGATTTGGTAATTTAAAAAATGTAATCTTGCATTGCTACTTTACCTCTTTGTGTTTTGAAGATTTGTCTTGGTCTAGAAATGTAAACTGCACTTGGGCGGCACGGTGGCTGAGTGGTTAGCACTCTCGCCTCTCAGCAAGAAGGTCCTGGGTGCGAATCCCGGTCGGAACAGGGTCTTTCTGAGTGGAGTTTGCATGTTCTCCCCGTGTCAGCTCCGGTTTCCTCCGGGTGCTCCGGTTTCCCCTACCACTAAAAACATGTAGAATAGGCCTTGCATGCGCCTCCTGTACTGGCCCCGCTCCCATCTCTGTGTGGAGTGAGAGACAAATGCCCAAAAATAACAATTGTAAACCGCTTTGTGACTTTGGTCTGTGAAAGATGGTATATAAATAAAGATTGCTTACTTACTTACTGGTTTGGCTGGGGATGAATTAGAGAGACGAGAGAGACTAGAGAGAGAAAGAGACTAGAGAGAGGGAAAGACTGAGTGATTTTCCTGCCGTACCTGACAAGGGCTAGCTTCTCCTAACAAACTAGCAATTACCAAAACTCTGCGTCTGATGTGTCCATTCCCATTTGAAAACACGTGATAACTTGACTACTTTTAGGGACGTTTCCCACAGTAGTTTAAAAGTTGCGTCTGGATAAATCATTGACTGTCTTTGCTCTAAAAGCCGCTCAGTAAAATAAATAAATGTTACTTTTAACAAGATTTGAGGCCACTCTATCAGCTGCTACAGCTGCTACACAGGTGCTACTGCACAGGCTAATGCATTTCTTAAATTTTTTCCTTAACATTGACAATCGTTGGAAAGATATATTTTAGCCCGCAGCCCTTTGTGTTCAGCTGCAGTCTGTTGTGGCCGCAGCTGCCCTGGGGCGGCCAGATAAACGGAGGCGGTTTGAGGCTCTGTGACGCTGCTCCGCTGCAGAGTTATAGGTTCTCCTCCAACACTTATTTTTTTTAAAGATATTTTTTAGCTAAAAAGAGACTGCATTTGTCTCCACTTGATATGAGCAGCTGCTGCAACTGACCACACCACAGAATGTGCTTTTTGACTCTGAACAATGTTTCCAGTTCTATGACATGCATCTGTAGAGAAACTGCATCAGCTGTGAGTCACATGACCCCAGGGGTCCCCTCTCTGAAGGGGTTCTCCAGGGGCATCACTTCAGCTCTTGTTTAGCCGACTGCATAGAATATTTGCGATCTAAACATCTATTCATTGAAAGAACAACCGGCCAACTAACAGATGATCAAAATAAAGGTTGATCCCAGCTTCAGACCTGCACACTACGACCTCGTGACATATTTACAAACCAATACTGAAATATCAACTAGCAACAATAAATCCAGTTCATTGGAATCCTCAATCATAGTTTTCACATTGATCCTTTGCCTTTATGTCATGTATTGGCTCCCTGGTACCTACCAACGCAGAACTAAAGCCTGAGTATCTTCTGAGGTGCGCCGAGCTAGAGGTGGCTTTAAAAGTAGAACATCAGTGACCAGGCTTGGCCCTGGTCACTGATGTTACTGCTTACCCCTAACAGGGACGGATTCCCCACCCAGGATTTCCTCGTAAATAAAACAAGCTTAGATTAAAGAATCCCAGGGAGACCAACTAAACACTCAGCAACAAAAAGGAGAGCCTAATCTGGCACAACTAAAGCAGCCTTTCCACACAAACCTACCCCAAACTGAATCAACTGAGATGGATGAACAAAAACTAACAAGATTCAATTCATATGTTACACCCAAGAGACGAGCCCCCAATATGTTACACCCTGGTTCTACAGGTGCAACATGAAGGACAACAGGCAACTGAAAGTTAAGGTAATTTATTAACAGAAAGAAAAGTCTAGGGAAATAACACAAAGAAAACCAAAAAGGGGAAGGCAGGTTTAGGGGTGAGCAGGTGTGGGGGAGAAGGGCTGCTGCTGCCAGGACAGAGAGAGAGAGCGACATGGTGGAGTCAAGGTGTGTCTTAAGGGGCGTTCACACCGGACTTAACTTTGGCGTCAAAAGCGTCAGGTTTGCATTGAAAGTGAATGGTGAAGCGCGTCAGGTGAAGCCGAGGGGTCCGGCGTCACTTGGCGCGCGTCAAAAGCTTTAAAAGTTGCGCGTAATACGCGCTCACTTGAAGCTTTTGATGCGCGAAACGCTCGCGTATCAAAACAATCCCTCTGACGCCGAAGCTGAGCAAAGCTGAGCTTTTGAAGCTTTGACGCGGGCTTCAACCAATCAGGAGACGAGGAGCAGCAGCAGCAGAGGGTCTGTCTCTGTCATGGAGAGAAGTCATGTATCTGCTGCTGCTGTTTTATTGTCATTATTGTTATTAGTAATATTATTTGTACGAGTAGTAACGTTCTGAGTAACAAAAATCATTGTACACATGCTGTGTAGTAAACGTAGTTTATTTAAAATAAGAACAGGCCGACGATGAGTCTGGCTCAGAGCAAGGCAGCTCCGGGCGGGCGAGAGCCGGGGAGAGGCAGGGAGAGGCGGGCGAGAGCCGGGGAGAGGCAGGGAGAGGCGAGCGAGAGGCGAGCGAGAGCCGGGGAGAGGCAGGGAGAGGCGAGCGAGAGCCGGGGAGAGGCAGGGAGAGGCGCGAGCGAGAGCCGGGGAGAGGCGAGCGAGAGCCGGGGAGAGGCGAGGGAGAGGCGGGCGAGAGCCGGGGAGAGGCAGGGAGAGGCGAGCGAGAGCCGGGGAGAGGCGAGCGAGAGCCGGGGAGAGGCGAGGGAGAGGCGGGCGAGAGCCGGGGAGAGGCGAGGGAGAGGCGGGGGAGAGGCGAGGGAGAGGCGGGCGAGAGCCGGGGAGAGGCGAGGGAGAGGCAGGGAGAGGCGGGGAGAGGCAAGCGAGAGCCGGGGAGAGGCAAGCGAGAGCCGGGGAGAGGCGAGCGAGAGCCGGGGAGAGGCGAGGGAGAGGCGGGGAGAGGCGAGGGAGAGGCGGGCGAGAGCCGGGGAGAGGCGAGCGAGAGCCGGGGAGAGGCGAGGGAGAGGCGGGCGAGAGCCGGGGAGGCGAGCGAGAGCCGGGGAGAGGCGGGGAGCGAGGAGGCGAGGGAGAGGCGGGGGAGGCGGGCGAGAGCCGGGGAGAGGCGAGCGAGAGCCGGGGAGAGGCGAGCGAGAGCCGAGCGAGAGCCGGGGAGAGGCGAGCGAGAGCCGGGGAGAGGCGAGCGAGAGCCGGGGGAGAGGCGACGAGAGCCGGGGAGAGGCGAGCGAGAGCCGGGGAGAGGCGAGCGAGAGCCGGGGAGAGGCGAGCGAGAGCCGGGGAGAGGCGAGGGAGAGGCGGGCGAGAGCCGGGGAGAGGCGAGCGAGAGCCGGGGAGAGGCGAGCGAGAGCCGGGGAGAGGCGAGCGAGAGCCGAGCGAGAGCCGGGGAGAGGCGAGCGAGAGCCGGGGAGAGGCGGGCGAGAGCCGGGGAGAGGCGGGCGAGAGCCGGGGAGAGGCGAGCGAGAGCCGGGGAGAGGCGAGCGAGAGCCGGGGAGAGGCGAGGGAGAGGCGAGGGAGAGGCGAGCGAGAGCCGGGGAGAGGCACGGAGAGGCGAGGGAGAGGCGAGCGAGAGGCGAGCGAGAGAGGTGTGTCTCTGGTGTGTCTCTGGTGCGTCTCTGGTGTGTCTCTGGTGTGTCTCTGGTGCGTCTCTGGTGTGTCTCTGGTGCGTCTCTGGTGTGTCTCTGGTCTCTGGTGCGTCTCTGGTGCGTCTCTGGTGCGTCTCTGGTGCGTCTCTGGTGTGTCTCTGGTCTCTGGTGCGTCTCTGGTGCGTCTCTGGTGTGTCTCTGGTGCGTCTCTGGTGTGTCTCTGGTGCGTCTCTGGTGTGTCTCTGGTGTGTCTCTGGTGTGTCTCTGGTGTGTCTCTGGTGTGTCTCTGGTGCGTCTCTGGTGTGTCTCTGGTGCGTCTCTGGTGTGTCTCTGGTGTGTCTCTGGTGCGTCTCTGGTGCGTCTCTGGTGCGTCTCTGGTGTGTCTCTGGTCTCTGGTGCGTCTCTGGTGTGTCTCTGGTCTCTGGTGCGTCTCTGGTGTGTCTCTGGTCTCTGGTGTGTCTCTGGTCTCTGGTGTGTCTCTGGTCTCTGGTGTGTCTCTGGTGTGTCTCTGGTGTCTGCCTCTCTCTGAAACCCAGCAGGATGTTGTGTTTAGCTCCTGACTCCGCTGTGAGGCTGAAGGAGTGAAAACATCAGCTGATCCCAAACCAGTTGAAACATGGTGTAAGAAGTCAGTGTGAGAGCGAGGGTCAGATGGTGCCTCTTATAGTCCCTGCGGCAGGTTGGGAAAGGTTAATACTAGGGCTGTCAAACGATTAAAATGATTAATCGCATAGTAATGGTCAGTTAACTCACGATTAATGGCATTTTTAACATTCTATTTCAAATCCACTCCAATGGAAGTGAAATGAGATTATCAAACGACACATTGTCATTCAGACCAAATGAACTTCAATCTGTTTGATCCACAACCTTTTACTTTTGGGCGCAACCAACATGAGCTGTTGATGAACGGGAAAATGTACGAACCCCAGCTTTAATTTAGCGAGTTTAGTGGCGTTTCAGGAGGAGACACGACACTCCCTGAGGCTCCGTAGTTCAGCTTCAGAAGTGTATTTGTGTGGACAGGTTACGCACAGGTCACACAAAGACACGTAACCTGTGCATAACTCTTAAAACTTGAATTGATATGATATGGTATGGTTTTTATTTTTACAGGGACAGTGTACAATAAACATTAACCAAAAGGAGAGATGCTTTGTACCAGGTTGTAGCAGCAGTGCTAATTTACACCTGTAGTCCCTGAGACCTGCTCTGTTACCATCTCGCACCCATGTATCCACGACATTCTGAGTGATATTATGGATAAGTCTTTCGGGCATGCGTTATCGCCTCAATTTATTTTTTAACGCATTAATGAAAAATGTCTGTAACTCTAAATTAATTACAAATTTTAAGAATTAAATTGACCTCCTGGCCTTAAATGTTGATATAAAATAAGTCATTTTATGAATTCTAATATTACGGGTAAGTCCCGCCTTCCCTTCTCTTTGCTATAGCTCAGAATCCACATTTACATTTGTGTTATGGAAACGTAGGCACAGACCAATCAGAAAGGAAGGGGGGGAGCTTGCGTCTACTCTCTCTTGTTTTCTGAAAAACTGCAGAAAATCACTTTAACGTGAATTTACGCTATAATTTTGACAGCCCTAGTTTATACTAGTTTAGAAGGAAGTAAGTGGACTCTTGGATAGAGCTGTAACAAGTTAGTTTAGTTTAGTTTAAGAATTGTTTCTCAAATCTCTGGTCTCTCTCTCTCTCTGGTCTCTCTCTTTTGGTCTCTCTCGGTCTCTCTCTGGTCTCTCTCTCTGGTCTCTCTCTCTGGTCTCTCTCTCTCTGGTCTCTCTCTCTCTGGTCTCTCTCTCTGGTCTCTCTCAGGTCTCTCTCTGGTCTCTCTCTCAGGTCTCTCTCTGGTTGTGTGTAGGCCTGTTGCGATATTCAATAAATCAGTTAGTTGCATGATAATTAAAATTAGCTTGATAGTTTTCCTGCCCGCGATGAATTTCATTAGCATGCTTGTTTGTTTTCCAGTCTCTCTTTCCCTCTCCCTCTCGGATCAGAGAGCCGCAAAGTGGCCACGCGTGACGCGAGCAGACTGAAATAGCTCAAATACAAAATACAGCCAAAACGGGACCTAAACCAGGACTTAACCAGGATTGACAACGGGGGACGCAGTAGTTGTTCTCATTCAGGCTCTGGTAGTGACTAAACTAGCACAGTTGGCTAACTAGCTAGCTAGCGTGTTCGCCAATGCGAAAGTACGTTTAATAATAAAATAAACTTATGATGCACCTCCGTGAACACATACTGCTGTTATATCAAGTCTCTGGAAGGTCTCAGGACAAAGAGACGCTGCAGAGCTGCATTATTGGCAAGAACTTTACACAAAAAGCCGCTAGCATGCAAGCTAGCGGCTTTTTACTTCCACCACTTCCGGCGGTGGTCTTTAAAAATAAAATATATTTCTCTTTGAAAAGGTGTACCTGCATCATTTCATTGTATTAGATGAGAATGATCTCAGAACAACAATACTATCACCTATCGCAATAAATTCGGAGACAATTAATCGGCCAGCTAAATTTGTAATCGTGACAGGCCTAGTTGTGTAGTCCCGGGTGTTGTGTAGTCCTGGGTGTTGTGTAGTCCCGGGTGAGAAGTCCCGCTCTGGTGTGAGTGCTGATGACATTCAGGGTGCCGGTCTTCGTAGTTACCCTATTCTGACCTGTGCTGTGTCTGTGCAGGACGCTCGTACAGTGTCTTCTCCCAGCGCATGTTGAACCAGTGTCTGGAGTCTTTGGTCCAGAAGATCCAGAGCGGAGTCGTCATCAACTTTGAGAAGAGCGGCCCAGACCCGGCCGTGCTCGAGGGTGAGGCTCTTCATCTACTTCCTATTAAACTGTTGAGTAAAGCTGGGGTACCTGACTTTCAAACCTCAGAAAACACAACTATGTAGATGTAGAATCCATCTCATTTGTTCCTCGCTGACATTTGCAGTAAAACCACAGTGGAATACATGTGCAAGAGTCCCCAGTGTGCACCAGACAAGTAGAGAGAGAGGGGGGGATGCCAGAGAGGGAGTGGCCAGAGAGGGAGTGGCCAGAGAGAGAGGGAGTGGCCAGAGAGGGAGTGAGAGGCCAGAGAGGGAGTGAGAGGCCAGAGAGGGAGTGAGAGGCCAGAGAAGGGAGTGAGAGGCCAGAGAGGGAGTGAGAGACCAGAGAGGGAGTGAGAGGCCAGAGAGGGAGAGAGAGGCCAGAGAGGGAGAGAGAGGCCAGAGAGGGAGTGAGAGACCAGAGAGGGAGAGAGAGGCCAGAGAGGGAGAGAGAGGCCAGAGAGGGAGAGAGAGGCCAGAGAGGGAGAGAGAGGCCAGAGAGGGAGAGAGAGAGTGAGAGGGAGAGAGAGGCCAGAGAGGGAGTGAGAGAGGCCAGAGAGGGAGAGAGAGGCCAGAGAGGGAGTGAGAGAGTGAGGGGGAGAGAGAGGCCAGAGAGGGAGTGAGAGAGTGAGAGGGAGAGAGAGGCCAGAGAGGGAGAGAGAGGCCAGAGAGGGAGAGAGAGGCCAGAGAGAGAGAGAGAGAGAGAGGCCAGAGAGGGAGAGAGAGGCCAGAGAGGGAGTGAGAGGCAGACCAGAGAGTAGTTCTGTCTTTGTTGCTGTTTGACATCTGCAAACCTCACTTCTTTCTGTGATACAAGTCTTTGATGAATGAACAGATTTAGAATAATGCCTCTGTTCGGTGCAGATGCCCCGGTGGAGCCGCAGAAACCCGGCCCTCAGCCCTGGCACTGCTGCCACAAACTCATCTACGTTAGACCAAACCCTAAGACCGGAGTCCCCATCGGGCACTGGCCCATCCCTGAGGCCTTCTGGCCCGACCAGAACTCCCCCACGCTGGTGAGTAAGACCAGAACACCCCTGTGCTACACAGCTGCTACAGGTGCGACAGTGGTGCTACACAGGCTAATGCATTTCTTAAATTTTTTCCTTAACATTGACAACCGTTAGAAAGATAGTTTAGCCCGCAGCCCTTTGTGTTCAGCTGCAGTCTGTTGTGGCCGCAGCTGCCCTGGGGCGGCCAGATAAACGGAGGCGGTTTGAGGCTCTGTGACGCTGCTCCGCTGCAGAGTTATAGGTTCTCCTCCAACACTTATTAAAAAACCAAGATATAATTTAGCTAAAAAGAGACTGTATTCGTTTCCACTTGATTTGAGCTTCTGCAACTGACCACACCACAGAAAATGTGCTGATAATTTTGACAGCCCGACTTTATGCTAGTTTTCATTGAGGCAGAGTTTATGGACGTATTATTCTGGCTCCATCAAGTTTTAGTAGCTACAGGACATTGGTTTGTCAAAATATATGAATGGGTCTCAGAAGCTAACACTGCAGCTGCTAAAAACCTCATGTGTCCAGTTAAAACTATCGTCTTTCTGCTTCATTACAACATGAAAACCTGTGGGTTATATTCAGGTGAGGCCTATGTGTGAACAACATCTACTTTACCTTTAAAATGACGAAGTGAAACCTGATGTTTTTATTACTGTGGAATGATGTGTTCTCGTCAATGTTCAGAAATCCTTTGGCTGTGAAAAACCTGGAATCTGTATAAGTAGCTTTTCAGTTTGAGCTCCCAATAAATGTAGGTTTTCATTCCAAATTGTAACATCGTGTCTTGCAGCCGCCGCGCTCGGCTCATCCTCACGTCCGCTTCTCGTGTCTGGACTCGGAGCCGATGGTCATCGACAAAGTTCCCTTTGACAAATATGAACTGGAGCCGTCGCCGCTCACACAGTTTATACTGGAGAGGAAGTCCCCACACTCCTGCTGGCAGGTACACAACAGCAACACAACAGCAACTAGAACACAACTACAACATGACTATACCGCAACAACACAACAGTCACTCATCTGCACCGCGACAAGAACACAGCTACAACACAACAGTAACACAACTACACCACGACTACACCGCGACTACAACACAACAGTAACAGTTTCAAGACAACTGCAACACAACATTAACACAGCTACACCACGTCTACAATGCAATTACACCGTGACTAGGACACAACTACAACACCACAGCAACACAACTACACCGTAACTAGAACACGACTGCAACACATTAGAACAAACTACACTGCGACTATAACACAGCTACTCCGAGACTAGAACACAGCTACACTGCGACTATAACACAGCTACACAGAGGCTACAACACAGCTACACTGCGACTATAACACAGCTACAGAGGCTGCTACACAGAGGCTACAACGCAACTACACTGCGACTATAACACAGCTACACTGCGACTATAACACAGCTACACTGCGACTATAACACAGCTACACTGCGACTACAACACAGCTACACAGAGGCTACAACACAGCTACACTGCGACTATAACACAGCTACACTGCGGCTACAACACAACTACACTGCGACTATAACACAACTACACCGAGGCTACAACACAGCTACACTGCGACTACAACGCAACTACACTGCGACTATAACACAGCTACACTGCGACTACAACACAGCTACACTGCGACTACAACACAGCTACACTGCGACTATAACACAGCTACACTGCGACTATAACACAGCTACACTGCGACTATAACACAGCTACACTGCGACTACAACACAGCTACACTGCGACTATAACACAACTACACTGCGACTATAACACAGCTACACTGCGACTACAACACAGCTACACTGCGACTACAACACAGCTACACTGCGACTATAACACAGCTACACTGCGACTATAACACAGCTACACTGCGACTATAACACAGCTACACTGCGACTACAACACAACTACACTGCGACTACAACACAGCTACACTGCGACTACAACACAGCTACACTGCGACTATAACACAGCTACACTGCGACTATAACACAGCTACACTGCGACTATAACACAGCTACACTGCGACTATAACACAGCTACACCGCAGCTATAACACAACTACACCGCAGCTATAACACAGCTACACTGCGACTATAACACAGCTACACTGCGACTATAACACAGCTACACTGCGACTATAACACAGCTACACTGCGACTATAACACAGCTACACTGCGACTATAACACAGCTACACTGCGACTATAACACAGCTACACTGCGACTACAACACAGCTACACTGCGACTACAACACAGCTACACTGCGACTACAACACAGCTACACTGCGACTATAACACAGCTACACCGCGACTAAAGCACTACTACACTACAACACAACTACACCTCTACTTATAGTACCTGTTTGGCCCTGGTTCTGACCCGGCAGAGCTGGTACTGAAGTGTTCTGATGGACAATGCTGCTGGAATCCAAGGAAGTCACCCTGATACTGGCTTTTTGTGGTTGGTTAACGTATTTTTCGCACTATAAGCCGCACTGGATTATAAGGCGCATTATCCAATTATGCCTTTACTTTCATATATAAGGTGCACCAGATTGTAAAGCGCCTGGTTGCATAGGAAGGCTTTTATGTGCGCCTAATAGTGCGAAAAATACGGTACTCTACTTAATTGGGTTTCTATTGTGCCTTAGTATCTGCTACAGTATTCTAGCAGAGCAGGGTAGACTGGGGCGAAGTAGGATTGGTGGAAACGGGGCCTTATACTGTAGAGCGATAAAACATGGAGATTGTGACATAAACAGAGCACTTTCCCATTGGGCTTCATTGAGCTAGCGGGTTAGCATTATCCATCTGTACACGGTCTATGAACTCCACACACACTGATCACGTCCTGTGTCGCCCCCTGCAGGTGTTTGTGTGTAACAGTGCCAAATACAGTGACCTGGGCCAGCCGTTCGGGTACCTGAAGGCCAGCACCGCTCTGAACTGTGTCAACCTGTTCGTCATGCCCTACAACTACCCTGTGCTGCTGCCACTGCTCGGTACGACACTCTCTACTCTATCGTCCTGGAGAATAAGATGGTTTTGGGCCAAAATCAGGAATAAATAACTATAGTTTTTTCTCTCATCATGAATCATTTGTATGAAGTGTCCAGAAAAACAAATTAACATACGGGCAAAGTTGAGAAAAACTCATTGAGATGTTTGCTAATACAATGAGACAACAAGACAAATGTAAATAAGCTCAAGGCAACATCACACAAGGCATTTACATCAGATATATCACAGTCCATTTAAATAAGAAAAGATTAAATCCTTCAGTTGTTGCAGCGAAACACAACTGTTTTTGACCTGGATTTGAACTTTGTCATAGAAGAAGCCTGTCTCACATTTTCAGGAAGACTTCTCCATGTTTTAGCTGCATGAATCTGAAATGCTGCCTCCTCATGTTTAGTCCTGACTCTGGCACAAGCAGGCGGCCAGTCCCCTCTAAACGCTGCTGTGTTTGTGGCAAATGCTACACAGCTGCTACACAGGTGCTACACAGGTGCTACGCAGGCTAATGCATTTCTTACGTTTTTTCCTTAACATTGACAACCGTTAGACAGATATATTTTAGCCCGCAGCCCTTTGTGTTCAGCTGCAGTCTGTTGTGGCCGCAGCTGCCCTGGGGCGGCCAGATAAACGGAGGCGGTTTGAGGCTCTGTGGCGCCGCTCCGCTGCAGAGTTATAGGTTCTCCTCCAACACTTATAACTGCCGCAACTGACCACACCACAGAAAATGTGCTTTCTGACAGTTTTGCTGAACGTGCAACTGAAGGACTGTATTTTCAGGCACTGTGATTATTTATGATTTTAACGCCTTGTGTGATTTTAATGTTTCTCTGGTTGTGTTCAGTTCTTTGAGTTGCTCTGTGTATGGACAGTGCTATACAAATAAACGGACCTATTCCCTCCTGCAGATGACTTGATAAAAGTGCACAAGTTCAAGCCGACGTTAAAATGGCGCCAGTCGTTTGAAAACTACTTGAAGACGATGCCTCCGTATTACATAGGGGTCAGTATCTATGAGTTGTACATGTGTCGTTGTGTTGTTGTGTTGTACTAATCTGTAGTGTCTCTTTGTTCAGTCGTTGAAAAAAGCGCTGAGGATCATGGGAGCTCCGAACCTTCTCGCCGACAACATGGAGTACGGCCTGAGCTACAGCGTGGTGTCGTATCTGAAGAAGCTCAGTCAACAGGTGCCACTCTCTGGGGGGCAGTCATGTGACCTGAAGGGGGCGGGTCATGGGGATGTGGGACAGGAAGTGTTTTTCTCCCATTAGTTCAACAGGGCGATGCAGAAAACAGGCACATAGGAGAATTTCACTGTTGGTTTAACTAATTAAAACTATTCTCAACACAACAATGAGGTGGATTAAAGGTGCAGTAAAAGGATTCAGGTTAGCTTTTAGCAGCAACATCCAAGTTGCCCAGACTCAAAACCACTCCCCTGCCTCCACCAAACCCAACCCCCAGCACACATTACCGCCTTTTCTGTAACAACGTTGTCTGTGATGAAGCCTGAGCTTGAAATGTGAAAGTATTATTATACATTAGGGCTCAAGTCTGTGAGTGATTTTCCTGCCGTACTTGACAAGGGCTAGCTTCCCCTAACAAACTAGCTTTTAGCAAAACTCTGCGTTCTATCGGACCGCTACAGGTATCTGGGTGTGTCCATTCCTATTTGAAAACACATGATATTTTGACTACTTTTGGGGTTTAGGGACGTTTCCTCAAAGTAGTTTAAAAATTGTGTCTGGATAAATCATTGACTGCATCTTTAAGGGGCTTTTAGAGCAAAGACAGAGGAGTCACTCTGGGATCAACAGAATCACGTCCAGCATGAAAGCTCTGATCAGTAATTATATAAATGTTACTTTTAACAAGATTTGAGGCCACTCTATCAGCTGCTGTGTTTGTGGCAGATGCCACACAGGTGCCACACAGGTGCTACACAGGCATTTTACGTTTTTCCTTAACATTGACAACCGTTAGAAAGATATATTTTAGCCCGCAGCCCTTTGTGTTCAGCTGCAGTCTGTTGTGGCCGCAGCTGCCCTGGGGCGGCCAGATAAACGGAGGCGGTTTGAGGCTCTGTGGCGCCGCTCCGCTGCAGAGTTATAGGTTCTCCTCCAACACTTTAAAAAACTATGTATATTTTAGCTAAAAAGAGACTGCATTCGTTTCCACTTGATTTGAGCTGCTGCAACTGACCACACCACAGGAAATGCTTTTTGACTCCGAACAAAATGATTCCAGTTCTATGACATGCATCTGTAGAGAAACTGCTCCAGGGGCATCACTTCAGCTTCTATTTAGTCAACTGCATAGAATGTTTGTGATCTAAATAACTACTGTAATCTATTCATTGAGAGAACAACCGGCCAACTAACAGATGATCAAAATAAAGAGACCTGCACACTAGGGCCTTGTGACATATTTATAAACCAATACTGCATTATCGATTAGCAACAATAAATCCAGTTCATTGGAATCCTCGATCATAGTATTCTCATTGATTCTTTGCCTTTATGTCATGTATTGTTTTGATAATACAAACAGGAGGTGTGTAATTAACTGTCGTTTCCTTTCAGACGAAGATAGAATACGACCGGTTGATCGCGTCCATCGGTAAGAAGCAGCCTCCGGAGTCGGGGATCAAGGTGCGGTGGAGGGGAGGGGGGGTTTCTCTGGCCCAGAGGAGAGACTTCATCCAGCAGCTGCACAGTCTGACGGGAGACTGCCCTCTGCCCATGGAGCTCAACAACAAAGAGTACCAGGGCTTCCAGCTCGCTCTCCTCAATAAGGTGAGCACCATGTGACGTTTACACACAGGGTCATGACAGACACATGAGCGTTCAATCTATTTTTGCATAGCCCTAAATCACAGCAGTAGTTTCCTCGGAGGATTTGTCAACGCAGATCAGAATGTACAGGAAATGTAATGTTGACCAATGTCCATGAATGTGGTTGAAAGTCCTGGATCATCGCCACAGACAGATCCAGGGACAGTGTGTGAGATGATAAATGTTCTCTGCCTCTGTGTCTCCAGATAACAGGTCACATGTCACACATATATCTCCTTACTCAAATGTTTGGAAATGTAAACATGTCAACTGTTAGCGTCTCCATAATGACCTCTGGGCCTTTTGTCTTTCTATGAACTTTCTGGTGACATACTCTCTCCTCTCTTTCTCTCTGCCTCTCTCTCTCTCTGGCCTCTCTCTCTCCTCTCTCTTGTGTCCCTCCTCTCTCTGTCCTCTCTCTCTCTCTGGTCTCCCTCTTATGTCTCTCTCTGTTCTCTCTTTCTCTGTCCTCTCTTTCTCTCCTCTCTCTGCTCTCCCTCTCTTGTCTCTCTTTCTGTCCGCTCTCTGGTCTCTCTCTCTGTCCTCTCTCTCTTTCTGTCCTCTCTCTGGTCTCTCCCTCTCCTCTCGCTAGTCTCCCTCTCTGGTCTCTCCTCCCTCTAGTCTCCCTCTCTGGTCTCTCCTCCCTCTAGTCTCTCTCTCTGGTCTCCTCTCTCTGGTCTCCTCTCTCTGGTCTCCTCTCTCTGGTCTCCTCTCTCTGGTCTCCCTTCTCTGGTCTCCTCTCTCTGGTCTCCCCTCTCTGGTCTCCCCTCTCTGGTCTCCCCTCTCTGGTCTCCTCTCTCTGGTCTCCTCTCTCTGGTCTCCTCTCTCTGGTCTCCTCTCTCTGGTCTCCTCTCTCTGGTCTCCTCTCTCTGGTCTCCTCTCTCTGGTCTCCCTCTCTTGTCTCCCTCTCTCTGGTCTCTCTCCCTCCTGTTCCCCCTGCACCATGCCTCTATAACATAAGCTTCTGCATAAATGTTTTCTTTCCTTATAAACGCCTCTTCCTTCTCGTGCCGTTCTCTGCTCAGGGTTTGAAGCCTCAGAGTTTCCGGAACCCGTACGACATCCCGCGCTCGCACCTCCTGGACCAGCTGAGCCGCATGAGGAGGAACATCCTGAAGACCAACGTGTGCACGCTGAGAGGACACGACTCTGGTGAGAAGACCCGGTCTGCGTTAAAGACCCGGTCCGCGTTAAAGACCCGGTCCGCGTTAAAGACCCGGTCTGCGTTAAAGACCCGGTCTGCGTTAAAGCCCGCCATGCGTTAAAGCCCGCCATGCGTTAAAGCCCCGCCATGCGTCAAAGACCCGCCATGCGTTAAAGCCCGCCATGCGTTAAAGACCCGCCATGCGTTAAAGCCCGCCATGCGTTAAAGCCCGCCATGCGTTAAAGCCCCGCCGTGCGTTAAAGCCCGCCGTGCGTTAAAGCCCGCCATGCGTTAAAGCCCGCCATGCGTTAAAGCCCGCCATGCGTTAAAGCCCGCCATGCGTTAAAGCCCGCCATGCGTTAAAGCCCGCCATGCGTTAAAGCCCGCCATGCGTTAAAGCCCGCCATGCGTTAAAGCCCCGAGCTGTGTTAAAGACCTGATTGATTTTCTATTGACTTCATAAAAATGCGTAGAACTACATACATACAGGGTGTATTAAAAACCGTGAGAGAGGGGAGAGACGAGAGGGAGCAGACGAGTGTGTAAAGACCTGCACTCACTCCAGCAGGGGCCGATGGCACAGACTGGTTGCCTCGCTTCTGTCAGTTTGCCCCAGGGCAGCTGTGGCTACAGTAGTTTATCATCATTGTGTTTGGAATAAAATGATAACATGTGAAGCGTCTTTGAGCGTCCAGGAAATTGCTGTTTAAACAAATAATAATAATAATAATAATACAGCATTATTGAAGTCTTTAGACCCCGTTGCTGTTGCTTAGAGCAGTGTTTTGAACCTTTTTGAACCGTGGCACATTTTCCAATGTCACTAAGGCGGCACCGCAGTGGCTGAGTGGTTAGCCCCATTGCTTATCAAGAAGGTCCTGGGTTCGAATCCCGGTCGGAACTGGGCCTTTCTGAGTGGCGTGGAGTTTACATTGTCTACGTAGGGTTCCTCCGGGTGCTCCGGTTTCCCCTACCATTAAAAACAATAGCTCTAGCGCCTCCTGTGTGTGAGACAAATGCCCACAACACTGTAAAGCTCTTTGTGACGCTGTGAAAGGCGCTACATCAATAAAGACGACTCGGTTGAAGCATAAGTCACTGGAGTGTTCTCTGTAGTCAGCAGGATGTATTTACACATGTTTATATCGTACTCGCACACATCACCCGCTGGTACTAACCCATGGTCCTGTCCCATGGTCCTCAGACCAGCTGCACAGCGTCCCCATCGCTCAGATGGGAAACTACCAGGACTTCCTGAAAGCTGCTCCTCAACCGCTCCGAGACGCAGACCCCGAGCAGCCCAAGCGTCTGCACACCTTTGGGAACCCCTTCAAACTGGACAAGAAGGTAACACACTACACACAGACGGTAACACAATATAGACACACACTATACACAGAAGGTAACACAATATACACACTGTACACAGAAGGTAACACACTATATACACACACTGTACACAGAAGGTAACACACTATACACACACACTATACACAGAAGGTAACACACTATACACACACACTGTACACAGAAGGTAACACACTATACACACACACTGTACACAGAAGGTAACACACTATACACACTACACACAAACAATATACACAGAAGGTAACACAATATACACACACTATACACAGAAAATAACACAATATACACACCACACACAAAAAGTAACACAATAGCCACACACTGTACACGACACACACTACACACAGAAGGTAACACACTATATACACACACTACACTGTACGAGGTCTTTCAGAATCTACCTCATGTGGAACAAACTTAGACTAAAGTTGAGTCTGGAATAAAGATCTATTATTGAAATATCCTTGAGCCGCTTTGGGGTCTTCGCACACAGTTCATGCAAGGCAAGAATGGACAGATTTACCATCAGAGAGAAAAGACCAGAGAGACAAGCGAGAGAGATTCACCATCAGAGAAAGGAGATTTACGATCAGAGAGAAGAGACCAGAGAAAGGAGAGAGATTTACGATCAGAGAGAAGAGACCAGAGAAACAAGCGAGAGATTCACCATCAGAGAGGAGACCAGAGAGGGGAGAGAGATTTACCACCAGCGAGGAGAGAGATCGAGGAGAGACCTGAGAGAGAGACCCCTTTACCATTAGAGTGGATACCAGCGAGAAACCTGAGGATACCAGAGATGAGTGAGAGCGGAGAGAGACCAGAGAGAGCGGAGAGACCTCTTTACCATCAGAGAGGTTACCAGCAAAAGACATGAGAGAGACGGACCGGAGAGAGAGCTTTACTCTCAGAGGATGTCGGAGAGAGAGACCAAGTGGTCATAGAAGTTAAAGGGCCACACCCGCCGTTAGCTTGGTGTGGTTTGAAGCTAACAGGTGTCTGTGGTTTCAGGGCATGATGATCGACGAGGCGGATGAGTTCGTGACGGGGCCTCAGAACAAAGGCAAGCGTCCGTCTGACAGCAGTAACCTCCAGGGGGGCGGGCCCAAACGCAGACGCTGTATGTCCCCCCTGCTGCGGCTGGGACGAGCCTACACGCCCCCAGTGACTCCCCCCTCCACTCCCCCCTCCAGCCCCCGCCACGACACAGGTGAGCCAGAGGTCATCCCAGAGGATTCAGTGTCATAGCAACAACCTAGCAACGAAAGAGCCAATCCAGGAGCAGTGTGGATGTATAGAAAACAAATGTGTGGATTTAAGCTGCAGTACCACAGGTGGCCTCTAGTCCACGTAGAGCTGGGTCTAAGCAGCCACAGCCTCCACATCATAGAACATCCACGGTGGGAATTGCCCTCATGAATTTGATTTGGTTTCGGAAATGACTCGGACCACAGATAGTAAATGTAAGTATGTAATACAGAAAAACTAATACAATTAAAACTTATGTTGTAGAATGTATTTGATGACTAAACCAGACTAAATTCACGAAGGCTGCACAGAAATGTTCCCCGTAGAACTCAATGTAAACTAAAACAACAACAGAGAACCTGACAGAGAACCTACAGCTTTCATAAAGATCAGATTTTGTGGGGATTTTAGTGTCCCTTGTCGTCCTGAACTTTTTTTCTTAAATCCTTCGGTTTTTGTCAGGATTTAGCAGACAGAGACGGATCGTGGTGTGCCAAACATTAGTTGGTATTAGTATTAGATAGCAATATGGCCTACGTGCAGGACTGTACAAGGACTCTACAAGGACTCCATGTTATGACTATGATTTGACTGTCTCTTTGTGACACGTATGTCTTTCGATGTGTGACGTGACAATGACTATATAAACTGTGTACTTTACTTTCACTATTCACTATAGTTTAAAACTATTCTAATCTATTCACAAATATGTGTTGCATATTTGCTTCTATTGAGCCATATTCTCAAACATACATTTTAATCTAATAAATCTCTCTGTGGTATTATATACTCTCATTATCAGTGGCTTATTGTTAGTGGGATTTTGCTCCATGTCTATTCTCATTCTCAGGAATAAAACTGTGAACACAGTAAGGCAAATGGTCAACATTTACACTTCTATAGTGGTCAGTGATTTATTACTTTTTATTATCTAAAGATATTATTGTCAGGCATTTGGGATGAATGTACATCATTAATCAAATTATTATTATCCTAATAGTAGCTAATTAGGTTGAGCAGGTTTGGGGTTGGGGTCAGTTATTCTACAATGGTGTTTGTGCTGGAAACTTCTCAATATCTAAATATCTACTATACTGTTTTTGTGCTACACCCAAATACATCAAAATGCTTTTAAATCTCTGTTGGTTGTAATCTATCTCATTAATCTAGGCATTAATCTCGGCTACACTCATTAACTTTTGCATAATCAACATTCACTCATGTGTGAACACAAGTGAATTTGGCAGTATCTAATAAAACTGTACATAAACTGTAATTAACTTTATCTACTTCTGAAGTAAATGTTTGTGAAATGGTCCCTTTACCATTTGATATTAGCACTGGCTAAGAATATTCTCTATTTTTGAAAGCATCTATGGTTGATGCATTTATCTATCTCTATTTTTACACTATTGTGACTCCAAAGTTTGGCTGCAGTTTGAGCAAAGGCATATTCCTAATTTGTGACTTCTGTCACTTTCAATGGCTGTAACATTATTCTGATTCTAATATTCTAGCTGATCTATCAAAAGGATAACATTGTAGGGTACTATTTTAACTCTTACGTGGAAATATGTTTATGAACAACAAAGAAAGGACAATTCTACTTTTTTACTACTATTTAACATCTACTAAAACGCTACAATACTCATACTTTATCATTTTAAAACATTTTAACAGTTGCTCAGTCTCCCAGACAAAAAAGTCAAAGTTTTTGTCTGTCAGATGTCTGAATACTTAACATGTATATTGCATTTGTCACAGGTTCTGGTTTTAGCAAAAGCATCAGCAATAGACGTTTTCATTGGCTGGTTCTTGTTCTGCAAATGGCTGTGTCCAATAGATCATCAGATGTCCAGAAGCTAGGGACAAACAAAAACAAAAGAAGAATCATGAGTATCTCTCTCATTTAGCACTCATCAATGTATGATTTCAAAAATATAAACATCACTCCCCAGTTTTTCTCTCCAAGGTCCTCAGGTCCTCAGGTCCTCAGGGTCCCCTGAGGGTGAGTCTCAGTCGTCATCAGGTCAGGTCATCTTGGACATCAGTAGGGTCCAAGCCATGGTTCTGGTTCTGGTCTCCAGATGCACATCAGATCTCCAGATACAGTCTTTTCACTTGAAGCACATCAGGTCATTTGCGATGCACTTCTGGTCAATGGTGCAGTGTCTCAGTTCCTGTACACAGCTTGTTATGCAATAGTTACTCTCTATGGTTAAATCACTTTGATTCTACTTTAACACAATTTCTATTCATGCTGTTGCTAATGTCTCTCAGACAAAAGCAAGCGCAGTTTACTTCTCTAATTTGTGTTTTTATCAGATCTAATTCTAATCAATGTAATTACTTCACACAGTACAAAATCAACAAATCAAAAGTGTCAGGACAGAGGTCAATTATGTCCATGACAATATAGAATTCAAATGAACATTTCTGGTCTCAAAAAATACTGATTCAAGTAAAGATTCAAGTGATAGACAATTAAAAATATGTGTACATTGGAGTAAACTTTTAAAATGCTTTTTTTCTCATGTTCTGCTTTTTCATGTATCTATATGTAAATGTGAATGTGTGAGTGTATGTGTGTGTATGTGTGTGTGTGTGTGTGAATTTTGGGGTTATGTCTCCAGACTCCTCGAACCACCTGTAGGTGTCAAAGGTCACACTGTGGTGATGTAAACCACGTAGACACACTTTCAACTCTCCTCCAGGTCTCTACCTGACGCTCCACCCATCACTGCCTCCAGAAACCTCTCTTTCATGGCCCCGGTCTCACTCCCACTTACTTCTGTAGTGGGGGGAGGGGCAAGGAGGTGGCATTTCCCTTTGCTCTTTGATCTGTGACCTGTGGCTGGGTGGGCTTTGCGCTGTCCAGTGTCCAGCAGTGACCTCTCGTACAGTGAGGCAGAGTCTGAAAAACAATCCTTGACACGGCCAATTTAAAAACAACAGATACAGTATCAGTATGTGAATGAGATTGTTTTTCTCTCTGAAGTCAAAACAATTTTGAGATTACTTATTATCTTACTAATGATGACATTTTAAAACCAGAAACTCTTTCTTAATAAAAAACAAGACTCAAATCCCTTGAACCTTCAACCTTTAAAATATGTATTATGTACTTTTGTACTGTGTGTTTAATTATCTATGCATTTATCTCAGCATATATTTTACTAATTTAAAATAATTGCAGCATTTTTCAAATGAAGTCAGTATGAATTGGAGCACATTTTAGACCAGTCTCCTCTGCTGTGGCATCAGCAGGAGCAACAAGGTCAGGCGTGTAGTCAAAACAAAAACAAAAGTCACCACTTGCATGTGAATTGGGTAGTTTAACTTAATAATATAATACTTTTACAAGCCTAATTCCCTCTTTCTTTTTTAGACGAAGTCTACAATCATTAATCACATTGAACACCTGCTGGTGTAGTAAACGTTAGTTTATTTAAAATAAAGAAGCAGGCTGACATGAGTCCTGGATCAGAGCAAGGCATCACCGGGCGGCAAAGAAAAAAAAAGGAAGCCGGTTAGAGGCAAGGGAGAGGCGAGAGAGAGCCGGTAGAGCAGGAGAGGCGGGGATAGGCGAGCTCCGGGGTTGAGACACATACATGGCGGTGACAAGCTGAAGTACCGCTGAAAGCGAAACTCCGTCCGTACGCAGCTCCTGGAGTAAATGACGGAACTCGCAAACACTGCAGCCTCATCAAGTCTTGGGACTACCAGAACATGTTTTTGTTTGACTCCAACAACAACGTTATATTGCTTTATATAACAAATAAAAGTGCTCGCTGCGCTCATTGAAAAACCACCTGTCTGTCCTGAACGTCAGGCAACGGGGAGAGAAGCTCCTCCCACCGGCGTCATCCGTCACTCGCGTCAAAAGCTTCAAGCACCAAAGGACAAACTATCCCGGCGTCAGTTTGAAGCGCGTCACAAGCTTTTTGAAGCTTTTGTCTGAACGCGCCTTAAGGAACAGAAAAGTCAAATACATGAAAAAAGAAACACTGAACATAATGGAAACTTTCCCCAAACCAGGAGATAAGACTGAAGTGAGATCCTGTAGAGTCTGACTCTGGGTTCACAGGATGCAGCCTCAGCTCAGTCTCCTTCATTTTGGTCCAGATGCTTCAGAACCTGCTTCTCGTACAGGTTTTAATGTGTTTAGTAAGAGATGAACCATTAGAAAAAGACTTTTCGCACTTTTCACAGACAAATGGTTTCTCTCCAGTGTGGATCCTCTGGATGCACTTTGAGATGACCACTCAGGAGAAAAACTCTGACCACTTTCGTCGTCAGCTGAAGGTTCCTCTCCATGTGGATTCTTATGTTGCTGAGTTAAGATTTCCTCTTTCGTATAAAACATGTTCCACACAGGTTCACACTCGTACTTCTTCTCTCCATGTGGCTCCGAGGTGACATGTGAGTGCGCTCAGTTGCTGTTTTTAAAAGTTTTACTGCAGAATCTCATGCCAATGGCTTTTCTCCAGAGTGGATACCTGATGCACTATGAGATGATCACTCCGAGAAAAACTCTGACACAATCGTACGTCAGCCTGAAGGATTTCTCTCCAGTAGTGGAATCTCTCATGTTCATTGTAGTGTGAAACTGAGTAAACTTCTTCCCACATTCTCCACAGACGAATGGTTTATCTCCAGATGTGGATTTCTAGTGATCAGTGAGTGAGATTAACAAGTAAAAGTCTTTCACACTGGTCACATTGTGAGGTCTCTCTCCTGTGTTGGACCACCTGAAGTAGTGGAGCAGCTGTTTGGTCCTAAATAGTTTTTTCACCACTGGTCACACTCAAATTTTCTCTCCTGTGTGGTATCCTCTGATGACCTTTGAGAGTACCCTCTTGTCTAAAAACTCTGAATCACAATCGTTGACAGCTGAAGGTTTTTCTCCAGTGTTGAATTCTGTTGTGGACCTTGAGCTTTTGTTTGTAGTAAAACAAGTATCCACAAACGATCACACTCGTATGGTTTTCCTCCAGTGTGAGTTCTGTGGTGTCTCTTTAGATCAAAGCCGAGCTGCAGGTCTATCCACACTGAATCACAGGTAACCCCAATCTGTAGATGGAACGTTGGTAGATCAGCACAAACACACAACGACAGATAATTCAAATATGTTTTGATGGTGAAGAAGTGAGAAATGATATTGATCTCTTTCACATCAAACATCTGGTTCTGCAATTAAATCTGGTGCTCCCGACCCATGGGCTACACCCCCCACCCTGTATAGGAAGCCACATCTACAACATCCATCTGGGTCCCTACAGCCTCATCCTGTTCTAGACCTCAGTCCGGTCACAGCCCTCAGTCCTGGTCTGCAGCCTCATCTGGGTCTGCATCCTCAGTCCTGTTCAGCAGCCTCAATCCTGGTCTAACAGACCACAGATCCTGGGTCTACGAGCCTCATCCTGGTCTACAAGCCTCAGTCCTGGGTCTACAGCCTCAGTCCTGGTCACAGCGCTCAGTCCAGGGTCTACAGCCTCATCATGGTCTGCAGCCTCAGTCCTGGGTCTGCCATCTTCAGGTTCCCCACCCCCTGGGACTCACAGCCTCAGTCCTGGGTCCTACAGCCTCAGTCCTTGTCTTTTGCATTGTGCTATTAACAGGATAATAAACTATGACGTCATACAAAGAGCTTTAGAAACTGAATAGGGACACTGGTACCGTCTGACATAGGGTGCGCTGCTGATTTAGCACCACGACGAAACATTTTAGGAATCACTGGTTGAACTTATCTGCAGTTCCTGTATAAAAAAAAATAAAACGGGAAATAAAACACAATCCTCATGGGTCTCTCCATATCACACGCACGCAGTCCCCCTCCTCATGAAGCTAGGCGAAGCCTGACACAGCTAACACAGGCATATCAGATACAGACCAAAAGAACAACAAGAATACAAAAAGTCACCATAAGTAACCGCTAATAATAACATATTGCGTTGCACATGACCTGTATACAAGAAAAGTAAAACAACAATCCTCATGTCTCTCCATATCACACGCTCGCAGTCCCCTGTTAGCAGCTAGCTCACACATGTGACTACATAACCTAACCAGTGAGGCACCTACTTTTAAATTATGCAGTGTAGCTAAGCTACTCTACAATAAATCAGGCTTCACTTACAGAAGCTACACCCATAAAAATGCAGCAATCAAATTTACAAAATTCTGTCAAAAGTAGTTTGCTAAAATAGTAGCTACTTTCAAGTAAAACAAACTGCAAGTCCTAATGCAATTTAGTGAATAAATACTAAACTGTACAGTCAGAAAAAAGGTTAAACTTTAGATATTTTTAAATAGCCCAACACACCAACAACAACAGACAAGAAGGCCCTTTGCAATTGTAAATAAAATAAATTGAGAAATTATAGCAATAAGCCTTTTTACAAATTATCATGTAACTACATTAAAATGTTTTTTAACTTTGTATTATACCAATAGCTCCCAAAAACACGAAACAATGGGGTGAATCCGAGCCAATTAATGGCTCTATTTAGCAAGAATACCCTCTGAAACTGAGAAGAAAAACACATAAGTTTACAAATGAACTGTAGCTAGAACTATGTCTGACCAGTTTAAGAAAACATGGATAACATCCTACAGCCCTATATTATCAGTCAGAGGAGCTATCTCTGGGATAACAGAGTAGGAATCTAGAAAACATTTCTGTTCTGCCTCTCACCACTAAAGTGACGTGCTTTTGCGGAGGTATGGCCCACGGTGAGTCTGGAACTCCACCGTGGCGCGGCTCCGTTGACGCGCGTATGCTTCTGACCGACGGAGCGTCCTAAAACGGACTAGTTGTCTGAACTTATCTTGAAAGCATTGGAAAAATGGAGAGAGAAAAAGAACTCCAACATATCCAGTGTGAGATCTTGTCTCTCATGAAGTGCAGTACTCTGTGGGTAATATGTGTTTGTCTGTGTGTGTGGATGGGAGCGCACAGCGGGGAGGTGAGAGCAAGGGTCCACCAGCAAGTGTCCAAGGGGACAGAGCATAGCTGTCCCAAGGGGACACAGCAAGTTTCCAAGGGGACACTGCAATAGTCCAAGGGTACAGAGCAAGTGTCCAAGGGACAGAAGCAAGTGTGCCAAGGGGACAGAGCAATTTCCCAAGGTGTACACAGCAAGTGTCCAAGGGACAGAGCAAGTGTCCAAGGGGACACAGCAAGTGTCCAAGGTGACAGATCAAGTGTCCAGAGGGGACAGAGCAAGTGTCCAAGGGACATGAGCAAGAGAAAAAAGAGCGAGGATTATGACAAAGATTATCTTACGCGAAAGATAATGGTAGATGTACGATTCAGGAAACAATTATTTAAAATTAATACAAGAAAAAAATTACACGTTTGATAAATAAAACATCTGTCATTAACAACACATCTAACCAGGACCTAACAGCATATTCAATACTGTTTAATAATGTTTGTAAATATAAAAAAATAGATAAAATTCATTGTATAACCATGGAAAACACCCAAACACGCGTCTACAGTGAACAAATAGCTTGTTTCTATTTGCGTCCTTCCGCGTCCTGATTGCATCCCTCCGTTGATGGAATCCGGAAGTTGGCGCAGTGGATCCACTTCCATTCACCCTCATTGGAAATACGAGACGGAGAGGCTACGGACATGTTTGGACGGTATCCGTCTCCGAATCTCCATGAGGTTGAATGGAAGTGCTCCACAGCCTCCGCATGCATCCTCCGAACGAAGGCCCTGTCACGATAATTAACAATTCGATTACTCGTTCGATAAATATAAACAGCACAATAACGTTTAGAGACTCGATAACTGTGCGCATGTCGCCTTTGCGTGCGCCAGCTATACGCCTTACGTCATCGCCCAAGCGAAGCGCGAGGAAGCTACTGGACAAAGACCGTATGGGACGTAAACTCGAGAGCGTGGCTAGAAGCTGTGCTTTGGAAACGTCAGTTCAAATCAAATGTCGCGGAACAAGCACAGATCATGAAGCCCGATACAACACTCGCAGTAATGGGAACATTTCGGCTACAACCGAACGCACGTGGGGAGCCCAGCAATCTGAATCAGCCGTATGTCGTTCTTTGCAAAAAGGTGGTCGCAACAAAGACTGGAAACAACACCAACCTCAAAGCGCATCTGAAGCAAAACCCCACCAATATGGTATGCACCGCTAGGAGAAAAGGGCTGCTAAAGAACAGGCAGACCATCTCGTGGTAGACATGCCTTTCGAATAAGATTGTTTTGCCCAGTGACAAAGAATAAACGTGAGAGCGTAAAATGGCGCACCCACACAAACAGCGGTAACACACTACATCGCTAAAGAGATGTTGCCATTTAACACTGTGGATAACCCGCGTTAAGGAGACATGCTGCGGACTTAGATAAACAATACGAGGTTACCAAAAAAGACGAACATGTCTGAAACTCCATTCCTGCGTTGTAGCACAAAGTCAAAATTGTGTTCTGAATGACAAAAAACAGTACAAATATCTTCTCCGCAACGACAGATCGTGGTCCACACAGAACATTACCCCTAATAAGGAGCCACACAGTGCATAACATTACGAGGATTTGGTCTTTGCCTCGAAATGTTTAGAAACAAGATATGTGCCTGCAGAACCAACTGCTGCTGCGCTGGCTGAAAACATTAAATCACTGGATGAATGGGACTCGCAGTAAATAAGACATCTCGTTCATTACTACTGACAATGTGCAAATATATGTGGCAGGCAAAACGCAATCTAGGCTGGCCGTGGCTCAATTGGTTTTGTGGCCACAATCGCCATTTGGCAATCCACAAAGCCCTAAACGCAGAAATAGAACGCACGTCGCGTCGTGTGGACTACTGTAGAATCTTGTGACCAACTACAACGTGAGCTGGAATACAGAGAAGGGATCTCATTAGTAAACTTTATTTATATACCGCCTTTTCACTGCAGATCTTATCTCAAAGCGGTTTACATTGGTTAATTTTTTTGGGCATTTGTCCTCACACCACCACACAGAGATTGGGAATGGGCCAGTATAAGGGGGGGGGGGTGGGGGGGGAAAGGGGGGGGGGGGGGGGGGGGGGGGGGGGGGGGGGGGGGGGGGGGGGAAGGACAGGAGGCACATGCCAGAACTATTGGACATATTTTTTAGGTGGTAGGGGAAACCGGAGTACCCGGGGAAACCTACGCAGACACGGAGAACATGCAAACTCCACACAGAAAGGCCCTGGTCCGACGGATACGAACCCAGGACCTTCTTGCTGAAGGCGAGATGTGCTATCCACTCAGCCACCGTGCCGTCTCATGAAGGCTCAGACTGAAGATGCCTCCTCTCAGCACACACTTTTACTGTGAGTTAGTTTTATAAATGCAAATTTTTTTTTTACATTTGATACACATTGTTTTAATTGAAATACATTAAAACTAAATGATTAAGCTTTGTCTACATTTACAGTCTGATATAAAGTATAAATCCCTCCAATAAATATACATAGAACTTCTTAGATAAATAGATCAATTCAATTAACTACATATAATGGTGAAGTTACAACATCTTTCTGTCTTACAGGATGTGGCCACCAGATGGGGCAGAACACAAAAGATGAATCAGACAGAGTACTGGAGCAGCTGCCAGCTATCAGAAGAAACCTAGTGGAGATAGAAAACATGGCACCCCCCACTCAACCAAACATGGCAAGATGTTGATCTGTGCTGGAGTCAATAAATGCAGCCTTTGAAGCCTGTTGCTGACTTGCACTGACATACTTTCTGGTGAGAAGTATGTCACATGTGTCCCACAATAAAGCCGTGCTGGACACATCAAAGGTGACTGTTAGCACCAGTCCAGAAGACACTGAACCTCACAACAAAATCCAAGACCAACACGAGCACGGTGTTGTAGATAAATACTGCTCTCCTAATATACAAAGTCCCTTCTAAGGAAAGCAACCATTGTGGATCCAAGACACAGAGGCAGTTTGGAGGATTTAGAGTATTTCAGTACACCAAGGAAAGAGCTTGTATGAGGACTGCTTAAGATGGAGGTGGAGATTCACAAAACGGGTTAAAAAACAAACAAGCATGCAGCAGCCAGAGATGGAGACAGCAGAAGTGGCGGAACATGTGGGAGAGTGGTAATGGGCGAGGCTTCAGGGCTAAAAGAAAAACATTGAGTGATCTCCTACAAAAGCAGGAGAGTTCAACGTGTTGACACAAACACAAGAGGCTGTATCCAGTGAGAGAACAAGCAAACAAGGAACTAAACAAGAATCCTGCATGGATGAAGCACTAGATGCATCATCTGATCCCTTGTTTGGGAGGCGTTGATTAACCAAAAAAAGGTTTCCTAATCCCAAAAAAATAACATGGTGCATCTTTGCCACAAGCACGAGATCAAACGAATGTTCAGGCACAGCAGGTAACAAAAGACCCCTGAGAGGTCCTTAAACCACACAAGGATAACATGTTGGTTTAAGACCTCTCAGCATGGAACATATGAGACCCCTGAGAAGGACCTTAACCACACAAGGTTAACAAGGTGGATTAAGTACCACTCATCAGGGAACATAGAGACCCCTTAGAGGCCTTAAACCACACAAGTTTAACATGTTGGTTAAAGTACCTCCCTATCAGGGAACATAGAGCCCCTGAGAGGCCATTAAGCCACACAGGTTAACATATTGGATTAAAAGGACCTCTCAGCAGGAACCATAGAGACACCCTGATAGGTCCTTAAACACACAAGGTTAACCTGGTTGTTTAAGGGTACCTCTCAGCAGTGAACAAAGAGACCCCTGAGAGGTCCATAGACCACACCACACAAGGTTAACATGTTGTATAAGACCACTCAGCAGGGAACATAGTGGACCCTGAGTAGGTCCATAACACACAAGGTTAACAAGTTGGATTAAGGCACCTCTCACAGGGAACATAGAGGACCCCTGAGAGGTCTTGCTTAAACCAACAAGGTATTAACAAGTTGTTTTCCTCCTCGCTCCAATTGCTAAAACATTATCTGAACAAGCAATTTACGTTTATACATTTGACAAGTGAAATATTTTTTTTGAATTTCATAATTTTCTTAGGAAGGGCACATGTCTGGTGGCTGTTAAACATTTGAATTCTTTAGAGACAACTTATATAATTTTCTTGTTTTGCTACCTCCATACAGTTTTGTTAATTTGATAAAAAAAAAAAAAAAAAAAAAAGCACTTTAAAATGGTACTTGTTTTGATACCTCAATGCATTTCTGTTTATATATTTTTATAGCACTTACAAGTAATGTTTTTCCTGTTGTGCAACCTCCAATATTGTTCTTTTTCTGTTATTTATACAATTTTTTTACTGTATGTTATATTCTGTGCAATAAAAACGCAGTGATTAAAAGAACAATAGCGTTAACGAGATAATTAAGAATAAAATTTATGGCCGAGCAAAAAGAAAATATCGTGACAGGCCCACCACGCTGTTTAAAGCAACCATAAAGGGAGATAATACACTGCACAGAACCGGAGACCAGACGATGCCCAAATACAGGCGACTTTTCCCATAGATCTTTTGAGAGTTCCAGCGACATCCGCTAATCTTTCAGCCCCCATGCCTTCACAAAGCGCCACTGAGCACATCCATTCATTTGAATAGGCCGCCATCTAGGATCGCCGGGGCTTGCACTGTCCCCACTACCTGCGAGTCCGCTCTCTCCGCACACACACACACCACACACACACTCACACACACACACACTCACAGGATAATTAGAGTTCTTTTATCTCTCTCCCCTTTTTCAATTGCTTCAATAAGTATTGCTTTCATCCATCGCGACGTCCTCAATGCTTCAAATTGCTGGCTTTGCACTGATCATAGCCACAGCTCATTCAAATCACACACCGCTTCTTCTAATTAAAACTAATAGCGGCTGCCTGTTGCCTAAAGCCGCGGAAGAGGCGAGTTGGGCTCCGATAAAAGTGTATGACGCGCTAAATAAGTATAAGAAAACAAACGAAGAGGCTAGGTGATCTAAAAATCGCTGCGGTCACAGGCCCCAACACACACGCACGCACACACTTGCGCGCTGTTGGAGGAGACAGGACGGCAAAGGAGCCGCGGTCTCGAGGACTAAACTGAGGCCTTGACTCCACCGGGGCGCGTCTCCGTTGAGGGGTGGGGTTGGGACGCGCGTTGCTTCTGTCCCCGTCGGACGTGACCATACAAAAGACAAGTGGTCAAACCGGCTCGGCTGACAGCAGCCAGCAGCTTTCTAGGCTGTGCGTTTATCAGCCTGCTTTGTATTTGTAGGAGACACGTTGGCATTTGTTTAATAAATGAATTTTTGGCTGATGGAGGAGTCATGTGTTGTCGGCGTTACATGAGTGCGTTCGCGTGAGAGCGCCTGTGAGTGTGTGTGGTGGTAGGCGCGTGTGTTGCGTGGCATGTGTGTTTTGGGCCTGTGACCGCAGCGATTATTATGATCCCAGCCTCTCGATTGTTTCTAATACCTTATTTATCGCGGCATACCTATTTTATCGGACCCAACTCGCCTCTCCGCGGCTTTAGGCAACAGGCATCCGCTATAGTTTTAAATAGAAGAAGCGGTGTGTGATTTGAATGACTGTGGCAATGACAGTGCAAGCTACAGCATATTGGAAGCATTGAGGACGTCGCGTTGGATGGAAAGCAAAACTTATGAAAGCAATGAAAAAGGGAGATAGAAAAGAACTTCTAACAAAATCCAGTGTTGTGTGTGTGTGTGTGTGGTGTGTGTGTGTGTGTGTTGAGCGGAGATGAGCGCCACGCAGTTAGAGTGGACAGAGCAAGGCCCCGGCGATCCAAGATGGCGCCCTATTCAAATGAATGGTTTTGCTCAGTGGCGCCTATTGTGACGGCATGGGGGCTGAAAGATTTACGGAAGTCCCGCCTGGCACACTCAAAGATACCTATGGGAAAGAGTCGCCTGTATTAGGGCAACGTCTGGTCCTCCCGGATTCTATGCAGTGGTAATTATCTGCGCAAAGAATGCTTGCGGTTAAACAACGCAGGTGTAGGCCTGTCACGATATTTTTTTTTGACTGGCCATAATAATTTCTTCTAAATTATCTCGATAAACGTAAAGAATTTACTATACACACTCGTTTTTTATTGCAGAATTTAAAAAATACAGTAAAACAATTGTAAAAAATAAAACCAAAAAAGAACAATATTGGAGTTGTAGCACAACAGAACAATACTTCTTAAAAGTGCTTAAAAAATATATAAACATACATAGCATTGAGTATCAAACCAGAACATGTTACAGTGCTTATTTTTTTTCCCCAATTAACAACTGTATTGAGGAAGGCATCAACAATGAAAATTTTTAAAGTGTCTATAAAGAAATCAAATGTATAAAAAACCAGCCACACTTAACATTGGTGCCATCCTAAGATAATTATGAAATTCCCCAAAACAAATAATATCACTTTGACAAATGTATAAACGTAAAATGCCTTGTTTCAGAATAATAGTATTATGCAAATTGCGAGCGAGAAAACAAACATGTTAACCTTGGTGTGGATAAAGGCAAGACCTCACAGGGGTCTCAATGTTCCCTGCTGAGAAGGTCCAAAAACCAACTTGTAACCTTGTGTGGTTTAAGGACCCTCAGGGGTCACAAGGCCCATGCTGAAGGTCCTTAAAAACCACCAGATAACCTTATGTGTGGTTTAAGTGACCTCTCAGGGTCACTTTGTTCCCTGCTGAGAGGTCCTTAACAAACAATGTTAACCCTTGTGTGGTTTAAGGACCACTCAGCGGGTCTCTCAGTTCCCCCTGCTGAGAGGTCCTTAAACCAACAAGTTAACCATGTGTGGTATTAAGGACCTCTCAGGGTAACCTCTATGATCCCAGCTGAAGGTCCTAAACCAACAGTTAACCTTGTGTGGTTTAAGGACCACACGGGGTCTCTATTTCTCCAGCTGATATGTCCATAAACAAACATTTTAACCTTGTGTGGTTTAAGGACCTCTAGGTCTCTATGTTCCCTGCTGAGAGGTCCTTAACCTACATGTTAACACATAGATGTGGTTTAAGGACCTCTCAGGGGTCTCTTTGTCCCGCTGTGCTGACCTTCGTTCTGAACCGTGCTGTGTGCACCAATGCACATGTATATTTTTGGAGATTAAGGAAACCTTTTTTGGTTAACACTCCACCAAACGCAAAAGGGATCAGATATGCATCTAGTGCTTCTTCCTGCAGAATACTTTGTTAGTTCCTGGTTTGCTTGTTCTCCTCACTGGTACAGCCTCATGAGATTTGTGTCACACGATGAACTCCTCCTGCTTTTGTAGAGAATCACTCAATGTTTTTCTTTTAGCACCTGAAGTCCTCTGTTCCGCCACTTCTGCTGTCCCATCCTGCAGCTGCACAGTCCTGTACCCAAGCTTCTTGTGACATCACCATCCTCCATCTAACATCTCCTCAACAAGCCATCCTTGGAGTCCTGCAATACCTCAAAATCCTCCTAACTGCCTCTGTGTCCTTGGATCCACATGGTGCTTCCTTTAGAAGACTTTGTATATTAGAGAGCATTATTTTATCTACCAACATCCAACACCGTGCTCGTGTAGGTCTTGATCTTTGTTGTGAGTGTCAGTGTCTTCTGGACTTGTGCTAACAGTTCACCTGCTGACTCCAGCACTGGCTTTATTGAGGACACTGTGTCATACTCTCACCAGAAAGTATGTCAGGAAGTCAGCAACGGGCTTCAAGGCTGCATTTATATGACTCCACACAGACACGATCTTGCCATGTTGGGTGAGGTGTTGCATTTTTCTATCCTCCACTAGGATTCTTCAGATAGCTGGCACCTGCGTTCCCGTACTCTGTCTATCATCTTTTGTTTACGCCCATCAGGTGGCCACATCCCTGTAAGAAAACAGAAAGCATGTTGTACATCACATTATATGTAGTAATAATATGATTCTATTTATCTAAGAATTCTAATGTTATATAATGGAGGGAATTATACTTTATATCAGACTGTTAAATAAGACAAAGTTAATCATTTAGATTTTTAAAGTATTTCAACTTAAACAATGAGTATCAAATTTAAAAAAAAAATTGCCATCTTAAAAACTACCCCACCAGTACAAAGTGTGTGCCTGAGGAGGCCCAAGCTTCAGTCTGTGCCTTCATGAGAACACGGCACGGTGGCTGATTGGATAGCACTCACGCCTCTCAATCAAGAAGGACCTGGTTCGAAACCGGACGTTACCAGGGCCCTTTCTGATTGGAGATTGCATGTTCTCGCCCGAGTCATGCGTAGTATCCTCCGGTACTCCGGATTCCCCTACCAACTAAAAAATAAGTCCAATAGTTCGGGCACTGTGCCCTCACTGTACTGCCCCGTCCCCTCACTGAGTGGAGTGAGAGACAAATGCCCAAAAAAAATTAACAATTGTAAACCTGCTTGAGACTCAGATCTGCAGTGAAAAGGCGGTATATAAATAAAGATTACTAATGAGATCCCTCCTCTTTACCACTCAGCGTTGACGAGGTCACAAGATTCCTACAAGAGTCCACTACGTCATAAGCGACGTGCGTACTATAACTTTCTGCTTTAAGGCAATTTGTGTTAGCCAATGCAGATCGTTTGCCAAAACAATAGAGCCACGGCCAGCCAAGATTGCGTATGCTGCCACAATTATTAGCACCATTGGTCAGAAGTAATGAACGATAGTCCTTCCTTTCCTGCAGTCCCCTTCATCCGTGCATTAAAAGTTTCAGCCATGACAGCAGCAGTGTGGTTCTCAGGCACATAACTTTTTCTCAACATTTCGAGTGCAAAGACCAATCCGCCGTAATGTAATCACTGTAGGCACATAATATGGGTGTCATGTTAGATGCTGGACACACATATCTGTCGTATGCGGAGAAGAATTGTACATGTTATATGTCATTCAGAACACCACTTTTGACTATTGTTGTACAACGCAGGAATGGGCAGTTTCAGACATAGCGTCTTATTTGGTAACTCGTATTGTTTATCAAAGTCCCAGCAGCAAGTCTCTAAACGCGGTTTATCCACAGTGTTAAATGGACAACATCTCTATTATTCGATGTAGTGTGTTGCGCTGTTTGTGCGTGTTGCGCCATTTTTTAAACCGCTCTCCACGTTTTATACTTTGTCACCTGGGCAAAACAAATCTTCTTTCTACAAAGGCTGTCAACCCACAGAGATGGTCCTGCCTGTTCAATACAGCCTTTTTCTCCCAGCTGTAGCATACCACACTTGGGTTGGTTAATGCTTCCTGATGCGCTTTGAGGTATTGTGGAGTTTCAGTCTTTGATGCGACATTTTTTTGCAAGACGACATAGCCGCTGATTCCAGATTCTGCATGTGCCACCCCAAGTGCGTTCGCTTGTATCCGAAATGTTTCCCAAACTGCGGCTGTTTAATCGGCCCTTCGTTGATCAGCTGCTTGTTCCGCCGCATTTGATTGAACTGACGTTTCCAAAGCACAGCTTCTAGCACCTCACAGTTTACCGTCCTCCTTACGCTCTTTTTTCCAGCTAGCTTCCTCGCGCTATCGGCTTGGGCGATGACGTAAGCGTATAGCTGGCGCACAATCGCCGCAAATGCTCATGCGCGCACCATTTATCCGAGTCTCAAAACGGATATTGTGCATGTTTATATTTATCGACCACGATTAAACGAAATAGTAATTTATCGTGACAGGGCCTAACGTTGGAACGATGCATCGGGAGGCAGTGGAGCACTTCCATTCACCTCATTGGATATACGGACTACGTGATCCGTCCAAAACAAGTCGCGTTACATCCCGACTGCCACCTTTACTTTCATGAGGGTGAATGGAAGTGGCTCCACTGCCTCCAACATCCGGATTCCTTCAACGGAGGGTGCAACGACGTCTGACGGACGAAATAGAAACATCCTATATGATCCGTCGACGCGTGTTGGGTCCGTTAATTCGCAATGGAAATACAATGAATAATATATATATTAATATATATACAACATAAAAAAACCATGTAATGATATAAGCTGTAGTCCTGTTATAAGCTGTTTGTTAATGACAATGATTATTAACATACGTGTAATTTTTTTCATGTATTAATTTAAAATACTTGTGTTCCTGATCGTACCTCTACCAATTATCATTTCGCGTAAATGTAAATCTTTACATACACCACGCCTTTTTTCTCTTGCTCTGAACCCCTTGGACACTTGCTCTGTCCCCTTGGACACTTGCTACTGTCCCCTTGGACACTTGCTGTGTCCCCTGACACTTGCTCTGTCCCCCACATGGACACTTGCTGAGTCCCCATGGACACATTGCTCTGTCCCCTTGGACACTTCACTGTCCCCCTTGGACACGTTGCTCTGTCCCCTGACACAGTTGCCTGTGACCCCTTAGGACACTTTGCTGTTTCCCCTTGGACACTTGCTCTGTCCCCTTGGACACACTATGCGTGTATCCCCTTTCTCTCCCTCCCTCTCATATCCTCACTTCGCTGTGCGCATCCAGTCCACACACACACACACACAATACCCACAGAGCTAACTGCACTTATGAGAGACCAGATCTCACACTGGATATGTTGGAGTCTTTTCTCTCTCCATTTTTCAATTGCTTTCAATAAGTTCGACCACCTAGTCCGTATTACGTACGTCCGAACGGCCCAGGCACAGCCAACGCGCTGTCACGGAGACCGCCCGGTGGAGTCCAGACCCTCACCGTGGCCATACCTCCAGAAAGCACGTCACTTATGAGTGGAGACTGAGCGAACAGAAATGATTATCAGATCCTACTCTTAGCCCAGAGAAAGCTCCTCTGACAGATCATATGGCTGTAGGATGTTACCATTGTATTTTTCATAAACTGGTCAGACATAGTTCAAGCACAGTTCATTTGTAAACTTATTATGTGTTTTCTTCTCAGTTTCAGAGGGTATTCTTGCTTAAATAGAGCCATTAATTGCTCCGGATTCACATTTGTTTCGTGTTTATTGGGCTATGGTTATAACCAACAGTTATAAAAACATTTCTAATGAAGGTACATTAATTTGTAATGGCTTATGCTATAATTTCTCAAATTTATTTATTTTACAATTGCCAAGGGCCTTCTTGTCTTATGTTGTTGGTGATTGGGCTATTCTAAAAATATCTAAATTTTTAACCTTTTCTGACTGACAGTAATAGTATATATCAATAAAATTGCATAGACTGTGCAGTTTGTTTACTTGAAAGTAAGCTTCTATATAGCAAACTACTTTGTGACAGAAATTTTTGTAACTTAGCATGCGCATTTTTATGGGTGGTAGCTATCTGTAAAGTGAAGTGCTGAATTTATTGTAGAGAATCTATAGCTAACTGCAAAAATAAAAGTAGCTTGCCCATCACCTGGTATTTATTAAGTCACAATGTGAGAGCTAGCTGCTAACGAGGGACTGCGAGCGGTTGATATGGAGAGACCAAGAGGATGTGTTTTCATTTCTTTTATACAGGATGTGCAAACGCAAATATTGTTTATTATTAGCGGGTAATAATGGTACTATTTTTGTATTATTGTGTTCATTTTGATCTTTACTCGTATATGCCACTGTTTTAGCTGTGTTCAGTTCTGCGCCTAGCGATCTGAGAGGGGACTGCGAGCGTGTGAATAGGAGAGACCATGAGGATTTGTGTTTTTATTTATTTTTTATACTGAACAAGCAGATCACGTCAACCACTGATCAAATGTGTCGTCGTAGTGCTTAAACAGCCAGCCACCCCTATGTCCGACTGTACATTTCCCTATTTCTGTTTTCTAAAGCTCAATGTATGACGTCATAGTTTATATCTGATTCATAGCCACATGAACAGACCCATGACTGAGGCTGTAGAACACCAGGACTGAGGCTTGTAGACCCAGGACTGAGGCTGCAAGACCCAGGACAGAGGCTGCAGACCCCAGGACTCAGAGGCTGTAGACCCAGGACTGAGGCTGTAGATCCAGGACTGAGGCTTGTAGACCCAGGACTGAGGCTGTAGAACCATGAACTGAGCTGTAGACCCAGGACTGAGGCTGTAGACCCAGGACTGAGGCTGCAGACCCCGACTGGGCTGCATACCCAGTACTGAGTCTGCAGACCCAGGACCTGAGGCGTAGAACCCCAGGACTGAGCTCTAGACCCATGACTGAGGCTGAGACCCCAGGACTGAGGTTTAGAAGTGCTCCTATACAAGTATGGTTTGGGGGGTGAAGCCATGGGTCCCGGGAGCAACCATCTTTAATTGCAAGAACCCGATTTTTTGATGAATGAAAGAGAACAATATCATTTCTCACTTCTAACCACCATACAAACATATTAGAATTATCATACGTTAGTTTGTGTTAGTTGCAGAACTACAAAGTCCATCTACAGAAATGGGGTTCACCTGATGAACATGTAGGAAAAGAAACCATGCAGCTCTGCTTCTTATCTAAAGAGACACCACAGAACCTCACACAGGTGGAGGACAACCATAACGAGTGAGAACTTTGTTGGAACTGTTTTACTACAAAACAAAATCTCAAGGAGCGTCCACAAATAATCCACACTGAGAAAAACCCTTCAATTCTGCAACGATTGATGATCAGAAATGTTTAAAAGACACAGAGGTACAACTCAAAAGTCATCAGAGATCCACACAGGAGAGAAACCATTAGAGTGTGACCAGTGTGAAAAAACATTTAGGACCAAACAGCTGCATCTCACTACATCCGCATGTCCACTAACAGGTAAGAGACCTCACCAATGTTACCAGTGTGAAAGACTTTTACAATGTTTATCACCCCTCACTGATCACTACATAATCCACACATTAGAAAAACCAATCGTCTGTGGAGACAGATGGGAAGACGTTTTACACAGTCTTCACACATACAAAGCACATGAGAGAATCACACTGGAGCAGAAATCATTCAAGCCTCCTAGCGACGATTGTGGTCAGAGTATTTCCCTCGAGTGAACATCCTCAAAGTGCATCAAGATCCACACAGGAGAAAAGCATTTGCATGTGACTTCTGCAGTAAACCTTTAAAACACAACATAAGCGCCCACGATCAACCATCGGAGCCACACTGAGAGAGAAGCCTACGAGTGTGACCAGTTGTGGAACATGGTTTAAACGAAAGAGTAAGATCATAACCAGCTGCACAAAGAATCCACACTGGGAGAGAAACCCTTCGAGCTGCTACATAGTGGTCAGAGTTTTTCCTCAGAGTGGTCATCTCAAAGTGCATCAGAGGAACCACACTGGAGAGTAAACCATTCTGTCTGAGAAAAGTTGCGAAAAGAATTTTTACTAATTAGGTTTCATACTCTTACTAAACACATTAAAACCTGTAGAAGAAGTCAGGTCCTGAAGCAATCTGTATCAAAGAGAAGGAGACAGACTGAGGCTGCATCCTGTGAACCCAGAGTCAGTAACTCCTACATGATCTCGACTTCAGTCTTAACTCCTGGTTGTGGAAAGAATCCATCTGTTCATGTGAAATCAATTTTCAAGTTATGACTTTTCTGTTCCTTAAGGCGCCGTTCAAGCGGAACCAAAAGCTTCCAAAAAGCTTTTGACGGCCATCAACTTACGCCGGGATAGTTTTTGTCCTTTTGGTGCTTGAAGCTTTTGCGCGAGTGACGTCTCCTGACGCCCGGTGGGTAGGAGCATTCACTGTTTGCCTGTAGTACAGGACAGCGGATGATTTTTTTCAATGATTCAGCGAGCCTTAAATTTGTTAATAAAGCAAAAAACGTTGTTTAGGGTCGTCAACAAAACCAAAGATCTGGGATCACCACAGACTTGATAGGACAGCAGTGTTAGCAGAGATCCGTCATATACTCCATGAGCTTCGTACTGAGAGAGTTTTCGCTTTCAGCGGTACTATACCGCAGTCACTCGCCGAGTCCTGAGTTCTCAAACCCCGGAGCTCGCCTCTCCCCGCCTCTCCCCTGCCAACTCCCCGCTCTCTCTCGCCTCTCCCTGCCTCTTCCCCTGGCTCTCGCCCGCCCGGAGCTGCCATGCTCTAGCCAGACTCATCGTCAGCCTGTTCTTAATTAAATAAACAACGTTTACTACACAGCATGTGTACAATGTATTTTGTTACACCATAATGTGACTACCATACAAGATAATATTACTAATCACAATAATGACAATAAAACAGCAGCAGCATACTTCTCTCATGACAGAGACAGACCCTCTGCCTGTCAGCTGCTCCTACGTCTCCTGAATTGGTTTAAGCCCGCGTCTAAGCTTCAAAAGCTCACTTTGCTCAGCTTTCGGCGCAAAAGCCGTCCAGGTTTCCATTGAAAGTGAAAGGGTAAGCGCGTACAGGTGAAGCCGAGACCCCGGCGTCCACTTGACGCGCGTCAAAAGCTTCAAGATTCGCGCGTACTACCGCGCCCCTCACGATGAGCTTTTACGCCGGAATACAACGAAACGCTCGCGGAATCAAAACAGAATCCCTATAGACGCCGAGCTGAGCAAAGCTGAGCTCTTTGAAGCAATTGACGCGGTCATTCACCATTCAGGAGACAGGAAGCAGCAGCAGCAGAGTTGTCTGTCTCTTGTCTATGAAGAGAAGTCATGCTGCTGCCTGTATTTTTGTCATTATTGTTATTAGTAAAATTATGTATAGTAGTAACATTCTGATTAACAAAATCATTGTACACATGCTGAGTAGTAAACGTAGTTTATTTAAAATAAGAACAGGCTGACGATGAGTTCTGGCTCAGAGCAAGCAGCTTCCGGTCGGGCGGAGAGCCTTGGGATAGCAGTGAGAGCTGAGAGATGAGCCGGGAGAGGCAGGGAGAGGCGGGGAGAGGCGACTCCGGGGTTTGAGAACTCAGACTGGGCGAGTGACCAGCGGGAGTACCGCTTGAAAGCGAAAGCTCCTCCCGTACGCACTCCTAGTAAATGACGAACTCGCAAACACTGCAGCCTCTCAAAGTCTGTGGTGAACCCAGAACATGTTTTGTTGAAAGCCCCTACAACAACGTTACATTTGCTTTATAAAACAAATACAAGTCACGCTCTCATTGAACAATCCACCTCGTGTCCTGACACAGGCAACAGAGAAGCTCCTCCCACCGGCGTCAGGCGCTCACTCTCGTCAAAAGCTTCACACCAAAAGGGAACATAACTATCCCTGCGTCAGTTGAGCGCTTAAGAAGCTTAATTGAAGCTATTGGTCTGAACGCGCCTTAAGGAACAGAAAATCAAACATGAAAATGAAACACTGAATCCAAAGGAATCTTTCACCCAAACCAGGAGTTAATACTGCCATTTGAGATCCTAGTAAGTCTGACTCTGGGGTTCACAGGATGCAGCCTCAGCTCTGACTCCATCACTTTGGACCAGATGCTTCAGACCTGCTTCTCTACATGTTTAATGTGTTTGTGTAAGAGAAAACCTTATAAAAGACTTTTCGCACTTTTCACAGACAAGAAGTTTCACCCAGTGTGGAACCTCTGATGCACTTTTGATATGACCACTCATAGAAAAACTCTGACCACAATCGACGGCAGCTGAAGGATTTCTCTCCATGTGGGATTCTTTTGTTGCTGGTTAAGAATTCCTCCTTTCGTTAAAACATGTTCCACACGGTCACACTCGTAAGGCTTCTCTCCAGTGTGGCTCCGATGGTGACTTTGCGCTCAGTTGCTGTTTCAAAAGTTTAACTGCAGAAGTCACAACAAATGTGCTTTTCTACCCAGTGTGGATTCCACTGATGCACTTTGAATGATGCACTCCGATAAAAACTCTGACCACAATCGTCGCAGCTGAAGGATTTTCTCTCCAGTGTGGATTCTCTCATGTGCTTTGTAAGTTGAAGACTGAGTAAACTCTTCCCACAGTCTCCCACAGAGGGGGGGGGGGGGGGGGGGGGGGGGGGGGGGGGGGGGGGGGGGGGGGGGGGGAATGGTATCTCCAGTGTGATTCTGTAGTGATCATTGAGGTGATATAGAACAATGTAAAATCTTCACACTGGTCACATTGGTGAGTCTCTCTCCTGTGTGGACATGCTGATGTAGTGAAGAGCACTGTTTTGGTCCTAAATGTTTTTTCCACACTGGTCACACTCAAATGGTTTCTCTCCTGTGTGGATCCCTCTGCTGACCCCTTTGAGAGTACCTCTTGTCTAAAACTCTGATCACAATCGTTGCAGCTGAAGGGTTTTATTCTCCAGTGTGGATTCTGTTTGTTGACCTTGAGATATTGATTTGTAGTAAAACATTTTCCAACAGATCACAACTCGTATGGTTGTTTCCTCCATGTGAGTTCTGTGGTGTCTCTTTAGATCACAGCAGAGCTGCAGGTCTTTCCACAACTGATCACAGGTGAACCCCATTCTGAAATATGGACTTTGTAGATCTGCAACAAACAACAACAACGCAGATAATTCTAATATGTTTGATGGTGGTAGAAGGTGAAAATGATATTGTTCTCTTTCAACATCAAACATCGGGTTCAGCAATTTAAAGCTGGTTGCTCCCGAACCCATGGGCAACACCCCCCCACACTGTATAGGAGCCACTACACAACCTCAGTCCAGGGTCTACAGCCTCATTCCCTGGGATCTAGAGCCTCAGTCCTGGTCTACAGCCTCAATCCTGGGTCTGCAGCCTCAGTCTGGGTCTGCAGCCTCAGTCCTGGGTCTAGCAGCCTCAGTCCTGGTTCAACAGTCCCCCCCCTCAGTCCTGGGTCCTACAGCACTCAGTCCTGGGTCTACAGTCCCTCAGTCCTGGGTCTACAGCCTCATTCCTGGGTCTACAGCCTCAGTCCCTGGGTTCTACAGCCTATCCTGGGGTCTGCAGCCACAAACCTGGGTCTGCGCCTCAGTCCTGGTCTACATCCGCAGTCCCTGGTCTACAGCTCAGTCCCTGGGTCTGTTCATGTTGGCTAAGAACTGATATAAACTATGACGTCATACAATGAGCTTTAGTAAACAGAAATAAGGAATGTACAGTCTGACAAGGGGTGCGGCTGGCTAGTGATGAAAGCACTACGACGACACATTTAGGATCACTGGTTGAACTTTATCAGCAGTCTGTATAAAAAAAATAAAACACAAATCCTCATGGTCTGCTCCATATCACACGCTCAGCAGTCCCCTCCACAGACGCTAGGACGCAGACTGAACACAGCTAACACAGTGCAAATACAGTAACAGACCAAAAGAACACAAAGAATACAAAAAGTACCAAAAAAGTTTTTTTAAACCGCTAATAATAACAATATTGCGTTGTCACAAACCTGTATAAAAGAAAAGAAAACACAAAATCCTCATGGTCCTCTCCATATCACACCTCGCAGTCCCCTGTTAGCAGCTAGCTCTCACATGTGACTACATAAACTAGCCATTGATGGCAAGCTACTTTTATTTATGCAAGTTTAGCTAAGCTACTCTACAATAAATTCCAGCTTCACTTTACAGAAGCTACCACCCATAAAAATCAGCAAGCTAAGTTACAGAAATTCTGTCAAAAGTAGTTATTCAATATAGAAGCTACTTTCAAGTAAACTACACTGCAGTCCTATGCAATTTTAGAGATAATACTAAACTGTCAGTCAGAAAAGGGTAAAATTTAGATATTAATAAGAATAGCCCAAAACACAAACACAAAAGACAAGAGGCCCTTTGCATTGTAAATAAAATAAATTGAAAATTATAGCAATAAGCCATTACAACTAAACATGTACATCATAGAAATCGAGTTATTAACTGTTGATTATAACAATAGCCATAAACACGAACAAATTTAATCCGAGCCAATTAATGGCTCTATATTAAGAAGAATACCCTCTTAACCTGAGAAGAAAACACATAAGTTTAACAAATGAACTTGTGCTTAGAACTATGTCTGACCAGTTTATGAAAACAATGTTAACCTCCAACCGCCTTATATCAGTCAGAGGCTTTCTCTGGGATTACAGAGTAGGATCTGAAAACATTTCCTGTTCGCTCGTTCTCCACTAAAGTGACGTGCTTTATGAGGTATGGCCCACGTGAGGTCTGGACTCACCGGGAGCGCGTCTCCGTTGACTGCGCGTTGGCTGCTGTCCGTCCGACTCCGTAAAACCGGACAAGTGGTCTGAACTTAATTGAACGCAATTGGAAAAATGGTGAGAAGAAAAGAACTCCAACATATCCAGTGGAGATCTGACTCTCATGTCAAGTAGCTCTGTGGGATAAATGTGTGTGTGAGTGTGTTGATGGGAAGCGCACAGCGGTGAGGAGAGAGCATGGGACCCACAAGAGTCCAAGGGGACAGAGCAAGATGTCCAATGGGACACAGCAATTTTCCAAGGGACACAGCAAGTGTCCAAGGGGTACATATGCAAGTGTCCCAAGGGGACAGAGCAATTGTCCAAGGGGACAGAGCAAGTGTAAAAGGGGACACAGCAAGTGTCCAAGGGGACAGAGCAAGTGTCCCAAGGGGAACACAGCAAGTGTACACGGGGACATAGCAAGTGTCCAAGGGGACAGAGCAAGTGTCCTAGGGGACCGAGCAAGAGAAAAAAGAGCTAGTTGTATGTGAAAGCTTACATAACGCGAAAGATAAATGTAGATGTACGATCAGAAACAAAAATTAAAAGTTAAAACATGAATAAAAATTACAGCGTTGTGTAATAATCATTGTCATTAAACAAACACTTATAACCAGGACACAGCAATATCAATACCTGTTTAATAATGTTAGTATATATCTTAATATATAAAATATTTCCTTGTAATTTCCAATGGAAAACGTACCCAACCCGCGTCGACTTGAACAAATAGAGGATTGTTTCTATATTCGTCGTCCGCGTCCGTTGCACCCTCCGTTGATGTAAACCGGATGTTGAGGCAGTGGATGCACTTCCATTCACCCTCAATGGCAAAAACGGAGAAGGAGATGAAACGGACATTGTTTGGACGTATCCGTCGTCCGTATTCTCCATGGAGGGGTGAATGGAAGTGCTCCACTGCCTCCGCATGCATCCGTCCCAACGTAGGCCTGTCACGATAAATTAACTATTTCGATTAATCCGTTCTATAAATATAAGCATGCACAATAACGTATTGAACTCGATAACTGTGCGCAATGCGCATATGCTTGCGCCAGCTAAACTGCCTTACGTCATCGCCCAAGCCGAAAGCGCGAGGAAGCTAGCTGGACATAGAGCCGTAGTGGACTATAAACTCGAGAGCGTGCTAGAAGCTGTGCTTTGGAAACGTCAGTTTTCCAAATCAATGGCGGCGTGGAACAAGCACTGAATCAAAAGCCCGATTCAACAGTCCCAGTATGGGACCATTTCGCTACAAGCCGAACGCACGTGGGGAGCCAGCAATCTTAATCAGCCGGTATGTCGTCTTTTGCAAAAAAGTTGTCGCAACAAAGACTGGAAACATCGCCCACACACCCAAAGCGCATCTGAAGCATAACCACCCAGTGTGGTAGCACAGCTGGGAGAAAAGGCTGCTATTGAACAGGCATGACCATCTCGTGGTAACAGCCTTTCGTAGAAGATTGTTTTGCCAGTGCAAAGTAAAAACGTGAGAGCGTAAAATCGGCTCACCTCACAAACAGCGTAACACACTACATCGCTAAAGAGATTTGTCCATTTAACACGTGGATAAAACCCGCGTTTAAGAGAATGCTGCGGGAGCATTGATAAACAATACGGGTACCAAAAAAGACGTACATGTCTGAAACATGCCAATTCCTGCTTTTTGTACATCATAGTCAAAAAGTGGTGATTCTGAATGACAACAACATGTACAATTCTTCACCCAACTACAGATATGTGGTCAGCTCTAACGATGACCCCATATATGAGCCTCACAGTGCATTACATTACGGAGGATTGGTCTTTGCACTCGCAATGTTTAGAAACAAGATATGTGCTGATACCACACTGGCTGCTGTCCTGGCTGAAAACATTAATGCACTGGATGATATGGGACGCAGGAAAGAAGACTGCTCGTTCATTACTACTGACAATGGTGCTAATAATTGTGGCAGCAATACGCAATTCTGGCTGGCCGTGGCTCAATTGTTTTGCCACAATCAAGCATTTGGCTATCACAAATGCCTTAAACTGCAGAAAAAGAACGCACGGTCGCGTGCGTGTGGACTCCTGTAGTAATCTTGTGACCAAGATTTCAACGTGACTGGATAAGAGAGGATCTCATTTAGATAAATCTTGTAAATTATACTACCGCCTTTCCACTGCAGATCTGAGTCCAAAGCGGTTTACAAATGTTAATTATTTTTTTGGGCATTTGTCTCTCCACTCCACACAGAGATGGAGGCCAGTACAGGCGCACATGCCAGAACTATATGGACATATTTTTAGTGGTAGGGAAACCGAGATACCCGGAGGAAACCAACTCAGACACGGGGAGAACATGCAAACTCCCACTCGCAAAGGAGCCCTGGTCCGAGCGGATTCCGAACCCAGGACCTTCTTGCTGAGAGCGAGAGTGCTAATCCACTCAGCCACCGTGCCGTTCACATGAAAGCACAGACTTGAAGCTTGGCCTCCCTCAGCACACACTTGTACTGGTGGTTAGTTTAAAAAATGGCAATTTTTAATTAACATTTGAGAACACATTGTTTTAATTGAAATACTTTAAAACTAAATATTAACTTTGTCTAATGTACGTCTGATAAAAGTATAGAATCCCACCATAATTTAACAAGAACTTCTTAGATTAAATAGAATCAAATCATTACTACAATATAATGTGAGTACAACATGCATTCTTGTCTCAGATGAGGCCCACCAGATGGGGCAGTAAACAAAAGATGATATACAGAGTACTGGAGCAGCTGCAGCTATCAGAAGAAATCCTAGTGGAGATAGAAAACATGGCCACCTCAACCCACAAGGCAAGATGTGTCCCCTGTGCTGGAGTCAATCAAATGCAGCCTTGAAGCCTGTTGCTGACTTCACTGACATACTTACTTGTGTATAAGTATGTTCACATTTTCCTCAAAAAAGCCAGTGCTGGAGCTCCAACTAAAGGTGAACGTTAGCACCAAGTCCAGAAACACTGGCTCACAACAAATCAAGACCAACACGAGCACAGGTTTGGAAGGATAAATACTGCGCTCCTAATAAAAAAATCATCTAAGGAAAGCAACCATCTGTGGATCCAAGACACAGAGAGGCAGTTTGGAGATTTAGAGGTATTGCCGGACACCAGGAAGAGCTTGATTGAGGAGCTGCTTCTAAGATGGAGGAAGGAGATGGCACAAAGAAGCGGGAACAAGCATGCGCAGCTGCAGAGATGGATACAGCAGAAGTGTGAGCGGAACAGGGGGGCAGAGGCCTATCAGTGCAAAAGAAAAACATTGATGATCACCAACAAAGGCAGGAGAAATTTCAGTGTGACAACAAACACATGAGCTGTACCAGTGAGAACAAGCAAACCAGGACTAACAAAGTAACTGCAGGAAGAAGCACAAGATTCATCATCTGATGCCGCTTGGATGTGTTTTTGATAACCAAAAAAGGCATCCTTAAATCTCCAAAAAAATACATGTGCATGTTGTATGCCACAAGCACGATTCAGAACGAATGACAGCACAGCAAGGAACAAAGAGACCCCAGAATGTCTAAAACCACCAGGTTAACATGTAGGTTAAGGACCTCTCAGCAGGGAACATAGAGCCCCTGAGAGGTCCTTAAACCGCACACCAAGGTTAACATGTTTGGTTTAAAGACCTCTCAGCAGGGAACATAGAGACCCCTGAGAGGTCCTTAAACCACAACCAAGGTTAACATGTGGATTAAGGACCTCTCAGCAGGGAACATAGAGACCCCTGAGAGTCCTTAACACACAAGGTTAACATGTTGGTATAAGGACCTCTCAGCAGGGAACATAGAGACGCCCCTGAGAGGTCCTTAAACCACACAAGGTTAACAGTTGTTTTGATTAACAGGACCCTCACAGGGAACAAAGAGACCCCTGATAGGTCCTTAAACCACACACAACAAAGGTTATCAAGTTGGTTTAAGGGACCTCTCAGCAGGGAACATAGTGACCACTGAGAGGTCCTTAAACCACACAATGATAACCATGGCTGGGTTAAGGCCCTCTCGAGCATGGGAACATAGAGACCCCTGAGAGGTCTTAGCCTTAAAAAACCACACAAGGTTAACAAGTTTGTTTCCTCGCTCAGCAATGCAAAAACTAATATACTGAACAGCCAGAAAGGCAATTACGTTTATCACATTTGTCAAGTGAAATATTGTTTTGACTTTCAAAATTTCTTAGGAAGTGAGGCAACCATGTCTGGTGCTGGTTAAACATTTGATTTCCCGTGGATAGGGTATTACTAGCTTGTAGCTGAATAACTCACGTGCTCGGGGGATTCTCGCGGTACTGCAGACTAAACCAGACTAAATTCACGTGGGCTACCCAGAAATTTTCCCCATAGAACTCAATGCAGCTCGAAAACAGCTCGACCTCAGCTGACAGAGAACCTGACAGAGAACCTGACAGAGAACCTACAGCTTTCATAAAGGTCGGATTTTGTGGGGATTTTAGTGTCCCTTGTCATCCTGAACTTTTTTTCTTCTTAAATCCTTCGGTTTTGTTTAAATCCACACTTTAGTGCCACAAACTCTGCTCGTCTGGCTCTCGCTCTAACTCCCGCTCTGATGAACTGCTCTGATTGGTCAGAGCGCGGCCGAGCCCCTCTGTGCACGTGCGTGAGACCCTCTGTGCACGTGCATGAGACCCGTGGGAGATCATCCACTGCACAGAACCGGGAGGACCAGACGATGCCCAAATACAGGCGAGTTTCCCAAAGATCTTTGGGAGTTTCCCATAGATCTTTGAGAGTTTCCCATAGATCTTTGAGAGTTCCAGGCGACTTCCGCTAATCTTTCAGCCCCCATGCCGTCACAAAGCGCCACTGGTCCCGCCGGGGCTTGGCGGGACCACTCGCGGCCATTTTGGATTGCTCTAGTAGAGCACATTTTTTGGCCCATTTGTTTGAACGGCGGTTTAATATTTACAGTCTGTGGTCCAGACACACAGATTATCAATAACCTCGACCAAAACACGTTCAGTGGTCACCTGATGTTCACTGCTTTAAAGTGTTTTTCATGAGTTCTGTTTGTTGTGTTTGATTATTACTCACAGCTCGGCGGAACTGAGCCTCACACATTCATACTTGCATACTGTCTTTGTGAGGACTCTCAGTCACACATTCATACTTGCATACTGTCTTTGTGAGGACTCTCAGTCACACATTCATACTTGCATACTGTCTTTGTGAGGACTCTCAGTCACACATTCATACTTGCATACTGTCTTTGTGAGGATCATTAGTGATAGACCATAGACTGTGTGATAGACATTCTGTGATTTTAGACCAATTCAATTTAATACATTCCTGTATAGCCCTTAACCACAGCAGAAGTTTTCTTGGAGGACTTTACAAAGCTTTCGATTTGCCGACACAGATCAGAGAATCAAACAGTTAAAACACTAGAAATGCAATGATAACAAACAAATAGAGCCATTGGTCCATAATGATGACACCCAGCTCTACATCTCCAGCAACCAACCAGATTCCACACTCCCACCCTCCTCTCTCACTAACTGCCTCCAAGAAATAAAGTCCTGGTTCACAGCAAACTTCCTCAAACTTAACAGCAATAAAACTGAACTCCTCCTCATCGGCACCAAAGCCACCCTCAATAAAATCAAAACATTCTCCATCTCCATTGATGGCTCCTCCTTTTCTCCCTCACCTCAGGTAAAGAGTCTGGGTGTCATCCTCGACAGCACCCTATTATTCACCGCACACAGCATCCGAACATCCGACGACTCCGCCCCTCTCTCTCCCCTCACACCACCGCCATACTCATACACAGCCTCGTCACCTCCCGCCTCGACTATTGTAACTCCCTCCTGTTCGGTCTCCCTCAAAAAACCCTCCATAAACTCCAACTGGTCCAAAAAACTGCTGCCCGCTTCATCACACACACCCCCTCCATCACATCACCCCTGTCCTCCAACAGCTCCTCTGCCTCCCCATCACTCACCGTATCCAATACAAAATCCTGCTCCTCACATTCAAAGCCATCCACAACCTTGCTCCTCCAAACCTGACTGACCTCCTCCAGATCTCCACACCTGCCCGCTCTCTCCGCTCCTCCTCCTCTCTCCAGCTCCTGGTCCCTCCTCCTCGTCACCATGGGGAGAGCCTTCAGCCGCTCTGCTCCCCAGCTCTGGAACACTCTCCCCCCTGACCTCCGTGACACCGACTCACTCACATTCTTCAAATCCACCTCAAAACTCATCTGTTTAGACAAGTCTACTCACTAACATAACTACACTCTCCTCTGTCCATGATGTTTTTACCTTTGTATTTTAACTGTTTTTAAAATGCACTTTTTTACTTGTATGTAAGGCGACCTTGAGTGTCAAGAAAGGCGCCTAAGAAATAAAATGTATTATTATTATTATTATTATTATAATGGGCAGATGACCTCTGTCCATACATGTACATGTCAAAACCAGGAGTCACCTTAAAGCTGAGGGCTATCTTAATATTACTTACTTTAATTACTTTACATTAAAGTATCTAGGTGGCCAAACCTGCAGGTGAAAGCCAGGTCAGTCCTCTGAAGCTCAGTAGGGCAGGGCCTGGTTATAGAAGAAAAGGAAAAAAAAACACTGATAAATAAATAAAATAAAAACACGTGACACATACAGACCTCACACAAACATACATGTATTTAGTGTTATTATTATTAGTATTATTTATTATTACCAAATAAACAGCCAACTCGCGCATGCGCACTCTAGCACATGCTCGCATAATAATTGTATTTGTATATTTGGACATTATCACAGACTCTCGGGGTCAATATTGTGCGACTTGTTGCTGTTTGTGAAAGTTATAATTAAACTCATTGACGGACGTACAGCGCATGCGTGACTTCCTGTGTTTGCGGATTTGGCGCAGAGAGTCTGGCGCAGAGAGTCTGGCGCAGAGGAGAGCGGACCTGGCCCCGGGTCTGGACCATAGTCTGGACCATAGTCTGGACGGTGCCATGAGGCCGCCTGCTCTGCTGCTGCTGCCCGCGCTGCTGGCTCTGCTCCCGGGGCTGGAGCTGGGACTCTCCGCGGGACCAGAGCCGAGCCTCCGTGCGTCTGTGTGGGACCGGAGCCCAGGTGAGCGACACGCCGTGGGCTGGACTTTAAAGCTCGGACACCTAAGTTTGCTCGGTTCTTTTTGTAGATTGTTTCTATGTCATCGTTTTCTGAAATGATCTTTAATCCACGAAATGTGAGCAGTTTTACTTCCGGGAGCACTTTCTCTTTATGGCAGTTACAGTTCTTTGTCCAAGGCGCTGGTTCTGGACCGTTCTGGACTGGTTCTGGTTCAGCTTGATTTTCCACCGGGGAAAAGCTCGTGCTAGTTACCATAGCAACACACTGTTAGCTGTTAGCATGAGGCCCTCACCTGTTTATGTTGTATTTAAAGTTATTGTAGATTCACCAGTTTTAGAAAGTAATAAAAGAAGAAAGAGTAAAAACCTAAATTATTTACTTTAATAATTTTTCGCTGTTCACTGAGAAATAAATCAGTTTAAGTTCACATCAAAGCTCAAAGTGTGGCTTAAAACAATCTACGAATTTATAAATAATGTATTTTGTGTGCGTGTGTGTGTGTGTGATCGTGACTGTGTGTCCATGACTGAATGTGTGTGTTTTCGTGAATAAGAATGCGACTGTGTGTGTTGTGTCTGTATGTGTTGGTGACTGAATGTGTTGTGTGTTTTTGTGAATGTGTGTTTTCTGTGTGTGTTCATGACCGTATATGTGTGTTGTTTATGTGATCGTGACTGAATGTGTGTGTGTGTGTTTTTGTGAGTGTGTGTTGTCTGTGTCTGTGAATGTGTGTGTGTTTTTGTGAATGTGTGTTTTCTGTGTGTGTTCATGACCGTATATGTGTGTTGTCTGTGTGTGTTCATGACCGTATATGTGTGTTGTCTGTGTGTGTTCATGACCGTATATGTGTGTTGTCTGTGTGTGTTCATGACCGTATATGTGTGTTGTTTGTGTGTGTTCATGACCGTATATGTGTGTTGTCTGTGTGTGTTCATGACCGTATATGTGTGTTGTCTGTGTGTGTTCATGACCGTATATGTGTGTTGTCTGTGTGTGTTCATGACCGTATATGTGTGTTGTCTGTGTGTTCGTGACTGTGAACGTGTGTGTTTTTGTTAATGTGTGTTGTCTGTGTATCTTTTACATTGGTGTGAAGTGTTGTAACTATGTGTTTAAGGGCTGTGTTTCTATTATTCCTTCTGTATAATGTGTTACACTGTAGATAGATACTTGACTGATCACCGCAGGAGAAACTCCGGTGTCCAGTAGCACCAAAAATAAAATTGATCATTCTAAAAAGCTAACAATTGTAATAATCAGCAACAAGAAAAGAAACATAGAAATTTGATCCTGGATTTGAACATCGTCAGAGAAGAAGCCTGTCTCGCATTTTCAGGAAGACTGTTCCAGGTTTTAGCTGCACAAATCTGGAACGCTGCCTCCTCATGTTTAGTCCTGACTCTGGGACCAGCAGGAGGCCAGTCCCTGTGCTCCTCAGTGTCCCAGCAGGAGGCCAGTCCCTGTGCTCCTCAGAGTCCCAGCAGGAGGCCAGTCCCTGTGCTCCTCAGAGTCCCAGCAGGAGGCCAGTCCCTGTGCTCCTCAGAGTCCCAGCAGGAGGCCAGTCCCTGTGCTCCTCAGAGTCCCAGCAGGAGGCCAGTCCCTGTGCTCCTCAGAGTCCCAGCAGGAGGCCAGTCCCTGTGCTCCTCAGAGTCCCAGCAGGAGGCCAGTCCCTGTGCTCCTCAGAGTCCCAGCAGGAGGCCAGTCCCTGTGCTCCTCAGAGTCCCAGCAGGAGGCCAGTCCCTGTGCTCCTCAGAGTCCCAGCAGGAGGCCAGTCCCTGTGCTCCTCAGTGTCCCAGCAGGAGGCCAGTCCCTGTGCTCCTCAGTGTCCCAGCCGGAGGCCATGGAGAGACTTGTAACAAACAGAGCTGTTTTAAAGTCTATTCTCTGAGCCACAAGTGCAGAGACCTGAGGACTGGACTAATGTGATGGTACTTCCTGGTTCTAGTCAGGACTAATGTGATGGTACTTCCTGGTTCTAGTCAGGACTAATGTGATGGTACTTCCTGGTTCTAGTCAGGACTAATGTGATGGTACTTCCTGGTTCTAGTCAGGACTAATGTGATGGTACTTCCTGGTTCTAGTCAGGACTAATGTGATGGTACTTCCTGGTTCTAGTCAGGACTAATGTGATGGTACTTCCTGGTTCTAATCAGGACTAATGTAATGGTACTTCCTGGTTCTAGTCAAGACTAATGTGGTCGTACTTCCTGGTTCTAGTCAGGACTAATGTGATGGTACTTCCTGGTTCTAGTCAAGACTAATGTGGTCGTACTTCCTGGTTCTAGTCAGGACTAATGTGATGGTACTTCCTGGTTCTAGTCAGGACTAATGTGATGATACTTCCTGGTTCTAGTCAGGACTAATGTAATGGTACTTCCTGGTTCTAGTCAAGACTAATGTGGTCGTACTTCCTGGTTCTAGTCAGGACTAATGTGATGGTACTTCCTGGTTCTAGTCAAGACTAATGTGGTGGTACTTCCTGGTTCTAGTCAGGACTGACGCTGTGGGTGGTTCTCCATTTTTCACTAATGCGTCTGCAAAAGTAAATCCAGGACATGTTCTATGGACAGAGGTCCTCTGCTCCTCATGGACCAATGACTCCTTTGTGTTTGTTATTATTGCATTTCTTGTGTTTAAACTTTTCTCTGATCTGTTTTTGAGGAATCAACAACTTCATAAAGTCCTCTGAGACGACTGCTGATGACTTGATACACACACACCGCACATGAATGTAATTGAATCATGATTTCTGTCTCTTAACAAACTCAAACTTTGTCTCTGGTGTTTTCAGATCCAGAGCCGACAGACTCCAAACCTCTTTGTCGCTGCAGCTGGTTCCTGGTGAAGCTCAGACTGAAAGACTGTGGTCCTGAGAACCAGGTGAGCTCAGGTGCTGTTCAGACACTGGTGTGAGAGGACTGGTTCAACTCCTGTAGCTGATACTGTGCCTTTGGGCTAGACACTGGGATGTCAGTGTGAGGAGGTTGGTCGTTCTAGATCTAGAAGAAGCAGAAGAAGGTCCTTCATTCGTCCCACAAATGGGGAAATTTCAGTTTGATGCACACACATATACATATACATACACATATACATATACATACACATATACATACACATACACATATACATACACATATACATACACATACACATATACATACACATATACATATACATACACATACACATATACATACACACACACATATACATACACACACACATACACATATACATACACATATACATATACATACACATACACATATACATATACATACACATACACATATACATACACATATACATATACATACACATACACATATACATACACACACACATACACATATACATACACATACACATATACATACACATATACATACATACACATACACATATACATACACACACACATACACATATACATACACATACACATATACATACACATATACATACACATACACATATACATATACATACACATACACATATACATATACATACACATACACATACACATACACATACACATATACATATACATACACATACACATATACATATACACATACACATACACATACACATACACATACACATACACATATACATACACATACACATACACATATACATACACACACACATACACATATACATACACATATACATACACATATACATACACATACACATACATATACACACACATACACATATACATACACATATACATACACATACACATATACATACACATACACATACACATACATATACACACACATACACATATACATACACATATACATACACATACACATATACATACATATACACACACATACACATATACACACACATACACATATACATACACATATACATACACATACACATATACATACACATACACATACACATACATATACACACACATACACATATACATACACATATACATACACATACACATATACATACACATACACATATACATACATAGGGCGGCACGGTGGCTGAGTGGATAGTACTCTCGCCTCTCAGCAAGAAGGTCCTGGGTTCGAATCCCGGCCGGACCAGGGCCTTTCTGAGTGGAGTTTGCATGTTCTCCCTGTGTCTGCGTAGGTTTCCTCCGGGTACTCCGGTTTCCCCTACCACTAGAAATATGTACAATAGGTCTGGCATGCGCCTCCTGTTCGGCGACCCCGCTCCCATCTCTGTGTGGAGTGAGAGGACAAGTGCCCAAAAAAAAAAAATAACAATTGTAAACCGCTTTGTGACTCTGGTCTGTGAAAGGCGGTATATAAATAAAGCTTAAAAAAAAAAAATACACATACACATACACATACACATATAGATATACAAATACATATCAAGGCAAGCAGCGAACATCACTTCCGTGCTCCTTATAAGCAAAGTTGGTTAAGTGTCTTGCCCAAGGACGCAACAGGAGCAGACATCAGTGGAGTGGTGGGCTCGAACCAACAACCTTCGGCCAATGCTCTACCAACTGAGCTACTGTCGCCCCAAAGATTGAATGACACCACAGGTCATGGTAAATGTAGCAGCACCACACTGAAAACTCCTGTGTATTCACTGCAGTAGTTGTTCTTTGATACGGCCATAGAAATAAATAAAATAAACTGTTAAAGATGGAGGTATACACACGTTACAGACTGTAACTGTGGTTCTGTGAATCTGGGATGATTCTTCTGCAGCATAGAGTACTGTTTATTCAATTCAATGTATTTGTGTTCATCCCTAACTCACAACAGCAGTCGTCACAGAGGACTGTACAAAGTGTCAATTCACCAACAACAGATCAGAGAATCAAACGAATCAGACACAGGAAATGACAAACGCATCGGAGCCATTGGTCCATAGGGGGCAGTACTATGGAAGACCGAGGCTGTAACAGGACCCAGGACCGAGGCTGTAGACCCAGGACCGAGGCTGTAGACCCAGGACCGAGGCTGTAGACCTGAAGGAAAACTGATTTGTACAATTAGGATGTGAGAAAAATATACAAATACACATACAGTATTGTTCTTATTTCACACTGCATCTTTCTTTGTTTTCAGATTTCGACAGCGGCGACGAGAATGAAGCCGTTTTATTTGGACGTCGTGAGGAAGAAGCAGAGAAGGTCGACAGAGACGCTGCTCTGTTCAAAAACTCCACTCAGACTGGAGCTTCCTCTGGGGCTCAGGGCAGTCGGTGAGAAAGACCTGATAAACAAACAAGATTATTATGAATGTGTGGAGTTTGAGAGGGTGCTTTCTCCACAGGGCGATCGACCGGTGCTTTTACAGTCACTCAAAAGAGAAGAAACGAGGATTTGATAGAAGAGAATTCTCAAACTCAAGACGCGGTGAGACTGAATGGACTCTTTATCCCCGTCTCAGAGTGTGATCTTAGGGCTAAAGCAGGTTATGGATATCTTTGTGTCGTAAAGGTCAAATCAAATGGTGTTACAATAATCCTAACTTTGCGCCAGCGCTGCTCTGGGTGTTCCAGAGTATTTTCAATTGACCTGTGGAGCAGTGGAGCCTTTCTTTCTCTCTTCAATTGAACACTGCGTTTCTTAAATGTGTGTCGCTGGTTTCCCATAACGTTAGTCGAGTAACTTTTATCTTTTCACCACTGCTTCTCCGTCTCATGTCATGGTACTGTACCATAGAGACTGTATTTGATGATGCAAAGGAAGGTTTCTCACCCATCATCTGTACTTCTTAACAAGTTTCCCGACTTTTCGTCCTCAATCCTAAGGACTTCTTCAAAATAAAAAAACAAGACTGTTTTGGTTTGTTCTGTTTGATTTGTTCACAACATTTAACTTCTGTGCACAAATAACATGCATTTTCACTGCAAGCAAGAATTTAGGTACCTTAGCTTTATTCAGTGAGTTTTGGCTGCGCTTCGTGTGGAGACTTGGGGGAGACGTGGGAGAGACGGGGGAGAGACGGGGGAGACAGGCAAGACCCGCACGTGCAACGTGGTCCTGTAAGGCCTGTTTCACACCGCACACGAATTCGTGAACGAATTCGTCTTCGAAACCCGTTCGCGTGCATTCGCAAGCTGCGCTTCAAGTCGCGTCCTGTTGTGCAAATGAGAAAGCTCTTCTGTGTACAGACCGGCGCTGAGGCGGCGCGCAGGGAATCGGCGCGCGCCGCTGCGGCCTCCGCTCCTGAAACCAAAAATGGAACTCGAGCGCATTTTTTCCGCGTGTAGGCTGCGCAGCGAAGCGGCTTTCAGCACGAAAACATTCAAAAAATAACTTTTATAAAGCAATTTCACGTTTATCTAATCTCATTATTGTAATGCATAAGTACATAAGTTTATTCTTTTAATTACACAATTTTCCATGTCATACTTTTTTTTATGCATAAAATATAATTGTAACATACATACATATATATATATATATATATATATATATATATTATAATTATAACCTAACCTTAACCCCCATGGAGATCCAGGCCGCCCCCACACCTTATAATTAACTATGATAATGAAACGACAATCAAAATAGGCTATAAGATACATTATAAGGAAATGTTAGCAATTTATTTAAGGTCTACATGTGCTATTTTGATTTCTGACCTGTTATTTCAGACAACATATGTAAATATACAACATGTTTATTAGTTTGGAGTACAATACTACTCCTTTTGTGCGTGCTACTTGTCTAGGCGCTTCGCCCACGCTCCGCGTCAGTCTGAATACATGCGCTCGCCGCGAGGTAGTTCGGCTGGAAAGGGCGCTCTGCTCTGCGCTCGGCGTGCGGTGTGAAACAGGCCTAACGTGTCTATGGTCCGCGCTCGGTACATGACCACGTGCGTCTATGGTCCGCGCTCGGTACATGTCCACGTGCGTCTATGGTCCGCGCTCGGTACATGACCACGCGCGTCTATGGTCCGTGCTCGGTACATGACCACGCGCGTCTATGGTCTGCGCTCGGTACATGACCACGCGCGTCTATGGTCCGCGCTCGGTACATGACCACGCGCGTCTATGGTCTGCGCTCGGTACATGACCACGCGCGTCTATGGTCCGCGCTCGGTACATGACCACGCGCGTCTATGATCCGTGCTGGGTACATGACCACGCGCGTCTATGATCCGCGCTGGGTACATGACCACGCGCGTCTATGATCCGCGCTGGGTACATGACCACGCGCGTCTATGATCCGTGCTGGGTACATGACCACGCGCGTCTATGGTCCGCGCTCGGTACATGACCACGCGCGTCTATGGTCCGCGCTCGGTACATGACCACGCGCGTCTATGGTCCGTGCTCGGTACATGACCACGCGCGTTCGCTGAGCTGTCAAAGCAGCCACAGTTTCTCCCGGGGTCAGAACGGAGGATGTTGTTGCACCGCGCCACACTATTTGAGAAGGACTGGTCTTTGAGAAGGACTGGTCTTTGAGAAGGACTGGTCTTTGAGAAGGACTGGTCTTTGAGAAGGACTGGTCTTTGAGAAGGACTGGTCCATGTGAAGTACGCAAATGCGCTTACTAACTCAAGTGATGGTACGCATCACTGTATACTTACGCGGCGCTGCTTACGTTAGCGGTTGCGGTGGACCTACGCAAGCACAATTTAATTTATACTCCTTGCGGAGTTTTGAGGAGAAACATTGGAAACATAGTTATTATTAAAGTGTATTCAGCACAAACAGCTAAACAATAAGTGGTAAATATCTGAGACAAACATGAACAATTTATAAGTGCAGGAGGAACGGAACAGACGCGATAATCTATGATTCAAACAAGACAGGAACAGTTTATATGTTATATATATGTTATATATATGTTATATATATGTTAGATATATGTTAGATATATGTTAGATATATGTTAGATATAAGTTATATATATATGTTAGATATAAGTTATATATATATGTTATATATATGTTATATATATGTTAGATATATGTTAGATATATGTTAGATATAAGTTATATATATATGTTAGATATAAGTTATATATATATGTTAGATATAAGTTATATATATATGTTAGATATATGTTATATATATGTTAGATATATGTTAGATATATGTTAGATATAAGTTATATATATGTTAGATACAGTCTCCTGTATATCAGGCTCTGAGCCCAAACTACTTTTCCTTTGGTTCCTTTGAAGCACAAAGCTCTCTGCTCCATAGTGCCTCGTCCATGCTCCTGCTGCAGCCGCTCCGTGCTTCCTTCCAATACACACACACACGGACCAATCACAGCGGAGCTTCCTTGCGATTTCGATGCTGCGCAGCAGGCAACGTAAGGGCCTTGCGGTGACCAACGCGTTGCGCAAGTGACGTCACCTCCGTAAGCTCTGCGCGAGTATACACTAGGCTTTATGTGCACCCCTGGTTATGACAGAGCTGAAGTCATAAACAAATGTTTACCATCCCACCTGTTACTTTTGGGCTGTGTGCAGCATTTTATGGAAATGGTTTAAAACCCCATTGGGTGTAAGAATCTCCATGAAGAGTGAATTTGGCCCACATTAAACTGACTGATCCATTTTAATAATCAACCATGAAGCTGGAACTGAGGAGGATCTTGAAAGGGGGACATTAAGTTCATACAACGCTCACCTATTGTTGTTGTTCTTTGCAGGATCCAGACTTTGAGGTTTTTTATCTCGACTGGAAAAGAAAACTCTGCTCTGTTCTGGGGAAGTGTTCCTCAAACCAGCGACCACAAAAAGAAAAGAGGACAACTGCAAATTCAGATCTCAAGATGGAGACACCAAAACTGGAGAAGATTTTAACAGAAAAAGCAAGTTTCCCGAGGCCTTTTACACACTCACTGTATTCGACTAAAGCTGCTATATTTTCAGTTAGTGACGTAAGGAAGAACAAAGACATTCGTGCCACGAATGTGTCTCTTTTCATGACCTCCTTTCTAGAATCTTTTACCTCTTTAAGTGGCATTAAGTCTACTGCTATCCCTACCATTGCAAGTACTTCGACCGTTAACGCTTTTAGCTCCAAGAAGACTTCGACAAATGGTGTAAAAATTCCAAGAAATGCAGCCTCCCTAACAATGAGTGCTGTCTTTCCGGGACCTACAAAGAATGCTTTTTCAAAAATTGCCAAGTCGGCTAAAACTGGAGCCTCAGTGAATGGAATGGGCCTTGGTAATATTGGAGCCATGTCAAAATTCTCATCCACAACGACTATAATGGCTCCTACTGGGTCCTTTTCCCATAAAAATGCAATCAAGCCAGCGAAAGCCACTGGGAGAGAGAATGGAGCTTTTAAAAATGGTTTGATTTTTAAGTTGACTGTTGGGAATGGAGCAAGAAGGAATCCGGCCTCCCTAACAATGAGTGCTACTTATGCACATTCAACCAATAGGATCAGAAATGGACCATTCTTGAAAGCAAAATTCACAAAGAGGTCATCAAGAAATATCAGGTCGTCAAGCATGAACAGGAATGCAATACATTTGATTCCATCCCACATATCGTCTCCCCAAACAAGTGGGTTTAAGGGCTCCAAAATGTTAATCACGGCTTCATCCATCGCTAAAACAAACGATGAAGCCTATCTGCAGATTCCAAGGGGGAAGAGAAGTTCAGGCAGAAAAAATAAGCAGGTGTCAAGCATAAAAGGCAAGTCTAAAACAGTATCCAAAACTCTAAAGTCAACCAAAAAGGTCCCCATTTTGAAGGCTAAGCATCCACAAACAAAAACGTTGTCAATCGTCAAAAAATCAGCTGATCTGTCACCAAGTCCTCAGCCTCCAAGTTCACAGACAAATAATAAATTATCAAACATAAACAGAAAAACTAAAAATGTTAAAGCTAAAAGTCCAGCAGACAAGATAAGGAAACAGACATTAATCATAAAACGTAAGAATAGTTTGAAAGGAAAACTGCCAAGAGGAAAGAAAAGCTCAATTAAAAAAACCAAAAAGTCCCCTAAACGACGGGTTCGAAGACGAAAGAAGAAGAAAAAGAAAAAACGACGAAAAAAGAAAATTTTAGGCATTAAAACAGAACCTCCAATAGCATCTTCTGCATCTCCGACAAGTAGGAATAGTTATCCACCGACTACCACTACTGCTACCACTGCTGCTACATCTATTGCAAAAATTGATAAATCGACTTCTACAACATTGTCCACTGTTGGAGAAAAGTTAACCAGCAGAAGGGCAGCCTCCTTAACAATGAGTGCTGCTTCTGCGCCTTCAAAAGTGATCTCGGCAACTACAAAGTTCACCAAAAATATTTTGGCTTTGAAAGAAAAGAAGAAAAGTCCAGCAAAAATAAAGAAAATGACAGACATGAAAGGAAAATCTAAGGCTAAAAAGTCATCCAAAAATGTCCCTAGTTTGAACGTGAAGCCCCCTAAAAATTCACAAAGAAAGAAAATAAAAACCAAATCGCCAAAACGGAAGGTTCCACGACGAAAGAAGAAGAAGAAGAAGAAAAAACCACGTAGAAAAAAGAAAACAAAAAAACTGAAACCCACTGATTTGAAAGCATCATTGGTCCCAAGTGCGAGTCTGTCATATCCACCAACAATCACAAATACCATGAGACATGTTGCTGAAACCAGAAATCCAACGGCTACAAAGGCCTTAAAATTGTCCAGTGTTGAAGATAACGAAACCATCAGAAATCCAGCCTCCCTTCCAATGACTCCTGCAGGTTCAGTTCCCAATCCAACCAACATCGTACCGAATTTGAAAGTACAGCTGGTTGGATTGACTAAAGGGGCACGGCAAAACCAGAAATTGTCAAACGTAAAAAAGGGGTCAAAAACTAAAACCAAAAAAGGTACAGTTTCGAAAGCAAAGCCCACAAGAAAGAAGAGTTCACAGAGAAAAGGTAAACGGACAAAAAAGGGGAAACCGAAGAAGAAAAAGAAGAAATCGAAGCGAAAAGGAAAATCAAAAACCACAAAATCGCTCACAGCGTCTTTGGCCTCGACAAGTGAAGTCAGAACTTTGCCCCCAACCATTGATACTCCTGCTACTTCATACGTTTTTCCAATAAATAACGCATCCTCTCCTAAAGCTCACACCCTGTCCACTGAAGAATATGAACCAAGCAGAAGTCCAGCCTCCTTAAATCTGATGACCGTTTTGGCAAGTTCAACCAGTGCAGATTCAGTAACTAAGTCAACCACACCAATCCCAGCTTTGAATGAAAAAGAGGAAACAAATCAACTGTCAAGCATACCAACCAAGTCCAAGGTTCCAACAAAGAAATTGTCAAACGTGAAAAGAAAATCAAAAACTAAAAAGTCAAACAAGAAGATCAGCAGAAAGAAGAAACGGCCAACAAAAAAAAGAAAAAAATCAAAATTACCTAAATGTGTGTGTATTACTGTCCCACTCCCTACTACTACTACTACTACTACTACTACTACTACTACTGCTAAACCCTGCCCAATTTGCCCAATCATATCCACTTTGCAATCAGAGGTTCCAAGAAGTTCAGTGACCTCTATGTTGGGAAATACTACTACTTCTCCTGCTGCTACCATTACTAGTACTCCTACTATTCCTGCTACTACGACTCCTGCTACCACAACTAATTCTACTACTAATCCTGCTACTGCTACCAATAGTATTACTACTCCTACTGCTACTACTACTACTACTCGAGCTACTCCTACTACCACTTCTACCACTACTACTTCTGCTACTATTACTTCTACACAGTTTGCTCATGCAACTCCTAAAAATGCCTTCAAATTGTCCATTGTAACCAGAGTAACTAAAGTTTCACAAACCAGAGATTCTGCTTCTGGGAGTTCAACCAATGGGATTTCAGCAAAAATAAGGTCAACCAAAACCATGTCCACTTTTCATTCTGAGGTTCCAAGAAGGAGTTCCATGGCATCTACATTGGAATCAACCACTTTTTCTGATGGTGTAACCAATACATCTGCTTCTGATGTTGCTACCACTACTGTGCCACCGTTGTCTCATGCAACTTCTACAAATGCCTTTGAACTGTTCAATGTTGAGAAAAATGTAAGTTTTGTGAGTTCAACCGAAGAAGTATTTTCAGCAAGTATAAAGTCGACAAAAGCTGTGTCCACCTTCCAATCTGAGGTTCCAAGAAGTTCAGTGTCCTCTTCCTTGGGATCCTTTTCTGCTCCGCCTGTATTTAAGAACACTGACGCTGGAACTACTGTTGCTGCAGCTGCAACAACACAGTTTGTTCATGAAACTCCTTTGAATGCCTTTAAATTGTTTGATGGTGAAGAAAAATCAGTCTTGCAAACCACAGAAGTGTCAATGATTGGTGAAAATGTAACTAGGAGAAGTCCAGCCTCCTCAACAGTGAGTGCTGCTTCTGTGAGTTCAACCAAAATGTTTTCAAAAAGTACAAAGTCGACAAAAACTTTGCCCGGTTTGAAATCTGAAGTTCCAAGAAGGACTTCCATTGGATCTACATTGGTATCTTTCGCTGCTTCTTACACATTTAAAACATCTGCTGATGCTATAAGCACTACAACTACTGCAATAGCCTCTACTACTCCTGTTGCCACTACCGCAACACAGTTGGCTCATGCAACTCCTTCAAGTGCTTTCAAATTGTTCAATGGTGAAGTTAATGTAATTGGCCATTACTCAGTCTCTCAAACTACAGAAGCTGTGACCTCAACCAATTTGATTTCAGAAACTATAAAGTCGACCAAAACCATGCCTAGTTTTCAATCAGAGGTTCTAATGAGTTCCATGGCTATGGCATCTACATCAATATCCTTTGCTGCTTCACCCGTGATTAAGGATACTGATACTATAACCACTTCTACAACTAATTCTGCTTCTACTGCAACACTGTTTCCTCAAGCAACTCTTACAAAAGCCTTTATATTGTGGAACTTCCCAAAAAATTTAACTAGCCAAAATTCAGTCGCGCACACCACAAAAGCTGTGAGTCCAACCAGAGTTATTTCTCCAACTATAAAGGAGAACAAAACAAAGTTTGCACATGCAACTCCTAAAAATGATTTGATATTGTTGAATTTTGAAAGAAATGTAGATGACCAAGATCCAGTCTCTCAAACCATGAGTGCCGCTTCTGTGAGCTCAACCAAAGTGACTTCAACTATAAAGTCAAACAAAACCCTGTCCACCTTCCAATCTGAGATTCCAAGAAGTACTGCGTCCTCTTCATTGGAATCTTTTGCTGCTTCAACTGAAATTACGAACACTGACGCTGGAACTACTGTTGCTGCAACAACACAGTTTGCTCATGAAACTCCTTCAAATGCCTTTAAATTGTTCAATGGGGAAGAAAATTCAACAAATGTTATTGCAGCAACAATGAAGTCAACCAAACCCATGTCCACTTTTCAATCTGAAGTTCCAAGAGGGAGTTACATGGCATCTACACTGGTATCCGTTGCTGCTTCACCTTTAATCAAGAACACTGCTACGGTAACCAGTCCTACTGCTAATGCTACTTCAACCACAGCAACACAGATTGCTCAAGCAACTCCTACAAATGCCTTTGTGTTTCCAAAAGTTGAAAGAAATGTAACTGGCCATTTGATTTCTCCACCCAAAAAGTCAACCAAAACCATGTTCACTTTTCAATTTGAAATTCCAAAAAGTTCAGTGACGTCTTCATTGGCATCTATTTCTGCTGCACCTGTAATTAAGAACACTGATGCTGGATCTACTTCTACTGAAAGGTTTCCTCATGCCACTCCTACAGATGACCTAGTATCGTCAATGATTAGTGAAAATGTAACTAGTAGAAGTCCAGCCTCCTCAACAGTGAGTGCTGCTTCTGTGAGTTCAACCAAAATGTTTTCAAAAAGTACAAAGTCGACAAAAACTGTGCCCGGTTTGAAATCTGAGGTTCCAAGAAGGACTTCCATTGGATCTACATCGGTATCTTTTGCTGCTTCTCACACATTTAAAACATCTGCTGATGCTATAAGCACTACAACTACTGCAATAGCCTCTACTACTCCTGTTGCCACTACCGCAACACAGTTTGCTCATGCAACTCCTTCAAGTGCCTTTAAATTGTTCAATGGTGAAGAAAAATCAGTCTTGCAAACCACAGAAGTGAGTTCCACAAATGTTATTGCAGCAACTCTGAAGTCAACCAAACCCATGTCCACTTTTCAATCTGAAGTTCCAAGAGGGATTTACATGGCATCTACACTGGTATCTATTGCTGCTTCACCTTTAATCAAGAACACTGCTACGGTAACCAGTCCTACTGCTAATGCTACTTCAACTACAGCAACACAGATTGCTCAAGCAACTCCTACAAATGCCTTTGTGTTTCCGAAAGTTGAAAGAAATGTAACTGGCCATTTGATTTCTCCAACCAAAAAGTCAACCAAAACCATGTTCACTTTTCAATTTGAAATTCCAAGAAGTTCAGTGACGTCTTCATTGGCATCTATTTCTGCTGCACCTTTAATTAAGAACACTGATGCTGGAACGACGACTACTATTGCAAAGTTTTCTCATGCAACTCCTTCAGATTTCTTAGAATTGTCCAATACTGAAGAAAATATAAATAGAAGTTCAGCCTTTTCAACAGTGAGTGTTGCTTCTGTGAGTTCAACCAAAATGTTTTTGACAAGTATAAAGTTACCCAAAATTGTGCCCACTTTGAAATCTGAGATTCCAAAGACTTCCGTGGGATCTACATTGGTATCCTTTGCTGCTTCACACACTTTTAAGACAGATGATGCTATAACCACTACTGTTACCCCTGCTACCGCTAATGCAATACAGTTTGCTCATACAACTCCTACAAAGGCCTTAATATTGTCAAATTTAGAAAACAATGTAACTAGCCAAAATCCAGTTTCACAAACCACAAAATCAGCGAGTTCAACCAATGTGATTTCAGAAACTATAAAGTTGACCGAAACCATGTCCACTTTTCAATCAGAGGTTCCGAGAAGGAGTTTCATGACATCTTCGTCCTTTGCTGATCCCGTAACCACCTCTAATACTACTGCTGCTGCTGCTGCTGCTGCTGCTGCTGCTGCCAAAGAGTCTGTCTCTTCAAATGAAACTATTTTTCTCACAAGATTGATACCAACCAGTAGTTCAAAGTTCGCCAAAGTCTTGCCTACCAACAAGACGATGCCTACCTCTAAAGCAAAATCTACTGCCACACATTCACCTAAATTAGATATTTCCACATCTTCAAGTCTTATATCAACGAAACAATTATTACCTGAGATCACACCTATTCCCCTTCCAACTATGCAGCAAAGTGAAAATCAATCCATTTCAGCTCATGCGAGGCTGACTAAAATGTGCCCATGTAAATGTCTTCGACGGGTTCAGACTTCTACTACTGCAACAACAACTACTACTGCTGCTGCTGCTGCTTCCACTAGTACAACACAGTTTGCTCAAGCAACTATCAAGTCAACCAAAACCATCTTTACTTTGAAATCAGAGGTTCCAAGAGGTTCAGTCTCCTCTTTACATGAATTTAAGAACACTTTTTCTAATGCTGCATCTACTGCTACAGCTGTGTCTATCGAGTCTATAGAAAATAATAAATCAACCTTGACAATTGAAGGGCATGGTAATGGCAGAAATACAGCCTCCCTAACAATGAGTGCTGCCGTTTTGAAAACAAATACAACTTTTTCAAGAACTGTTACTAATATCTTACCCTTTGAAAAGGCACATGATACAACAAGCAAAGATCCAATGCAATCAACTCGCTTAACCACTGTTAATGTGTATAACTCCATCCAAGTCTTGCCCACCAACGAGAAAATCCCACCAAAGTTTGTTTCTAGCATAAGCAATGCAACTTCCTCCAACGCCAAATCCATTACCATGCATTCACCGAAACGAATTGTCACTTCTAGTACAAGAAATTCATCAAGTTTTCTTACAAGATTGACACCAATCCGTATTTCAAAGTCTGAGCAATCACTCAAGACTGACTCTACCAAAGTCTTGCCTACCAACAAGACGACCCCAATTACAACCATTGCACCAAAGACCTCCACGACCACACATTCAACTACATTTAATATTACCACTTCTTCCAGTCTTTTACTAACTAAACTATTACTATCTATGCAGCAAAGTAAAAAAGCAACCTCAGGATCACCCAAAACGTGTCCTTGTAAATGTTCTGGAAAGGTCCAGGCGGCTTCAGCTAAAGTTTCTCCAACAAACAAAGTGAAGTGTTCAAAGTGTGCTGTCCCTTCTCATTCAAACCAAGCCAACTATATTATTTCAAATTCTACTTTCAGTCCGATGAATACCACTAGTCTTGCCTAAAACCAAGACATTGTTAAATGTTTTGAACATATCTTTTTACTGTGACAACAAAAGTCTTGCCAACCAACAAGACAATGTTGAGAACTGAAATTACGTTTTGCATATTTATTTTCTACTGCCAAAGATGATATTTTTTGCAAAAGATTGCAAAGAACACGTCAATGACAGATCATGTGTTTTTACTTAATACATAAGTCAATGAAAGTCTTGCCAACAAACAAGACAAAGTTGACAACCCAATCATCCAATCAAGATATATCGGACAGCATAGGTCATAGGTCAACTTGGAAAACAAGTTTTTCTTCCAGTGCGAACACTAAGAAAAGGTTTGCCAACTTGTGCAACCAAAAGATGTGGTAAATGTGGTTGCTTCAAGAGGCATTACAAGTCCATGGTTGGCGTCTAATGGAATATCGTCCATCGTTTACCAAAAAAAAAACTTTCAGCCAAATTCAATACGAGGCCATCTGACAATTATATTGGAAATCCAGGCCCATTTTCTCCAAATATTGCTTCAGAAATACAGAGATCCAGGCACCAGATGAGATTTGCCTGACACCGCGGCAATCATGGAAAGTAAATAAAATGAGTCAATCAATGGAAAGTCAATCAATTAAAGTAGTTTTAAATACTAACTGAAGAATGAATGTATGATGCTGGATAATATTAACATGCTTTTAATCACTTTTTTTTACCAATTTATATCAAGACTATTATGAAGAACCTTTGAAAAAGTTCCCAGAATGGTTTATGTCAATCCCTGGACTAATCAAACCCTATTTTGTTCTACTTTTGCCTCTCGTGGATTTGATGCCGTGGTCCACTTTTAGACGACAAAAGTGCTCGTTTTAGAACCTCCAATGCAATTCTGTTACATCGTGAATACATCGCAAAGGACTTTAAGAGAAAGTACGTGATTTATGGAGATAATAGACTTTTTACACGTTTTCTGACTTTGCCAAAACGTCCTCTGAATGAAAAGCCAGAGGACAACCGTGTCTTAATCCAGTGCTTCAGTCTGCAGCGTGTGCTGCAGACTGAGCCTCCTAAAACCTTTTAAAGATTATTTAATAAACTTATTTTTATACATCATGATCAGTGTCTGTGTATTCTTGCAGTGACACTTGGACTGTTTCTGCGTTATCTAATTTATGTGTATAAGAGGTTTTAGAGTTTAGTACAACAAAAAGTTTTCATCAATGCTTTGGCAAATGTAAGAATGTTGACAAAAGTTTGCTTGATGCTTAGTTTAGGATCTGGTAGAACAAATAAAGTGTATGAAGGAAAATGCACATGATGACTGCCACCACCAGAGGTCACTGTTGTCAAAGTTATTACTGCTGTTGGTTCCATTCTACAGAAAACTTGGAGACTGCTGCTGTAGAAGGTCAAACTCATTTTGGTGTGTGCTGATTATTAAAGGTGACTGTTGCTCTGGGGCAGAAACTATTTATGTGGTTTTCTTAGACGAAAGTCAGAAACAAAACACATTTTATTTACATGAAGATTGTTTTGACAGAGTTATTAAAGGAGCAGTATGTGAAAATGTGGCCAAAAGTGGTACTGCAGCCTCTCCCACTCTCCCTGACTCAGGTTGCCAGATATGCAGACGAATCCAGCTGGGACCATAACAGCTGAATAGACAAGAGTTTTGTCAACAACAAATCTATAACCAACACCTTTTTCACAAAGATAGAAATCCTGGTTTTATTCCTTGTTTTGTCGTTAATGATTTGAGAATCATAACGAGACATTTTTTAGTTCTGCGCCACATGGTACTTTACCAGTGAGATTAGCTCCACGTGGCGAGATCTGGCGCCGGGATCATGGACTTTCTTATTGAGGGGGGGGACATCGAAATTAAAACAAAAACTTTAAAATAGTTTTTTATTATGAAAATTCTCATTAAAAATATCTCACCTGCAGTTTATGGGCATCACACATGTTTAATATTGTGCAATAAAACTTGATTAATGTATACAAATAATCTACTGCCCCCTCCCAGTCCTGGACCTACAGTCTCAGTTCTGGACCCTACAGCCTCAGTCCTGGGTCCACAGCCTCAGTCCTGGACCCTACAGCCTCAGTCCTGGGTCCACAGTCTCAGTTTTGGCCCTACAGCCTCAGTCCTGGGTCCACAGCCTCAGTCCTGGACCCTACAGCCTCAGTTCTGGACCCTACAGCCTCAGTCCTGGGTCCACAGCCTCAGTTCTGGCCCTACAGCCTCAGCCCTGGATTATGTAGGAGCAGTTCCCTCCCCCAGGTTACTCACTTTCTTCCCTCTTGCCGATGCACGGGGGTCTCAGGACAGTGTACATGGTTCTGTGTTTATTATTGCATTTCCTGTGTCCGAACCGTTTGATTCTCTGATCTGTTGTTGGCGAATTAACAACTTTGAAGACTGCTGTTGCGATTTAGGGCTATCCACAAATACATAGAATTGCAGTAAAATCATTGTGTTTTATAGTTTCTGTTCCTAGTTTCACAGGACAGAACCAACCCCAGAGCAGGAGCTAAAAAACAGGTCTGGCTCTTGTCCCGATCTTTTGTGGTTGCTTCCGACACAAGAAATGGCTGTGGTGATTTTAAAAAAGAAAAATAATGACCCAACACAAATTATATTCAAAAACATGTATTCTGTTATTAACATGGAGTTGTACAATTCAACATTTTAATTGAATCACAATATAAAGTAATCTCATCAGTAGTAGTAGATATGTCAGTCTGAAAACAAACTATGTTCACATTTGAACCCAGTTTGGCTGTAAATCTTGGGCATTTTACTTCCTGGTTGTGATTGATGACATCATGGTAGGGAAGTTAGCAAACATGTAAAAAGTAAAAACCTATGTACTGTAGTCAGGAGCCCAGTTTGAGTCCCTCTTGCTCCAGGTTCTATCCAGGCCGAGCTGGTCATGAAGTCTTGTAAACGACAGTGATGAGTGCTTCATGGTTTAGGGCTGGTGGAAATGAGGCTAAGGATTAATTGTTTGAACATACAGCCATTGATTTGAATGGGCAGACATCTTGGAGTGATCGGGGCAGACATCTTGGAGTGACCGGGGGCAGACATCTTGGAGTGACCAGGGGCAGACATCTTGGAGTGACCGGGGGCAGACATCTTGGGAGGGACCAGGGGCAGACATCTTGGGAGTGATCGGGGCAGACATCTTGGAGTGACCGGGGGCAGACATCTTGGGAGTGACCAGGGGCAGACATCTTGGGAGGGACCAGGGGCAGACATCTTGGGAGGGACCAGGGGCAGACATCTTGGGAGTGACCAGGGGCAGACATCTTGGGAGTGACCAGGGGCAGAAATAACGGTAATCCAGGGGCAATTACAAAAAAGACAACAGATTTGACAGGAATGCTAGTTTTGCACAGTGTTTTTAAACCATCCAAACTCCAACAGTGCTTCATATAGTGTGGAATACCATGGTATCAAACAGGTTAAACTTTGATTAGCTTATTAGCTTTCTTCACAAATCAAACCATTAAAATCTAAGGCAGACACACAACTGTAAACATTTGAATAAGCAGTGCTGGTTTGTTCAAGTGACTTTGGGAAAAATCTGTATATTTTTAACAGAAATTATGGTTTAAATTTGAGGGCGAACTCTTCCAAGACGCTCATGAGTTTTTCTTCTTCCTGTGGAGTGGATTTGGAAGCGGCCAGAGGCAAATGTGTCGACACGGGAACACGGTCTGAGGAGAAGGAAAGAGAGGAGTTACAGGGGAGAGAGGGCAGGGGGGGAGGAGAGGGGAGGAGAGGAGGAAGAGGAGGGGAAGAGAAGAGGAGGGGAGAAAACTGAACTAAAACAAAGACTGAACCTTGACTTGCACTGATGACAAAATTAATAGTTATTTCTTCTTTACCAGAATCCACCCATTTCCTCAAGTGAGTCCAGCCTGAACCTGGAGACCTGAGGAAATGGGTGGACTCTCTTCTCTCTCTCTCTCTCTCTCTCTCCCCTCTCTCTCTGGTCTCTCTCTCTCTCTCTCTGGTCTCTCCCTCTCTCTGGTCTCTCTCTCTGGTCTCTCTCTCTGGTCTCTCTCTCTGGTCTCTCTCTCTGGTCTCTCTCTCTATCTCTCTCTGGTCTCTCTCTCTCTCTCTCTCTCTCTCTGGTCTCTCTCTGGTCTCTCTCTCTGGTCTCTCTCTCTATCTCTCTCTGGTCTCTCTCTCTATCTCTCTCTGGTCTCTCTCTCTCTCTCTGGTCTCTCTCTCTCTCTCTGGTCTCTCTCTCTGGTCTCTCTCTCTCTCTGGTCTCTCTCTCTCTGGTCTCTCTCTCTCTCTGGTCTCTCTCTCTCTCTCTCTGGTCTCTCTCTCTCTCTGGTCTCTCTCTCTCTCTGGTCTCTCTCTCTCTCTGGTCTCTCTCTCTCTCTGGTCTCTCTCTCTCTCTCTCTCTCTCTCTCTCTGGTCTCTTTCTCTCTCTCTCTCTCTGGTCTCTCTCTCTGGTCTCTTTCTCTCTCTGGTCTCTCTCTCTCTCTCTGGTCTCTCTCTCTCTCTCTGGTCTCTCTCTCTGGTCTCTCTCTCTCTCTGGTCTCTCTCTCTATCTCTCTCTGGTCTCTCTCTCTCTGGTCTCTCTGGTCTCTCTCTCTCTCTCTCTGGTCTCTCTCTCTCTCTCTGGTCTCTCTCTCTCTCTCTGGTCTCTCTCTCTCTGGTCTCTCTGGTCTCTCTCTCTCTCTCTCTGGTCTCTCTCTCTCTCTGGCCTCTCTCTCTCTCTGGCCTCTCTCTCTCTCTCTCTCTCTCTCTCTCTGGTCTCTCTCTCTCTGGCCTCCCTCTCGATTGCTCAGGTCTCTCTCTCTCTGGTCTCTCTCTCTGGTCTCTTTCTCTCTCTGGTCTCTTTCTCTCTCTGGTCTCTCTCTCTCTCTCTGGTCTCTCTCTCTCTGGTCTCTCTCTCTCTCTGGTCTCTCTCTCTGACCTTGGAAGAAGAGTCCGCTGGGTTGTTTGGAGGCAGCCTCAGACACAGAGAGCCACACAGCGGTGTCTGCTCCCATGGCCTCAGTTCTCAGACGAGACTGCATCTTGGCGTGGAACGAGGGCATGGAGGTCTGGACCGCTGCAGGACGAGAAGGACCATCAGGGAACGACCAATCACATGTATCCTACTTTCTGGACTATAAACCGCACCAGCAGAATGTGAAAGAAAATCAATGCTGTCCACATATAGGCCGCACATGAATATAAGCCGCAGGTTTTCATGTTGTAATGAAGCAGAGACGACTGTTTAAACTGAACATGTGATTTAATGAAGAGGTGTTACGCAGCTTCGGGCCCTGACCACAGCCTCTAACTCCACCAGAGTCAGATACTCACATTTGCCGCAACGCTCTATAAGGCTAATGGCGCTATAAGCCGCACCGCTCTATAAGCCACACCGCTCTATAAGCCACACCGCTCTATAAGCCGCAGCGCTCTATAAGCCACACCGCTCTATAAGCCAAACCGCTCTATAAGCCACACCGCTCTATAAGCCACACCGCTCTATAAGCCGCAGCGCTCTATAAGCCACACCGCTCTATAAGCCAAACCGCTCTATAAGCCACACCGCTCTATAAGCCACACCGCTCTATAAGCCACACCGCTCTATAAGCCACACCGCTCTATAAGCCACACCGCTCTATAAGCCACACCGCTCTATAAGCCACACCGCTCTATAAGCTGGCTCTCTTTATAAGCTGCATTACGGTCCAGAAGAGAGAGTACCTGGCGTGTCGGCCCATCCCGGGTGCATGGTGGAGAAGTGGATCTCTTTGTGCTGCGCGGCCAGTCTCTCTGTGAAGATCACCTGCTGCCTCTGAGCAAACACACAGCACATCGATCACACGAGGTGGTTGGTGGTCATGGCACAGACTGGTTGCCTTATTTCTGTCAGCGTGCCCCAGGGCAGCTGTAGCTATAGTAGTTTATCAGCACTGTGTTTGGAGTGAATGAATAATGACATCTGAAGAGACTGAGTGTCCAGAAAAGCGCTGAATAAAACCAAATTATCATTCATTTATTTTTATTCTGATCCTCTGCAGGTGGCGGGTCCATAAGAATGCATTATCATCATCATCATCATCATTAATTATTATTATTACTCCTAAGCCATTGACCGCTCCTCATTCCACCCTAAATCATTTTGCTAAATCATTTGTGGCTGAATTCTATACTGTCTGTATTTTAATCCACTGTTGACTTTAGAGTGCTTGGGGGTTGTATGCAGATGCCAGGAGGAAGCAGGTTTTGAGGATGCTAATGTCTCAAGTGTCTTTTGTTGTGTTGGTTTCTTCCTTTCCAATCTGCATACGAAGGTGTGTCTTGCTATTCCAAAAGGGGCTTGCCATCTGTGAATCTTCAGACTTGTCCTGAGAGAGGCTAGGGACTGTGCCTTGCCTCTGTCAAGACATTCTCCTTGTACAATGTAACAAGTAAAAGATTAACTTTGTCTCTTTGTTGTGTGAGATTTCATCAGGTTCAACTGTAGATGAAACAGCATTATCACTTGGTCCTTCGAGCCGGATCCCAACACTTCTTACAGGAGCTAAGCTTGTCTCAAACATGGACTTCCAGGAGCAACTACAAGGCCTTCTGCATTCGGAACTGCATTGGAACTCCAGGTTTGAGGCAGGACAGCCCTGGGTTGGAGTCAACGGGAGAACTACAGTTTTTTCCTGATGAAATTGCAACAAAGGCAAGTTTCTAAACACTAAATTATGTCCAAAAGTAATCCAGGAAGTAGTGTGAAGTTCACATGAACACGTTCATTTAGGATAACGCAGAGTTATGCCTTTAGTCAAGGACTTTTACAGAGCGCGAATGAACGGGGTTTCATTCAAAAGGGTATTTTACTTTTTGAGTCGGGGATTCAAATTAAAAAAGGCCTGGGATAACGGGGATTATCCTTTTTAAATAGTCGGGGACTATATTGCAGACAGTCGAGGCCGGGATAACGGGGTTTATATTTAGATAGTCGGGGACTATCATAGACCGTATAATAACGGGGTTATTATTAAGAGTACGTCGGGGACTACTTTTTACTGCAGTTAAAAGTGAACGGGGTTCATTTTGAATTAAAGAAGTTACGCCTGTATGATGAATGTGTTAGAATTGAATTACTTCAGACTGAACTTCTACATTACTTCTAAACTGAAATTGGACATTTATAGACATCTAAATAAGCTAAATTGAAATTGGATGTTTAAAGACCTTTAAATTACTCAAAATTTGGAATTGGACATTGTAAAAAGACCTAAAAATAGTTAATTTGCAAGCATTGTGTAGGGCGGCCATTTTGGGTGGCCATGTGGTCCTTTGTCCCCTGGCCATGTGTTTCTTTGTCTGTCTGTGTCCTTCTTTGTTCTGTGAGTCCTCTTCGTTTTCCTTTGTCAAAGTTTTCTTGGTTTAGAATCACCCTTCACCTTATGTTTTGATTCTGAAATGTATTAACAAATGTGCTTCTTGTTTTTGAGAAAAATGCCACATCCCTGCCAAAGCTTCAAAGCAACAAAATCCACCTATTTTCCATTGTGGGACAGAAAACCCACCCCCCATCGCCATCTCCATACAGCCATCGACACCTACGAAACGACCCTCCACACAAACCCCCCCCCGCACCGGAAGCTGCTGACGAATAATCACGGGCCGATTTGCAAGGATCAAAGCGCGCAGGCCCACGGAGGGCGCTGGCCGTTTGTTCAAGTTAAATGGACGTGAGAATTGAAGGTGACATCTTGGTACATTTGCGACTTGAAAGTTCAGCTTTGTGTCGCTGTTGGAGAACGGCTTGCTGCTAGTCTTGCGTCGGAAACGCAGACAGAGAAGAGTTTCGAAACAGGAACAGAGTGGACATTTCAGGTCATAACCAAACATGAGGAGGGGTCGAGAGGTCAAATGGACTGACTATGGACTGTGAAAATGGACTTTGGGTTTTCGGGCTTTTGGGCGTGTGCGTGGTGTCTAATTTGATAACCAAAGTAAATACATTTCAAGTTAATACATTGTTCAGTTTTGAGCCATGTTATGTCTCAACAGGGGGAATAGTTTATGGAACAACAATGTGAAATTATACTATGAACATTTTTTTCATTTTGGATGTGTGTTTTTTCATTTTCAGTTCTCCATGTTCTCCATGTTTAAACATAGATTGTTTGATTTGATTTGATCAAAGTGATAAAAAGGAGGGAATATGATATTGGAATGTAACTTAGTTATCATTTTGCTAAATCATTTGTGGCTGAATTCTATACTGTCTGTATTGTAATCCACTGTTGACTTTAGAGTACTTGGGGGTTGTATGCAGATGCCAGGAGGAAGCAGGTTTTGAGGATGCTAATGTCTCAAGTGTCTTTTGTTATGTTGGTTTCTTCCTTTCCAATCTGCATACGAAGGTGTGTCTTGCTATTCCAAAAGGGGCTTGCCATCTGTGAATCTTCAGACTTGTCCTGAGAGAGGCTAGGGACTGTGCCTTGCCTCTGTCAAGACATTCTCCTTGTATAATGTAACAAGTAAAAGATTAACTTTGTCTCTTTGTTGTGTGAGATTTCATCAGGTTCAACTGTAGCTGAAACAGCATTATCACTCTCCAGAATCAGAATCATTTTTATTGCCATTTAAGTAACAGGAACAGACTGGGAAATTGCTTTGGTTTTCTTCTAAAACATGCCTTAGAAGAAAACCAAAAATAATGTGTTTTCTAATAAGATGAAGACAGCACGGTGTGAACTCTGTTGTGGACCTCAGTTTAAAAAGGATATTACGTTCTTAAACAGGAAATGCATTATAATGTGGTCACAAGTTAGTTTAGCCCTCACCAATTACAAGGTAAACAGTGAACCCCCAGCCACAGGGAGAGGGTCGGTCAGATGTAGAATCCAGACTAATACGTGCTCCATAAATACCAATTAGAGCTTCATTAGCTGCATTAGATTTGTCCTGTGAACACGAACAGCTCGATCTGTGTCTGATTGAAATGATGAGCCTGGAGTAAAACCTTGTTCTGACCTTGTTCTGGGCATAAGCCATGGTCCCGTCGAACGTTCCCTTCTCAAACTGCAGATCGTCCACGTTGAGTTTCTGAGTCAACATTCCGCCCGACGACACCGTGACCTGCGGGAAAACACTGTTAGGAAAGAACTCAGCTTACAGGAGCGATACCCGTTTCTCAAGGTTTTAATGTTTAGCCCCGCCCCCAACTCGCTCACAGGCTTCTCATTTCCCCTACGCTCTCATCCCACAGAGCAATCTAGTTTCATTTGCGATTTGATACGTATGCTAACATTAGCATGAGCGCAACTTCTTGTAAGCCGTACAACAATCACTGATGAAATGGTACAAAAGCAACGCACTGCTAACACAATATATAACTGAAAGATTACCACTAGTTTTGAGCGTAGATAGTCCGAGCGTAGATAGTCCGAGCATAGATAGTCCGAGCATAGATAGTCCGAGCGCAGACAGTCCGAGGGTAGATAGTCCGAGCATAGATAGTCCGAGCGCAGACAGTCCGAGGGTAGACAGTCCGAGGGTAGACAGTCCGAGGGTAGACAGTCCGAGGGTAGACAGTCCGAGGGTAGATAGTCCGAGGGTAGATAGTCCGAGGGTAGATAGTTCGAGGGTAGACAGTCCGAGGGTAGACAGTCCGAGGGTAGACAGTCCGAGGGTAGATAGTCCGAGGGTAGATAGTAGTCCGAGGGTAGATAGTAGTCCGAGGGTAGATAGTCCGAGGGTAGATACTTCTCTTCCTCACTGTTGTGTGGTTTGGGCTGTTTTGCTGTGTCTGCAGTTACAGCCAGAGGAGTTATAGCCACTTATGCTAACATGCTACTGTGTTTAGCAGCGCTGTAGAGGCTAGAGGACGCAGCCTCGTTCTGTGATTGGAGGAGAGCGGGCGTCACGCTAAGTCTCTACTCAGCACTTTTTACGGCCTGAGTTCATACACAGCTGAATCAATGAGCTCAAGTTTTACATTAAATTACAGATTATTATACAACTTGTATGTGGTAATAAGTATTTTCATGAACTCATTAAAAAAAAAATCGGGTATAGCAACTTTAAGGAGTGAAGACGAAGAGTGTACTGACCACTCTGGGGTCCTGCGCCTGCTTCAGCAAAGGGATCAGCGCCGTGGTGAGGATGTAAGTGCCTGAAACACAGTTCATACATTTATCAGACTCATGGAAGAGACCAGGCCTCCTGCTGTGACTCTGAGGAGCACAGGGACTGGCCTCCTGCTGTGACTCTGAGGAGCACAGGGACTGGCCTCCTGCTGTGACTCTGAGGAGCACAGGGACTGGCCTCCTGCTGTGACTCTGAGGAGCACAGGGACTGGCCTCCTGCTGGGACTCTGAGGAGCACAGGGACTGGCCTCCTGCTGTGACTCTGAGGAGCACAGGGACTGGCCTTCTGCTGGGACTCTGAGGAGCACAGGGACTGGCCTCCTGCTGGGACTCTGAGGAGCACAGGGACTGGCCTCCTGCTGGGACTCTGAGGAGCACAGGGACTGGCCTCCTGCTGGGACTCTGAGGAGCACAGGGACTGGCCTTCTGCTGGGACTCTGAGGAGCACAGGGACTGGCCTCCTGCTGGGACTCTGAGGAGCACAGGGACTGGCCTTCTGCTGGGACTCTGAGGAGCACAGGGACCGGCCCCCTGCTGGTCCCAGAGTCAGGACTACCCATGGAGAGGCAGCATTTCAGATTCATGCAGCTAAAATCTGGAACAGTCAAGAAATTATGAGACAGAGAGATTCTTGATGACAAGTAAAATGGCAAAACACATTTTCTAGTCAGATGAAGGCAGCGAGGTGGGTCCGACAAACATGTGTTATTCATCAAACAATAAAGTTATGTACCCGAGCTTTAAGACGTTATAAAATGTGGAAAACTGGAGCATGAAGTGTGAAGGACTTGATTAAAGCGATTACGAAACGACTTTGAAAGAAACTACAGAGATTTGAGCCTGGTTTAGTCAGATGATGTTTGTCTGAGTCTTTTCCAACGATCCATGAGACTGGATTCTCTCTGGTCTAGAGTCTGATGGCACTGAAGCGTACCCAGAGTGTTCGTGGCAAAGTTCTTCTCCAGCCCCTCGTCCGTCAGCTCTCTCTGGTTCACCATGCAGCCGGCGTTGTTGATCTGGTGACAGAGAAGCGTCGTGTTAGTGACAGAGGCGCTGCTGTCCCGCAAACCCACCTCACCCCCTCTGTCCGTAACCTCAGGGGCATTTTGGATTCTCACCTCAAAAAAACAAAAAAATCCCCACCCAATCCTGTTTCTTTCACCTCCGCACCATCTCCAAGATACAAAAAAAACATTCTCCCTCCTCCTGATCTCCATAAAGTCGTCAACGCCCTCATCTTCTCACTGGTGTTAACAGAAGGGAGCACATCACCCCTGGGTTAGCGTCCCTCCACTGGCTCCCTGTGCGTTTTAGAATTGATTTTAAGATTTTTACTGATTACTTTTAAAGCTCGTTTAGGCATGCAGCTATATTTATGAACTTTAAAACCCCAACGAGCCCTTCCCCCGCAGCCTTAGGTCCTCGGGCAGGTCCCTGTGACTGCTCCAAGGTCGAGGCTCCGGATGAAAGGAGACCGAGCCTTCTCTGTCCGGGCTCCTCGGCTTTGGAACCACCTGCCCGAGGAGATCAGGCTCCACCAGTCTCCTCTTTTAAATCACTTCTTAAACCCCACTTTTCTAAAACAGCTTTTAACTGTTCGTTTTAAACTTCCCATGTCATATTTTACCGTCTTTGTTGTGTCTTTCTTCTTGGGTTTCCTGTTTGGCTTGTCTTCTTGTGTGTTCTATTTCATCTAATGATTTAACTTTGTATTTTGACTGTTTTGATTGATTTTTATGCTGACTGTGCAGCGCTTTGTGAACACTGTGGAAAGTTCTACACAAATAAAGATGTATTATTATTATTATTATTATTACAGCAGCAACAGTCAGATGTTTGTGTTTGGTCTCATGGTCTCTGTGGCTGAGACTTTATGAATCACCGTCAAACCTGCTAGTCCTTGTTCTAATGTTGAACTCATTGACTGCTCCCGCTTTTGATCATTTCACCGATTTCCAAGACTCACAGATTACTGGTTGCTATGACGATGCAAAAATAGGAAACCAGATTCTGAAAGACTGGACCGTCTGGTTTCATCAGTAAAAAGAAGTTTGTTTCTAGTCTGTTTCGTTGCCCTGTGATCCCAGGTGCAAACATGTTGTGAATATGTATTTGGCCTGTCGTGGCCGGTGCTAAAAGCATCTCCAGGTCGGTGTGAGTTTGATGAAAGACTCCATGGAACAAACCAGAACATGCAGCGTGTTGTTCTGAGCGAAGCTGTGGGCGAAGTCCCAGACCTGCTTCATGTTGGACATGTCCAGGATGTGGACGTGGACGTTCTGCAGACACAGGTCTCTATGACTTATCAGGAATAACAACAGAATAATAATAATAATAATGTTTCAAACACACACCTGGTTTTGACTCTTTTCCACAATCTCGTCTTTGGCCGCGTTGGCTCGGTCCTTGTTTCTGCAAACCATGTGCACCGTTCCCCCTGGAGACGGACCAGCAAGAGAGAAGTGTGATAGGATGTCTCCACATGGACTAGAGGCCACCCACGGTACTGCAGTCTAAATCTACATGGACTAGAGGCCACCCACGGTACTGTAGCCTAAATCCACATGGACTAGAGGCCACCCACGGTACTGTAGCCTAAATCCACATGGGCTGGTGTCTCTCCTTCTCTGGGGTCTCTCCCTCTCTGGGGTCTCTCCCTCTCTGGGGTCTCTCCCTCTCTGGGGTCTCTCCCTCTCTGGGGTCTCTCCCTCTCTGGGGTCTCTCCCTCTCTGGGGTCTCTCCCTCTCTGGGGTCTCTCCCTCTCTGGTCTCTCAGCTGCGCTCTGATTGGTCAGAACGCTGACATGTTCCTCTGGTCCTGCAGTCCATGGTGCTAGCATAAGCCAATGATATATACTGTATGACATAATTTACGATTTTTTTTTTTACTTAAAAAAAAAAAAAAGACTCTTGCCTCTGTTGGCGACCTCCAGCGCCGTGGCCTTCCCGATGCCGCTGTTGGAGCCGGTGATGATGAAGGAGCGACCGCTGAGATCCACCTCCAGGTCTGAGGGAGAGAAGCGCTTCGCCGCCGCCTCGTAACCGCACCTGAGTCCAAAGATCACACAGAAAACCCAGAAGAGACTTATGTTAGAGCACAAACAAGTCTCTGCACGGACTCGAACTAAGGTACATCTGTGACATGTTAGTGACTCTGAGGAGCACAGGGACTGGCCTCCTGCTAGGACTCTGAGGAGCACAGGGACTGGCCTCCTGCTGGGACTCTAAGGAGCACAGGGACTGGCCTCCTGCTGGGACTCTGAGGAGCACAGGGACTGGCCTCCTGCTGGGACTCTGAGGAGCACAGGGACTGGCCTCCTGCTGGGACTCTGAGGAGCACAGGGACTGGCCTCCTGCTGGGACTCTGAGGAGCACAGGGACTGGCCTCCTGCTGGGACTCTGAGGAGCACAGGGACTGGCCTCCTGCTGGGACTCTGAGGAGCACAGGGACTGGCCTCCTGCTGGGACTCTGAGGAGCACAGGGACTGGCCTCCTGCTGGGACTCTGAGGAGCACAGGGACTGGCCTCCTGCTGGGACTCTGAGGAGCACAGGGACTGGCCTCCTGCTGGGACTCTGAGGAGCACAGGGACTGAGTCAGGACTGAACATGAGGAGGCAGCGTTTCAGATTTATGCAGCTAAAATCTGGAACAGTCTTCCTGAAAATGTGATACAGGCTTCTTCTCTGACGATGTTCAAATCCAGGTTAAAAACTGAAGAATTGTATCTTTACTCATTATAACATGCTGTGATTATTTGTGGTTTTAATGTTTCTTCTCTTGTTTAGTGTCGGGTTGTTGGTTTATGAAGCATTGTGTGTAACTGTTTGTAGACTGTAAATATTAGTCCACACGTCTTTATCTATCAACACTGAAACAAAGTCACTGAAGTACATCCGATGTCATATTCCTTTATAAGTAACTTAATAATGTGACTAATAAAAAGGCAAGGACAGTTTTTTTGTATAGCACAGTTCACAAAACAAGAGTATATTACTAGTTACAATCAAAGTAATTCAAGTTAAGGAGATTAACAGCACTAATACAACCACTTTCCAACTAAGAATGAACTTGCAAAGTTATTACTATCTACCACTACCACTACTACTACTACCAGTGAGTTAAATATTAAAGTCAGTGATACTATGTCACAAACATCAAAGGTAATGAATGTAACTAGTAACATTATATGACTTAGACAGCTTATGCAGCGCTGAGGTCACAGAAGCCTGACCGTAACTTCAGTAACACAGACACACAGTAGAAACACCACTTTACACAATCAATAATCACCAAGAAGCTGTGTCATAAATAAACAGTGGAATACAGAGGTGGACGTCAGTGTGTGGCTCCCACTGGCTCCTACCTGGTATACTCCTGCATGCCTTTGAAAAACCAGATGGTGTTTCTGTAGATCGACATGTTGTTGAACCTGCAGCTTCGGAATCCTGCTCAGAAATGTGAAAAATATCTGTAAACGTAAAGATCTGCGTGATTTAAAGGCGTCGGAAAGTGTCGTATTTCGTAAGAATGACTTGTGTTCATGGGTGGATATGTTATGTATGGGCTGGAGTAACGGGGCGGGGCTTAGCAGGCACGTGTTCACAAACCCGGAACCAGACCATAACCGGACGTTAGCATTGTGGTGGCTAACTGAATGCTAGCTCAGTAAACGATGCCGTAAAATAACGATGTATGTATGACATTCAAATAACATTAGCCAATATGTTACTGACATTTTAAAACACAAGAGTGAGAAAACAGTGTAATTTAGCTGTATTTGCCCAATATCTGACCCGTTTTAACGCTTATACTGCATGATACGACCAGAATTGTATTCTATTACAAAGGCGAAGGCATTTATCGTTACAACATCGATATATGTGTTGACATAAAAGATAATTTCGAGAGATCAAACTATTTATCTGTATTGTCTTTATAATCAAACTATTTCCACGTATTTTCAGAGTTGTCAGGATGGCCGAGTGGTCTAAGGCGCCAGACTCAAGGATAAGCTCCTTCCGCAGTAACGGGTATTCTGGTCTCCGAATGGAGGCGTGGGTTCGAATCCCACTTCTGACAATACTTTTTTGTGTTTAATTTACAATAGATATTTGGTTCACAGTTTAATGTTTTTTTGTGTTTCAAACTGGAAATGTATGTATTTATCTTTATTTAGAAAGAGAGAGACCAGAGAGAGAGAGACCAGAGAGAGAGACCAGAGAGAGAGACCAGAGAGAGAGACCAGAGAGGCTAGGGAGACCAGAGAGAGAGACCAGAGAGAGACCAGAGAGAGAGACCAGAGAGAGACCAGAGAGAGAGACCAGAGAGAGAGACCAGAGAGAGACCAGAGAGAGACCAGAGAGAGAGACCAGAGAGAGACCAGAGAGAGAGACCAGAGAGAGACCAGAGAGAGAGACCAGAGAGAGAGACCAGAGAGAGACCAGAGAGAGAGACCAGAGAGAGAGACCAGAGAGAGACCAGAGAGAGAGACCAGAGAGAGAGACCAGAGAGAGACCAGAGAGAGAGACCAGAGAGAGACCAGAGAGAGAGACCAGAGAGAGACCAGAGAGAGACCAGAGAGAGACCAGAGAGAGAGAGAAGAGAGGCTAGGGAGACCAGAGAGAGAGGGGTGAGTTAAACACAAATAACTATAATGGTCACATAAATGTCTGTTGTGTGTGTTTATATATTAGAATTGTATGTAAAATTGTTTTGTATATATACTTTATACCTGTGTTATACAAATCAACCTATATACTTATCTGGTGCACAAGTCTGAATCGTGTTACTTTTTTGTGTTTAATTTACAATAGATATTTGGTTCACAGTTTAATGTTTTTTTGTGTTTCAAACTGGAAATGTATGTATTTATCTTTATTTAGAAAGAGAGAGACCAGAGAGAGAGAGACCAGAGAGAGAGACCAGAGAGAGAGACCAGAGAGGCTAGGGAGACCCAGAGAGAGAGACCAGAGAGAGACCAGAGAGAGAGACCAGAGAGAGACCAGAGAGAGAGACCAGAGAGAGAGACCAGAGAGAGACCAGAGAGAGAGACCAGAGAGAGACCAGAGAGAGAGACCAGAGAGAGAGACCAGAGAGAGACCAGAGAGAGAGACCAGAGAGAGACCAGAGAGAGACCAGAGAGAGAGAGAAGAGAGGCTAGGGAGACCAGAGAGAGAGGGGTGAGTTAAACACAAATAACTAAAATGGTCACATAAATGTCTGTTGTGTGTGTTTATATATTAGAATTGTATGTAAAATTGTTTTGTATATATACTTTATACCTGTGTTATACAAATCAACCTATATACTTATCTGGTGCACAAGTCTGAATCGTGTTACTTACAGTGCCTTGCGAAAGTATTCGGCCCCATTGAACCTTTCAACATTTCGCCACATTTCAGGCTTCAAACATAAAGATATAAAAATTATTTTTTTTGTCAAGAATCAACAACAAGTGGGACACAATCGTGAAGTGGAACGAAATTCATTGGATAATTTAAACTTTTTTAACAAATAAAAAACTGAAAAGTGGGGCGTGCAATATTATTCGGCCCCGTTGCGCTAATACTTTGTAGCGCCACCTTTTGCTGCAATTACAGCTGCAAGTCGCTTGGGGTATGTAAGGTAGAGAAACAACACAAGGCATTTAAATCATGAATAATCACAGTGCATTCAAAAACACTCAAAATAAAATCCTTCAGTTGTTGCAGCAAAACAGAACTGTTTTTAACCTGGATTTGATCTTTGTCAGAGAAGAAGCCTGTCTCACATTTTCAGGAAAACTGCTCCAGATTTTCTATCACACACACTAATAAACAACACATCACCAACATACATTAACCGCTAGAGGGCCTTGTAGCACCACTGTCAGCCCGGGCCGTAATACCCGTTTGTGCAGCACGGTGGCGCTAATGTGACACAGAGCACTGCACCAGCGCGACTGAAGCAGAGCTGAGGCATGAATGAATCAGGTTAAACATATGAAAAGTCTGAGAGGTTCTGATCAGTGCATTTGTGGCCATTAGTTGGACATTATTGTTTACTTTGCACCTTAAAAACTACAAATCCACAAATGTTTAGAGTTTAAAGTAGCAATATGTAAGATTATAACTTTAAGTCGTCATTAAAGGGCCCTAATCTGTCAAAAGGCATAAAAAAAACGCTCTTGTCTAATACTTCTTTAGAGAGATTAGTTTTCCAGCCCCTAAATCTTGTTTTCATTTCGATGTCCCGCCCTCCACCGTTTCACCAATCAGAAAGTCTGTGATCCAGGTTGCCAGGACCCACCGTGGAGCTAATCTCACTGGTAAAGTACCATGTGGCCACAGAACTATAAGGTTCGTTATGATTCTCAAATCATTAACGACAAAACAAGGAATAAAACCAGGATTTCTATCTTTGTGAAAAAGGTGTTGGTTATAGATTTGTTGTTGACAAAACTCTTGTCTATTCAGCTGTTATGGTCCCAGCTGGATTCGTCTGCATATCTGGCAACCTGAGTCAGGGATCTATGATAGTATCAGTCTGTACCATGGATCTATGCTAGTACCATGGATCTATGATAGTACCATTCTGTACCATGGATCTATGGTAGTATCAGTCTGTACCATGGATCTATGATAGTACCATGGATCTATGCTAGTACCATGGATCTATGCTAGTACCATGGATCTATGGTAGTATCAGTCTGTACCATGGATCTCACAGTCTGGATCCATGGTCTGGACCAGGACTGACCCACCTGAGGCTGAATCAGGCGATCACAGTAAAGTGCTTAATGGCATCTTTTAGCACTTGAATACTTAATATTAATGTGCAAGAACATGTGAGTGAAGATCTAGAAGGCCCGGGGGCCAGATCCGGCCGCGACTGAATGATCTTGGCCCCGGGATGATGTTTGATTAGGGTTGGGTTAGGATTAGAGCGGAGAGGAAGAAAACAAATCTTATGTTTATCTGTCCTTTGTTTTGGTTCAACAGTTTTATACGATCGTTTTTAAATGTTTTAATAAAGTCTGAACCAGTCCGGCCCTCGGCTTGGAGAAAACTTGTTTTTTCGGCCTCGGATGTGTTTGATTTTGACATCTCTGTTGTAGAAGATAATAAAGTACAAGAAGGTCCTGGGTTTGAATCCCGGTCAGTACAGGGTCTTTCTGTGTGGAGTTTGCATGTTCTCCCCGTGTCTGTGTAGGTGCTCCAGTTTCCTCTACCACTAAAAACATGTGCAATAGTCTGAATGTAACGAGTGAATGGAGGGTGTTTGGTCGGAGGCTTTGATGGCCCAGTGTCCAGTGTGTTCTGCGTCTCACGTGTGTCGTCACCGTGTGGAGAGAACGGAACCACGTCTGAACCGTGTAAAGTCTGTAAACATGTGCCCTATAAATAAAGACAACTTACCACATATCTGACAACCCTGACCTTTTCTTAACTTTGTGTTTCCATTACAATATCCAAACCACACAAGATCATGTCGACGCACATTTATTTTAAATACACAAACACGTTATAACAAACACTGAGCAAAAAGAGACGTTTGGAAACATCTTTGTGCTTCTCAACATGACGTCCACGAACGCACACAGACACACACAAGATACATTCAGTCTGTCACAAAAGTGTGTGCGTGTGTGTCTCTGTGTTTGTGTGTGTATGTGTATGTGTGTGTGTTTGTGTATGTGTGTTTGTGTGTGTATGTTTGTGTATGTGTGTGTCTGTTTGTGTATGTGTGTTTGTGTGTGTATGTGTGTGTATGTGTGTGTCTGTTTGTGTATGTGTGTTTGTGTGTGTATGTGTGTTTGTATGTTTGTGTATGTGTGTTTGTGTATGTGTGTGTCTGTTTGTGTGTTTGTGTGTTTGTGTGTGTCTGTCTGTGTATGTGTGTTTGTGTGTGTATGTGTGTGTGTATGTCTGTGTATGTGTGTGTATGTTTGTGTATGTCTGTTTGTGTGTGTATGTGTGTTTGTGTGTGTTTGTTTGTGTATATTTGTTTGTGTGTGTATGTGTGTTTGTGTGTGTCTGTCTGTGTATGTGTGTTTGTGTGTGTATGTTTGTGTATGTGTGTGTATGTGTGTTTGTGTGTGTCTGTCTGTGTATGTGTGTGTATGTTTTTGTGTGTGTTTGTATGTCTGTGTATGTGTGTTTGTGTGTGTATGTCTTTGTGTGTGTCTGTTTGTGTGTGTCTGTTTGTGTGTGTATGTCTGTGTGTGTATGTCTGTGTGTCTGTGTATGTGTGTGTCTGTGTATGTCTGTGTGTGTCTGTTTGTGTGTGTATGTCTGTGTGTGTGTGTCTGTTTGTGTGTGTGTGTGTGTCTGTCTGTGTGTGTATGTCTGTGTGTCTGTGTATGTGTGTGTCTGTGTATGTCTGTGTGTGTCTGTTTGTGTGTGTATGTCTGTGTGTCTGTGTATGTGTGTGTCTGTTTGTGTGTGTTTGTCTGTGTGTCTGTGTATGTGTGTGTGTCTGTGTGTGTGTGTGTGTCTGTGTATGTGTGTGTCTGTTTGTGTGTGTATGTCTGTGTGTCTGTTTGTGTGTGTTTGTCTGTGTGTCTGTGTATGTGTGTGTCTGTGTATGTGTGTGTCTGTCTGTGTGTGTGTGTATGTGTGTGTCTGTCTGAGGGACAGTGAAAAAAGAGAGAACAAGATTTACATACTTTAAGGTGGACTGGTTGTGATGGTTGTTTTAAGGTGGACTGGCTGTTTAAGGTGGACTGGTTGTGATGGTTGTTTTAAGGTGGACTGGCTGTTTAAGGTGGACTGGCTGACTAAAGGGGCGTTCCCACCGCCATCTTGGATGCAGGTTCACTTAATTCAGCAACATAAATCTGACGTACATCTGCAATGCTGCAGAACGCAGGGCGAAGTGGTGGTGGGCTTTGATGCTAACGAGTTTCATGTAAAGTTCTTCTTCACGAGTGCAGCTCTGCGGCGTCTGTGTCTGAGATCCTCCACAGACGTCACAACAGCTGTATCTGTTCACGGAGCTGCACCAGTTCTTCTGTATCAGCCACACGTTAGCAACATGTTTATAGTCACGGGAGAAAGCACTGTGTCCCCCATTGTCAGTCCTGGTATAGTCCTGGTATAGTCCTGGTTTAGTCCTGGTTTAGTCCTGGTTTAGTCCTGGTTTAGTCCTGGTTTAGTCCTGGTATAGTCCTGGTTTAGTCCTGGTATAGTCCTGGTTTAGTCCTGGTTTAGTCCTGGTATAGTCCTGGTTTAGTCCTGGTTTAGTCCTGGTTTAGTCCTGGTATAGTCCTGGTTTAGTCCTGGTATAGTCCTGGTTTAGTCCTGGTATAGTCCTGGTTTAGTCCTGGTTTAGTCCTGGTATAGTCCTGGTATAGTCCTGGTTTAGTCCTGGTATAGTCCTGGTTTAGTCCTGGTATAGTCCTGGTATAGTCCTGGTATAGTCCTGGTTTACTCCTGGTTTAGTCCTGGTATAGTCCTGGTATAGTCCTGGTATAGTCCTGGTATAGTCCTGGTTTAGTCCTGGTTTAGTCCTGGTATAGTCCTGGTATAGTCCTGGTATAGTCCTGGTATAGTCCTGGTTTAGTCCTGGTTTAGTCCTGGTTTAGTCCTGCTTTAGTTCTTGTTTTTGTTGTTTTTGCGTGTCTTTGTCTTCTTGCTCTGACCGGCTTGTGTCCCCATGACCACTTTGCTGCTCTCTGATTGGTCGAGCCGCACATGCGAATATTTGCACCAACGTCGCCACTGACTTCACGTGTGAACTCTACGCATCACATGGTCCGGTGTGAAGGCTGACTGTTTAAGGTGGACTGGCTGACAATCATGAACTGTTTAAGGTGGACTGGCTGACAATCATGAACTGTTTAAGGTGGACTGGCTGACAATCATGAACTGTTTAAGGTGGACTGGCTGACAATCATGAACTGTTTAAGGTGGACTGGTTTACTATCTGGACTGTTTAAGGTGGACTGGCTGTTTGAGCTGGACTGACTGACTATCTGGACTGTTTAAGGTGGACTGGCTGTTTGAGGTGGACTTGCTGACAATCACGGACTGTTTAAGGTGGACTGACAATTGGTTCCAGTCAGGTGAGAGTTTGAATCAACAATATTCCATGTGCTTTTTAATCACATTGATGATCGACGTTTTCAGGTTATGGCTGATTTTTTCTCAGACGAGCACTGGCTCCGCTCCCCGAAACACTGGCCACACCCCCTCTGACAGACATGTGTTGACGGCCGGCTCTGATTGGCTTAGCTGAAAGAAAAACAGGAAGTAATGAATTAGTTTGATCCATGGGAGAACTCCATGTGTAGAGTCTGGGTCGCACTCTGGGTTATTCTATGAAGTTATAAGTGAGAGTTATATGTGAGTGCTGGCCTCAGTCCTGGATCTACAGCCTCAGTCCTGGGTCTACAGCCTCAGTCCTGGATCTACAGCCTCAGTCCTGGATCTACAGCCTCAGTCCTGGATCTGCAGCCTCAGTCCTGGATCTACAGCCTCAGTCCTGGATCTGCAGCCTCAGTCCTGGATCTACAGCCTCAGTCCTGGATCTGCAGCCTCAGTCCTGGATCTGCAGGCTCAGTCCTGGATCTACAGCCTCAGTCCTGGATCTACAGCCTCAGTCCTGGATCTACAGCCTCAGTCCTGGGTCTACAGCCTTGGTCTTGGATCTAGAGCCTCAGTCCTGGATCTAGAGCCTCTTGATTCTCTGATCTGCTGTTGGTGAATCCTCCAAGACGACTGTTGTTGTGATTTAGGGCGATATACAAATAAACTGGATTGATAGATAAGTTGTTGTGTAGTAGTTGTGTAGTAGTTGCGTAGTAGTTGCTTTACCGATTTGGGCATAGTGCGTCCTCTGTCTCATTGCGTCTTTAATACGTTCCACTTCCTGTTTGCAGCGGTCCACTTCCTGTCTGTAGTTCTTCTTGTCGCGGATGGCGGCCATCTTGGCTTGATTGAGACCCTTCTGCAACATCTGCACGCGCTCAGACGCCGCGCGGAGCCGCTTCTCCATCTTTGGCAGCTCACAACGGAGGTCGGCATTATCCCTCACCAACTACACACAATCACACACAAATTAACAACTACACAACAACTACACACACACTGAATACACACAGATTGCGTCACCTGCTTGTGGACTTTGCCGAGTTGGTCCAAGTTGTTTTCCAGAAAAATTATTCTTTGTTTTTGGGCTGAACTTCCTCCAGCTTCATCTGCATCATTGTCCTGGACCTGAAACACAGGAACTTGTGGATTAGAGTTTGGGTTAGAGTTAGAGTTAGTTTGAGTTAGAGTTTGGGTTTGGGTTAGAGTTAGAGCTAGAGTTTGGGTTAGAGTTAGAGTTTGGGTTAGAGTTTGGGTTTGGGTTAGAGTTAGAGCTACAGTTTGGGTTAGAGTTAGTTAGAGCTACAGTTTGGGTTAGAGTTAGAGTTTGGGTTAGAGCTAGAGTTTGGGTTAGAGTTAGAGTTTGGGTTAGAGTTAGAGCTAGAGCTTGGGTTAGAGCTGGAGTTTGTGTTAGTTAGAGCTAGAGTTTGGGTTAGAGCTAGAGTTTGGGTTAGAGTTAGAGTTTGGGTTAGTTAGTTAGAGCTAGAGTTTGTGTTAGAGTTTGGGTTTGAGCTAGAGTTAGGGTTAGAGTTAGAGTTTGGGTTAGAGTTAGAGCTAGAGTTTGGTATAGAGTTAGAGTTTGGGTTAGAGCTAGAGTTTAGGTTAGAGTTAGCGTTTGGGTTAGAGCTAGAGTTTGGGTTAGTTAGTTAGAGCTAGAGTTTGTGTTAGAGTTTGGGTTTGAGCTAGAGTTAGAGTTTGGGTTAGAGTTTGGGTTTGAGCTAGAGTTAGGGTTAGAGTTAGAGTTTGGGTTAGAGTTAGAGCTAGAGTTTGGTATAGAGTTAGAGTTTGGGTTAGAGCTAGAGTTTAGGTTAGAGTTAGCGTTTGGGTTAGAGCTAGAGTTTGGGTTAGTTAGTTAGAGCTAGAGTTTGTGTTAGAGTTTGGGTTTGAGCTAGAGTTAGAGTTTGGGTTAGAGTTAGAGCTAGAGTTTGGTTTAGAGTTAGAGTTTGGGTTAGAGCTAGAGTTTAGGTTAGAGTTAGAGCTAGAGTTTGGGTTAGAGTTAGAGTTTGGGTTAGAGCTAGAGTTTAGGTTAGAGCTAGAGTTTGGGTTAGAGTTGGGTTAGAGATAGAGCTAGAGTTTGGGTTAGGGTTAGAGATAGTGTTTGGGTTAGAGTTAGAGCTATAGTTTGGGTTAGAGTTAGAGTTTGGGTTAGAGTTAGGGTTATAGTTTGGGTTAGAGTTAGAGCTAGAGTTTTGGTTAGAGTTAGGGTTAGAGTTTGGGTTAGTTAGAGTTTGGGTTAGAGTTTGGGTTAGAGCTAGAGTTTGGGTTAGAGCTAGAGTTTTGGTTAGAGTTAGGGTTAGAGTTTGGGTTAGTTAGAGTTAGGGTTAGAGTTAGTTAGAGTTTGGGTTAGAGCTAGAGTTTGGGGACAGTAACATCCAACCTCCTCCTGTCATGAGGTCATCTCTTTTACAGACATTGTTTTTCTGGAACTTTGTCTCTTTGGGTCTGAGTCCAGGTCTGGGTCCGGGTCTTGGTCTGGGTCCTGGTCTGGGTCCGGGTCTTGGTCTGGGTCCGGGTCTTGGTCTGGGTCCTGGTCTGGGTCCGGGTCTGGGTCTGGGTCTGGGGTACAGGTGGTTCTTACGCTGCGGATCCTCGAGTTGAAGTCATTCACAAACTGTTTACGCAGATTCATCAAAGTCTGAAGTTCTGTCACCTGAAACAAACAGTGAGACGTTTACAAACATGTGCCAGGGTCTGGGTCTGGGCCAGGGTCTGGGTCTGGGTCTGGGTCTGGGCCAGGGTCTGGGTCTGGGTCAGGGTCTGGGTCTGGGTCTGGGTCTGGGTCTGGGTCTGGGCCAGGGCCTGGGTCTGGGCCAGGGTCTGGGTTTGGGTCTGGGTTTGGGTCTGGGCCTGGGTTTGGGTCTGGGTCTGGGCCTGGGTCTGGGCCAGGGTCTGGGTCTGGGCCAGGGTCTGGGTCTGGGTCAGGGTCTGGGTTTGGGTCTGGGTCTGGGCCTGGGTCTGGGTCTGGGTCTGGGTTTGGGTCTGGGCCTGGGTTTGGGTCTGGGTCAGGGTCTGGGTCTGGGTCAGGGTCTGGGTCAGGGTCTGGGTCAGGGTCTGGGTCTGGGCCTGGGTCTGGGTCAGGGTCTGGGTCTGGGCCAGGGTCTGGGTCTGGGCCTGGGTCTGGGTCAGGGTCTGGGTTTGGGTCTGGGTCTGGGCCTGGGTCTGGGTCTGGGTCTGGGTTTGGGTCTGGGCCTGGGTTTGGGTCTGGGTCTGGGTCTGGGCCTGGGTCTGGGTCTGGGTCTGGGTCTGGGCCAGGGTCTGGGTCTGGGTCAGGGTCTGGGTCTGGGTCTGGGTCTGGGTCTGGGTCTGGGCCAGGGCCTGGGTCTGGGTCAGGGTCTGGGTTTGGGTCTGGGTTTGGGTCTGGGCCTGGGTTTGGGTCTGGGTCTGGGTCAGGGTCTGGGTCTGGGTCAGGGTCTGGGTCAGGGTCTGGGTCTGGGCCTGGGTCTGGGCCAGGGTCTGGGTCTGGGCCAGGGTCTGGGTCTGGGCCAGGGTCTGGGTCTGGGCCTGGGTCTGGGTCAGGGTCTGGGTTTGGGTCTGGGTCTGGGCCTGGGTCTGGGTCTGGGTCTGGGTTTGGGTCTGGGCCTGGGTTTGGGTCTGGGTCAGGGTCTGGGTCTGGGTCAGGGTCTGGGTCAGGGTCTGGGTCAGGGTCTGGGTCTGGGCCTGGGTCTGGGTCAGGGTCTGGGTCTGGGCCAGGGTCTGGGTCTGGGTCTGGGTCTGGGTCTGGGTCTGGGTCTGGGTCTGGGCCTGGGTCTGGGTCTGGGTCTGGGTTTGGGTCTGGGCCTGGGTTTGGGTCTGGGTCTGGGTCAGGGTCTGGGTCTGGGTCTGGGTCTGGGTCTGGGTCTGGGCCAGGGTCTGGGTCTGGGTCAGGGTCTGGGCCAGGGTCTGGGTCTGGGCCAGGGTCTGGGTCTGGGCCTGGGTCTGGGTCTGGGTCTGGGTTTGGGTCTGGGTCTGGGTCTGGGTCTGGGTCTGGGTCAGGGTCTGGGTCTGGGTCTGGGTCTGGGTCTGGGTCTGGGTCTGGGTCTGGGTCTGGGTCTGGGTCTGGGTGACCTGGGTTGGGTTTGACCTGGTCATCCTACCACTGTGGTCAGTAGGAGGCAGTAGTGAGTGCTTTTACCACAGTTTCCTCCAGTCCTTTTAGATCCTCTTTGGCCTGGTCCTTTTTCTCCCTCTCCAGCCTGAAACAGACCAGTCTGGTTTAGTCCTGGTTCAGTCCTGGTTTAGTCCTGGTTCAGTCCTGGTTCAGTGCTGGTTCAGTGCTAGTTTAGACCTGGTTCAGTCCTGGTTCAGTACTGGTTTAGACCTGGTTCAGTCCTGGTTCAGTCCTGGTTTAGACCTGGTTCAGTCCTGGTTCAGTCCTGGTTCAGTGCTAGTTTAGACCTGGTTCAGTCCTGGTTCAGTACTGGTTTAGACCTGGTTCAGTCCTGGTTCAGTCCTGGTTTAGACCTGGTTCAGTCCTGGTTCAGTCCTGGTTCAGACCTGGTTCAGTCCTGGTTCAGTCCTGGTTCAGACCTGGTTCAGTCCTGGTTCAGTACTCACTGAAGCTCTCTCAGTCTTTGGTCCTTGACTCGGTCTTGAACTCGGACCTGGTCCAGTTCGGAGCTGAGTCGGTGGATCTCCACCTGCTGCTGCTGCGACACGCTGCACACATCAGGAACAGACTGATACTTAAACATTTTAAAGATTTTAAAGATCAATCAGGAGTAAACAGAAGGATCATGAAGTAAAAAGTATCAAATAAATAGTTCATCATTTAAAAGACTAACGTTGTCCCAGTTTGAAACCAGAAAAACAACACATGACATCATAATGACCTCATCATGACCTCATCACGACATCATCATGACATCATCATCATCATGACCTCTTCATGACATCATCATGACCACATCATGACCTCTTCATGACATCATCATGACCTCTTCATGACATCATCATGACCTCTTCATGACATCATCATGACATCATCATGACCTCTTCATGACCTCATCACGACATCATCATGACCTCTTCATGACATCATCATGACCACATCATGACATCATCATGACCTCTTCATGACATCATCATGACATCATCATGACATCATCATGGACCCCACGGGTTGTGGGTCAGGGTTCGGAGAATAGACTGTTAGGACTCACTCCCGGAGCAGGTCCAGGTCTCGGTTCTGGACTTGGATCTGGTCTCGGAGTCTTGACACTTGTCTCTGATGAACCTCTCTGTGATTCTCCATCTGCTCCTCCAGGGTGCGCTAGAGAGTCAAGCAGACCTGGGTTAGTCCTGGTTCAGTCCTGCTTCAGTCCTGGTTCAGTCCTGGTTCAGTCCTGGTTCAGACCTTCATGTCCACTGTGTCCTTTAGAACCTTCTCTTTATCCATCGCTGACATCTCCACCAGTCGACCTGTCAGAACCAGAACCAGAACATCTTTCTTCTGTATCAATCACATTTGTTTATAAAGCACATTCATACAGTGTAAGTGTGAGACGAGGCCTGTCTCACAAACTCAGGGAGACTGTCCCATGTCCCAGCTGCATACATTTGAAACGCTGCCACCCAATATTTAATCCTGACTCTGGGACCAGCAGGAGTCCAGTCCCTGTGCTCCTCAGAGTCCAGCTCGGTTCATATAGTACCAACATGTCACTAATGTACTTTGGTGCGAGGTCATGGAGAGCGTTGAGACCAGGACTAATGTGATGGTACTTCCTGGTTCTAGTCAGGACTAATGTGATGGTACTTCCGGGTTCAAGTCAGGACTAATGTGATGGTACTTCCGGGTTCTAGTCAGGACTAATGTGATGGTACAGGGACTAATGTGATGGTACTTCCTGGTTCTAGTCAGGACTAATGTGATGGTACTTCCTGGTTCTAGTCAGGACTCGAGCTGCTGCATTTTGAATGTACTGCAGCTGTTTTACAGCCTGTTTGGACAGACCTGTGAGCAGCCATTGCAGTAGTCTAACTGGTTTAGACACAATATCCTTTGATTCTGGAAATGTTTTTTAAATGATAAAAAGTCACTGATGTTATTGAATTTTTGTGCTGCTGAAAATTCAACTCTGCGTCCAGAACTACCCCAAGATTTCTGACCTGATTTGCAGGTTTCAGGGAGAGAGACTGCAGGAAACCGGTGAGTTTCTCTTCTGTGCTCCAAAACCAATGGTTTGTTTTATCAGAATAAAGTTGTAAAAAATTGCTTTGCATCCTCACATGGACGTGTTTACGGTGGCAGAGTGAATCCAATGGTTCATATTCTGCTGAAGTCAGTGCGACGTAGAGCTGAGGATCATCAGTATATAACTGCACTACTATATAGATATTTTGACTGGTATTGAAGCATTTTCAGCATCTACAGCTAGTTATGTTAGCTAAGAAACATACCTACTACTTATTTGTATATACTGTGTGTGCTCTTACTACTGTCCTGTCTGTGCGCTGCAACATCGACATTTCCCCACTGTGGGACGAATAAAGGAATTCTTATCTTATCTTATAATTGTGGTAGGAATTGGAAACATGTAAAGATTAAATAACAGAGGTCCTAGGATTGACCCCTGTGGTCCTAGTCAAGACTATTTGGTCTGAAACACAATTTCCAATCTCAGCATAGTATAGTCTGTCCTCTAGATTTCAGGATCCACAGTATCAAATGCTGCACTTAGATCTAATAAAACCAGCACTGAGACTTTGCCAACATCCGTGTTCAGACGTTTGTCGTTTACAATTTTAATTAGGGCAGTCTCTGTGCTATGTTTGGTCTAAAACCTCAAAAGAGTTGTTTGATAATACAAATCTCATTATTGTTGATAGAGAACTTTTTCCAGAAACTTTCTCTCAAAAGGAAGATGGGCCGATAATGATTTAAAGACCTTATGCCGGGTTTGATTTATTTAGAAATACAGTTTTAATACCATTTTATATTAGAAGAGAACTACTAAAGGTTTCAAAATCAGTTGTTTTTTTTTTTTTGTCTGATCCCCCCAAATCGAAATAACCCCATAGCAACGCCCTTAGAGACGAAAAAACTTCACAGCCCTTGGTGACGTCAGAGCGGGTACGTTTCAACGCTGTAAGTTGTTTACAATTTGGTATTCGTTCTTTTTTCGCAGATATTCAAGATGACAAGGCCGTGTACAGCAGGTTTGAGATTACTACTAGATTGTAACTCTTCATTAGTACTGAGATAGTCCAGTGGTTGTGTCTATGGACTGTCAATCCAGATACTGGGGTCAAATCTCACCTCAGACACATTTTCACTCTCAAAACGGCAATTTATGTGTAGTGAGCAATTGTCACCTGTAGAGGGCAGTATTGTGTTGGGCATCAGTGGAGAGAAGAGAGAAAAGGCAGTCCTGTGGCATAGATCCATGGTTTTCAATGCATGGGCGTTACCCGCTGTGACGTCACACACAGGTTAGAGCATAGACAACTTAAATTCATGAAAAACACTTTCTTTTTATAAAATATAGGATTTTTCTTTCCAGAATCTATTTCAGATCGACATTGTCATGCAATTTTGATATCCACAATTTTTTTTTTTAAACCCGGCATAAGGTCTTTAACTCATTACAACAGGTACTGCCAGCAGTTTCTGATGATGTTTATGGATTTTTCAAGACCCACAGAATATTGTGTACTATGACTATCTGAAATTCGAAAACTCTGAAAGAATGGACTGTCTACTTTCATCAACAAAAATAATTTTGTTTCCAGCTTGTTTCGTTCCCCTGTAGTCCCCAGTCGAGTAGAGGGAAGTTTTACTGAAATCACCAAAAAGCTGAGAAAAAAGAGGCACAACAAGTGTATCCTGTTTTCAAACCCTCCAGAGAGCGCTGCTGCCACCTGCTGGCTCCATAAAATATGCTCTCAAGCCAATCCCCAAACATTGGCTTGAGAGAATAGACACCTGGGAACGTGAAAATAGCGGAAAACGCAATTGACATTAATGACATGAATACGTCAAAGGCAAACAAAGAGTTAATACTGTGGCATCAAGGACGGGCTGATGATGGTTTAGTCCTGGGTCAGTCCTGGTTCTGACCTTGTGCCTGGACCCGGTGCAGCTCCTCGTTCAGTGAGTCCTGACTCTCCTCGAGGACCCGGTTCCTCTGCTCCAGTCTCTGAAGGTCCTCAAACTGAGTCCGAGTCCTGGACTGGAGCTAGATCAGAGTTAGAACAAAGTATGAATGATCAAAATAAACATGAGAATAGACCTGCTTCAGTCCTGGGCTAGTCCTGTTTTAGTCCTGATTTAGTCCTGCTTTAGTCCTGCTTTAGTCCTGCTTTAGTCCTGCTTTAGACCTGCTTTAGTCATGCTTTAGACCTGCTTTAGACCTTATTTAAACTTGCTTTAGTCCAGCTTTAAGGCCTGTGTACACTTACGGTTGCGGTTACGTTGGACCTACGTAACCACAGTTTGTGGTACACTTGCGCGTTCCCCGAATGTTGTAATCCTACAACCAACCACATGATGGCGATCTCACAGGAGTTGCCTGAGAAACCAAAGCGGTCTCATTTGTGCTGCTTCTTTCTCCTCTTTAGAACAAAAACATGAACAAACCGAGCTGTTTGAGATCATTACATGGTTCTATGGACTCATTATTTCTGAACTCATTTAACTGTGACGTTGTAACTAAAGACACAGTTCTTGTTGGAAACATAGTTATTATTAAATTGTATTCAGCACAAACAGCTAAATAATAAGTGGTAAATATCTGAGGCAAACATGAACAATTTATAAGTTATATATATGTTAGATATAAGTTATATATATGTTAGATATAAGTTATATATATGTTAGATATAAGTTATATATATGTTAGATATAAGTTATATATATATATGTTAGATATAAGTTATATATATGTTATATATAAGTTATATATATATATGTTAGATATAAGTTATATATATGTTAGATACAGTCTCCTGTATATCAGGCTCTGAGCCCAAACTACTTTTCCTTTGGTTCCTTCGAAGCACAAAGCTCTCTGCTCCATAGAGCCTCGTCCATGTCCCTGCAGCCGCTCCGTGCTTCCTTCCAATACACACACACACGGACCAATCACAGCGGAGCTTCCTTGCGGCGACCCTAACATAGTGAGAACATTTTTGAGGGTGCGCGGCAGGCGACGTAAGGGCCTTGCAGTGACCAACATAAGCTCCGCGACGCGCGAGTATACACTAGGCTTCAGTCCTGCTTCAGTCCTGCTTCAGTCCTGCTTCAGTCCTGCTTCAGTCCTGCTTCAGTCCTTATTTAAATTTACTTTAGTCCTGTTTTAGACCTGCTCTAGACCAGTACCTGTTGGACTTGAGCCTGACTCAGTCCCAGCTCTCGCTCCATGCTCTGGGTCTGAATGGTTTGGTCCTGAAGGTTCTGCTCCAGAGTCTTAGTCCGGTTCAGGAGGGATTTGGCTTCAGATCTCATTTTACTGATGAAAAGACGAGCAGCGGTGAAGTCCTCCTCCAGACCTGATCCCAGACCTGGTCCAAGAACTGGTCCAAGTCCAGACCCTGAACTGGTCTGAAGAGAGACAGGGTTAGAAAGGAACAAGAGGTGTGACAGTGTGTTGTCTGTGTGTTTTGTGTCTCTGTGTGTGCGTGTGCGTGTGCGTGCGTGTGTGTGCGTGCGTGCGTGCACTTGTTTTCAACTCCTGGTGGGTTCCATAACCTGAGATTCCACTCACGTCATGGGGACTGGTTTTACGTGGTGGGGCCCGAACACCGGACCCCACTGGTCCAAGCTTAATAATCAATGGGTAATGCTTTTCTAACGGTCCTTATGCAGTCTCTGTAAAAATATGGAAAGGGCCCCTGGAGGTTTACTTTCCTGAAAAAAGTGTGTTCTGTGTCGGAACCCTGGTGGTGGGTTGCGGGATATCAAGGAGGGGCACACTGGGGCAATTTCAGTCCAGCAGGCTGGAGCCAATCATGGAGCAGCACAACAGAGGCTGGAGCCAATCATGGAGCAGCACAACAGAGGCTAGAGCCAATCATGGAGCAGCACAACAGAGGCTGGAGCCAATCATGGAGCAGCACAACAGAGGAAATCAGGTGTCAGGCTAGAAAAGGTGCAAGTGTGTGGTTCATTAGGCTGCAGCCAATCACAGAGCAGCACACTGAAGCGCACGCTTACAAACCACTGGTAAGTGCTGACTACAAGTCATGACTTCAAATTGTTATATAGAATGATTACAAATTATTTGTTGTTTGTGCAGCTTAGTCAAGAGTCCCTAATTGATGAAGTCGACTCAGATTCTGACGATTTAACTGTCAAGAAGAAACCTGTAAAAAAGTATGGAAAAAGAAAAATCAAAAACACTTTTCTTCAAGACTCGGAAAGTGACGAACCAAAGGCAAATAAGATTGTTATCATGCAGCTGCAAAAGAAGAAAAATGGGGGGCGAGTTTACAGCAAGAGACACTTCTGCCTCTACTGTTCAATGTCCTGCCACAAAATGTCCCGTCATTTGACTAGAAAACATGGAAATGAAAGTGACGTAGCCAGAGCATTGGCTCTACCTGTGAAATCTAAAGCACGTAAACTTCAGTTTGATTTGATCAGGAATAGTGGAAACCGTGAGCACAAGTTTGAGGTTTTAAAGGCCGGCATTGGAACTTTAGTCCCAGCTAAACAGCCAAATTCCCCAGTTAAATCCAGTGAGTTTTTGCACTGTATAGACTGTGGGGCATTGCTTAAGCGAAAGTCGCTGTGGAGGCATGTGGCCAGGTGCCGGCTTTCACAGAAAGATGCCCAGGCTAAACCAGGCTAAACCAGGTAGAAGTAGGGTCCAGTCCCTCTGCTCCCTAGCCCAGCCTGTACCGGAGGGCATCAGCAAAAAGCTGTGGTCTTTAATTTCGGCAATGCATCAGGATGAGGTCACGGGTGTTGTCAAAGCAGAAAAGGGGATTCTGAGACTCGGAGAGCACCTGTACTTAAAACACGGGCATGATAAGACTAAGCATGATTACATTAGGCAGAAAATGAGAGAAGTCGGTAGGTTAATTAACGAAGCAAAAACCGCAGGAAAACTGAAAACAATGAAGGATTTCTTTATTCCTTCCAACTTTAACCATGTGATTGATGCAGTCAGGTCTGTGGCTGGATATGATGAGGAAACAAATCAATACAAGACTCCATCCTTGGCCCTCAAACTCGGCCATAGCCTCAGAAAGCAGATATTCTTGAATGTGACTCAAAAATGGAGCATTGTGTTGATGAACTATTTATTAAAAACCTCCAACGAAGCCGGCTGCTTTTTGAGAAGAGGTGGCACGTCTGTGTTTCTTCTGCTGCCCTACAGACCCTCCGGCAAGCCAAGTGGAACACTCCGGACCTGCTCCCTCTGACTGAGGACGTTAGAGCCATGCATGCACATATTGAGGTATGTCGACCTGAATATGTGCAAACCCTAATAAGTGAGCCAACGTCTAAGCATTGGTCTAAACTGGCAGTTTTGACTCTTTGTGAGGTCATTATTTTCAATCGAAGAAGGGAAGGTGAGGTTTCAAAGATGCCACTGACAGCGTTTACCTTAAGAAGTAAGACTGGGATCCATTCTGACATTGCTCTGGGACTGTCCCAACTTGAGAAAAAGCTGTGTCAGCATTTTCAACGCATTGAAATTAAATGGAAAAGAAGTGGGAAAGTACCGGTTCTTTTGACTCCTGAAATGATTGCTTCGATGGAGGTGCTGGTGGAGAACAGAAGGGCCTGTTCCATCTCTGACCATAATCCATACTTCTTTTCCCGCCCGGGCGCAGACACCCACATCAGGGGATCAGACTCCCTACGCCAGGTAGCCAAAGAATGTGGTGCGGTGCATCCAGAGATGCTATCCTCAACCAAACTTAGAAAGCACATAGCTACTATGTCTACAGTTCTCAATATGAAAGAGAATGAGATGGACATACTAGCCAACTTCCTCGGCCATGACATTCGCATCCACAGGCAATATTACAGACTACCAGAGGGGACACTGGAGCTGGCCAAAATCAGCAAAGTGTTGATGGCCATGGAGCAGGGAAGAGTGACGGAATTCAAAGGAAAGAGCCTCGACCAGATACAAATTGAGCCTGAAGGTAATTCTTGATATTATTAAAATATGTATGATTTTTTTCCCCTAAAGGCCACTTGTATTTTTATTTTCTGTGCGACAGGGAGAGCAGTAGAGATCCTCTCACAAACGGACGGGCTAAAAGAAACTTCAAGCGGAGAACCTTCAACCTTTCATCCAGATGCACCCCATGGTAGTGGCAGTGCCCCTTCTGGTAAGTGTACCAGGTGGGGGATTACAGCCAGGCTGCTTGGTCCTAACCCTGGGAGTGTATATTGCTAATATATTTTTATTTCTCTCCCTAGAACGTGTAAGAAAGCCATGGTCTGCATCTGAGGTGAAGGCTGTGGAGAAGACCATGACACCTTTCATACAGACTGGAAAGGTCCCTGGGAAGTCTCACTGCCTGGCCTGCATTAATGCCTCACCAGATGACCTTAGACATCGGACATGGAGTGGCATTAAATTCTATGTCAAAAATAGAATCACTGCAATTCGAAAACAAAATCTAAAATAAAATTCCTTTAAAATAGTTGTTTGGTTTCTATTGACTGTTTTGTATTACTTAAAGTAGTCCCAGTAAAAAAAGATTATGTCTATGGGTCCCATTCTGAACGGCCCTGTCAAAGGGACCCACCAGGTAACAAAAACGTGTATGTGTGCGTGCGTGTGTGCGTGTGTGTGTGTGTACCAATGCTGCTCCCAGATCTCCTAAGTCTCTCAGTAAAAGGTTCAGGACTTCGTTAAATCTTTTCTTCTGATGAGAACTGAGCTCCTGCATCGAGAACAGGTCCTTCTGCAGCGACTCCACCAGGACCTGCCAGAGACCAGGAGAGACCAGGAGAGACCGGGGTCAGACCAGGGAGAGACCAGGGAGAGACCAGAGAGAGACTGGGATCAGACCAGGGAGAGACCAGGGAGAGACCAGAGAGAGACCAGAGAGACACCAGAGAGAGACCAGAGAGAGACCAGAGAGAGACTGGGATCAGACCAGGGAGAGACCAGAGAGACACCAGAGAGAGACCAGAGAGAGACCAGAGAGAGACCAGAGAGAGACCAGAGAGAGACCAGAGAGAGACCAGAGAGAGACTGGGATCAGACCAGAGAGAGACCAGAGAGAGACCGGGGTCAGATCAGGGAGGGACCAGTAGAGACCAGGGAGAGACCAACTCACAGTCTGCTGCTGCAGCTCCTGGTTGACTTGCTGGACTTCTCTGGTCCGGTTCTGGTTCTCTGTAGACTTCTGGTCGTAGTTCAGAGCCAGTTCCTCCAGCGCCTGCAGAACCTCCTTCACTTCGTCTTTAGCGGCGTCGCACTGAGCCTGAGAGCGACACAGCTCCCCCTGCAGGCGATCCAGGTCAGCACGCAGAGAGCGGATCAGCTGGACACACACAGGGTTAGGGTTACACAAACACACACGCATAGACACACAAAGGCACAGACATACAAACACACCCACACACACACACACACACCCACCCACACACAGACACACACAAAGGCACACACACACACACACACAGACACACACAAAGGCCCACACACACAGACACACACAGACACACACACGCACACACACAGACACACACAAAGGCACACACACACAGACACACACACGCACCCACACACTCGCACACACAGACACACACAAAGGCACACACACACAGACACACACACACACACACAGACACACACACACACACACACAGACACACACACACACACACAGACACACACACACACCCACACACACAGACACACACACACACACACACACAGACACACACACACACCCACACACACAGACACACACACACACACCTGCTCTTGCTCCAGCAGCTGCTGCTTCAGTTCCTCTTGACTCTGACTCTGAACGTTGATGTCTTCGTCCTGAAAAAACAGGTCAGAGTGAGAGGTCAGAGGTCAGATCCTCCAGGCCCCGCCCACAATCTGCAACTATGACGCCATCATTTCACATGAAAGCCACTGACAACACTTGGACTAGTTTGGACAAGTTTAGACCAGTTTAGACCAGTTTAGATGAGCTTGGGCCAGTTTGTACCAGTTTAGACTAATTTAGACCAGTGGGGCCCGGTTTAGACCAGTGGGGCCCGGTTTAGACTAGTTTAGACCAGTTTGGACCAGTTCAGACCAGTTTAGACCAGTTTAGACCAGTTTAGATCAGTTTAGATTAGTTTAGATCAGTTTAGATCAGTTTAGATCAGTTTAAATTGGTTTGGACCAGTTTAGACCAGTTTAGAGTTAGGGGTACTACCTTATCGTCCAGCTGCTTGTACAGGTCTGTGATGAGGCTCTCGTACTGAGCTCGCTCCTCATTGGTCACTGGTGCAGGGGGCGGAGCCTCAGCCACAGTTGTGGTCCTATCAGATGCCAGCTTCTTATCCCTGTGCGTCTGCTGCTCCAATGGGACGGCCTCGCCTGGAAGAGGGGGCGGGGCCACGTCAGAGACTGATCTGGGATCTGATTTATAAAACTCACGGATACAAAGGGCTACACACACTAACACACACACCGAGCGAGGGAGACACACAGACACACACACCGAGCGAGAGACACACACAGACACACACACACTAACACACACACCGAGCGAGAGACACACACAGACACACAAACACTAAAACACACCCCGAGCGAGAGAGACACACACTAACACACACAGAGCGAGGGAGACACACACCGAGCGAGAGACACACACAGACACACACATCGAGCGAAAGAGACAGACAGACACACTCACTAACACACACACATCAAGCGAGAGAGACACACAGACACACACACTAACACACACAGACACATACAGAGCGAAAGACACACACTGAAACACACACTGACACAGACACTAACACACACACACACACTAACACAAACATATACACTAACACTCACACAGCACAGACACACACACAGTGACATCACCTTTCCTCCAGCGCAGCAGCTCCCCCTCCAGGCGGTGGTTGGAAACTGTCAAACTTCTGTTTTTCTCTTTTTCTTTCTCATACTTCTGTTTCCACTCGTCGGCCGTCAGCTCCACGTTCACACTCACCGTGTTCTTGATCGTCTTGGCTCTGGGAAGAGAGGAGTTACAACCCGTAGAGCACAGACCTCTGCCAAGAAGATATGCTTTCCCCAGGGTTCGACCTGAGACACGGGTCGCAGTAGGAGCAGACGCAGTTGCTAACACGGTTGCTAAGGAAGCTGACGTCAATGCATCTGATTGGACGATCATAATGGCACAAAGATTAAACTGTGTACCTATGTCCCGACCTTGTAGGACCCGACTGAGGCTGCACCCTGAAGACCCGACTGAGGCTGTACCCTGAGGACCCGATTGAGGCTGCACCCTGAGGACCCGACTGAGACTGAACCCTGAGGACCCGACTGAGGCTGAACCCTGAGGACCCGACTGAAGCAGAACCCTGAGGACCCGACTGAAGCTGCACTCTGAGGACCCGACTGAAGCTGCACCCTGAGGACCCGACTGAAGCTGACCCTGAGGACCCGACTGAAGCTGCACCCTGAGGACCCAACTGAGGCTGCACCCTGAGGACCTAACTAAACCTGCACCCTGAGGACCTGACTGAGGCCTGGACTCCACCGGGCGCGTCTCCGTTGACGCGCGTTGGCTGCTGTCCGTCAGCCGTCCGTAAAACGGACTAGTGGTCAAACCGGCTGCAGCAGCAACTCTGGCTGTGCGTTTATCAGCCTGCTTTGTTTTTGTAGGAGACATGTTTGGGCATTGTGTGAATGAATGAATGTTTGGCTGATGGAGGAGTTATGTATTGTCGGCGTGCATGTGTGCGTGAGCGTGTGCGTGAGACCGCCCGTGTGTGTGTGTGTGTGGTGGGAGGCGTGTGCGTGCCCAACGACCCAGACCCCTGGGTCGTTGGGGTCTGGGGCGTTGGGGTCTGGGTCGTTGGGGTCTGGGTCGTTGGGGTCTGGGTCGTTGGCGTCTGGGTCGTTGGCGTCTGGGTCGTTGGGGTCTGGGTCGTTGGGGTCTGGGTCGTTGGCGTCTGGGTCGTTGGCGTCTGGGGCGTTGGGGTCTGGGTCGTTGGCGTCTGGGTCGTTGGCGTCTGGGTCGTTGGCGTCTGGGTCGTTGGGGTCTGGGTCGTTGGGGTCTGGGTCGTTGGCGTCTGGGTCGTTGGCGTCTGGGTCGTTGGCGTCTGGGTCGTTGGCGTCTGGGTCGTTGGGGTCTGGGTCGTTGGCGTCTGGGTCGTTGGCGTCTGGGTCGTTCCGGTCTGGGTCGTTGGGGTCTGGGTCGTTGGCGTCTGGGTCGTTGGGGTCTGGGTCGTTGGCGTCTGGGTCGTTGGGGTCTGGGTCGTTGGCGTCTGGGTCGTTCCGGTCTGGGTCGTTGGGGTCTGGGTCGTTGGCGTCTGGGTCGTTGGCGTCTGGGTCGTTGGGGTCTGGGTCGTTGGCGTCTGGGTCGTTGGCGTCTGGGTCGTTGGGGTCTGGGGCGTTGGGGTCTGGGTCGTTGGGGTCTGGGTCGTTGGCGTCTGGGGCGTTGGGGTCTGGGTCGTTGGGGTCTGGGTCGTTCCGGTCTGGGTCGTTGGGGTCTGGGTCGTTGGGGTCTGGGTCGTTGGCGTCTGGGTCGTTGGCGTCTGGGTCGTTGGGGTCTGGGTCGTTGGGGTCTGGGGCGTTGGGGTCTGGGTCGTTGGGGTCTGGGTCGTTGGGGTCTGGGTCGTTGGCGTCTGGGTCGTTGGGGTCTGGGTCGTTGGGGTCTGGGTCGTTGGCGTCTGGGTCGTTGGCGTCTGGGTCGTTGGGGTCTGGGGCGTTGGGGTCTGGGTCGTTGGGGTCTGGGTCGTTGGCGTCTGGGGCGTTGGGGTCTGGGTCGTTGGGGTCTGGGGCGTTGGGGTCTGGGTCGTTGGCGTCTGGGTCGTTGGGGTCTGGGTCGTTGGGGTCTGGGTCGTTGGCGTCTGGGTCGTTGGGGTCTGGGTCGTTGGCGTCTGGGTCGTTGGCGTCTGGGTCGTTGGGGTCTGGGTCGTTGGCGTCTGGGTCGTTGGCGTCTGGGGCGTTGGGGTCTGGGGCGTTGGGGTCTGGGGCGTTGGGGTCTGGGTCGTTGGCGTCTGGGTCGTTGGCGTCTGGGGCGTTGGGGTCTGGGTCGTTGGGGTCTGGGGCGTTGGGGTCTGGGTCGTTGGGGTCTGGGTCGTTGGCGTCTGGGTCGTTGGGGTCTGGGTCGTTGGGGTCTGGGGCGTTGGCGTCTGGGTCGTTGGCGTCTGGGTCGTTGGGGTCTGGGTCGTTGGCGTCTGGGTCGTTGGCGTCTGGGGCGTTGGGGTCTGGGTCGTTCCGGTCTGGGTCGTTGGGGTCTGGGTCGTTGGCGTCTGGGTCGTTGGCGTCTGGGTCGTTGGGGTCTGGGTCGTTGGCGTCTGGGTCGTTGGGGTCTGGGTCGTTGGCGTCTGGGTCGTTGGCGTCTGGGGCGTTGGGGTCTGGGTCGTTGGGGTCTGGGTCGTTGGGGTCTGGGTCGTTGGGGTCTGGGTCGTTGGGGTCTGGGTCGTTGGCGTCTGGGTCGTTGGCGTCTGGGTCGTTGGGGTCTGGGTCGTTGGGGTCTGGGTCGTTGGCGTCTGGGTCGTTGGGGTCTGGGTCGTTGGCGTCTGGGTCGTTGGGGTCTGGGTCGTTGGCGTCTGGGTCGTTGGCGTCTGGGTCGTTGGCGTCTGGGTCGTTGGGGTCTGGGTCGTTGGCGTCTGGGTCGTTGGCGTCTGGGGCGTTGGGGTCTGGGGCGTTGGGGTCTGGGTCGTTGGCGTCGGGGTCGTTGGGGTCTGGGTCGTTGGGGTCTGGGTCGTTGGGGTCTGGGTCGTTGGCGTCTGGGTCGTTGGGGTCTGGGTCGTTGGGGTCTGGGTCGTTGGGGTCTGGGTCGTTGGCGTCTGGGTCGTTGGGGTCTGGGTCGTTGGGGTCTGGGGCGTTGGGGTCTGGGTCGTTGGGGTCTGGGTCGTTGGGGTCTGGGTCGTTGGCGTCTGGGGCGTTGGGGTCTGGGTCGTTGGCGTCTGGGTCGTTGGCGTCTGGGGCGTTGGGGTCTGGGGCGTTGGCGTCTGGGTCGTTCCGGTCTGGGTCGTTGGGGTCTGGGTCGTTGGGGTCTGGGTCTTGGGGTCTGGGTCGTTGGCGTCTGGGGCGTTGGGGTCTGGGGCGTTGGCGTCTGGGGCGTTGGGGTCTGGGTCGTTGGGGTCTGGGTCGTTGGGGTCTGGGTCGTTGGGGTCTGGGTCGTTGGCGTCTGGGTCGTTGGGGTCTGGGTCGTTGGGGTCTGGGTCGTTGGGGTCTGGGTCGTTGGGGTCTGGGTCGTTGGGGTCTGGGTCGTTGGCGTCTGGGTCGTTCCGGTCTGGGTCGTTGGGGTCTGGGTCGTTGGCGTCTGGGTCGTTGGCGTCTGGGTCGTTGGGGTCTGGGTCGTTGGCGTCTGGGTCGTTGGGGTCTGGGTCGTTGGGGTCTGGGTCGTTGGCGTCTGGGTCGTTGGGGTCTGGGTCGTTGGGGTCTGGGTCGTTGGGGTCTGGGTCGTTGGCGTCTGGGTCGTTGGGGTCTGGGTCGTTGGCGTCTGGGTCGTTGGGGTCTGGGTCGTTGGCGTCTGGGTCGTTGGCGTCTGGGTTGTTGGGGTCTGGGTCGTTGGCGTCTGGGTCGTTGGGGTCTGGGTCGTTGGCGTCTGGGTCGTTGGGGTCTGGGTCGTTGGCGTCTGGGTCGTTGGCGTCTGGGTCGTTGGCGTCTGGGTCGTTGGCGTCTGGGTCGTTGGGGTCTGGGTCGTTGGCGTCTGGGTCGTTGGCGTCTGGGTCGTTCCGGTCTGGGTCGTTGGGGTCTGGGTCGTTGGCGTCTGGGTCGTTGGGGTCTGGGTCGTTGGCGTCTGGGTCGTTGGGGTCTGGGTCGTTGGCGTCTGGGTCGTTCCGGTCTGGGTCGTTGGGGTCTGGGTCGTTGGCGTCTGGGTCGTTGGCGTCTGGGTCGTTGGGGTCTGGGTCGTTGGCGTCTGGGTCGTTGGCGTCTGGGTCGTTGGGGTCTGGGGGCGTTGGGGTCTGGGTCGTTGGGGTCTGGGTCGTTGGCGTCTGGGGCGTTGGGGTCTGGGTCGTTGGGGTCTGGGTCGTTCCGGTCTGGGTCGTTGGGGTCTGGGTCGTTGGGGTCTGGGTCGTTGGCGTCTGGGTCGTTGGGGTCTGGGTCGTTGGCGTCTGGGTCGTTGGCGTCTGGGTCGTTGGGGTCTGGGGCGTTGGGGTCTGGGTCGTTGGGGTCTGGGTCGTTGGCGTCTGGGGCGTTGGGGTCTGGGTCGTTGGGGTCTGGGGCGTTGGGGTCTGGGTCGTTGGGGTCTGGGTCGTTGGGGTCTGGGTCGTTGGCGTCTGGGTCGTTGGGGTCTGGGTCGTTGGCGTCTGGGTCGTTGGCGTCTGGGTCGTTGGGGTCTGGGGCGTTGGGGTCTGGGTCGTTGGGGTCTGGGTCGTTGGCGTCTGGGGCGTTGGGGTCTGGGTCGTTGGGGTCTGGGGCGTTGGGGTCTGGGTCGTTGGCGTCTGGGTCGTTGGGGTCTGGGTCGTTGGGGTCTGGGTCGTTGGCGTCTGGGTCGTTGGGGTCTGGGTCGTTGGCGTCTGGGTCGTTGGCGTCTGGGTCGTTGGGGTCTGGGTCGTTGGCGTCTGGGTCGTTGGCGTCTGGGGCGTTGGGGTCTGGGGCGTTGGGGTCTGGGGCGTTGGGGTCTGGGTCGTTGGCGTCTGGGTCGTTGGCGTCTGGGGCGTTGGGGTCTGGGTCGTTGGGGTCTGGGGCGTTGGGGTCTGGGTCGTTGGGGTCTGGGTCGTTGGCGTCTGGGTCGTTGGGGTCTGGGTCGTTGGGGTCTGGGGCGTTGGCGTCTGGGTCGTTGGCGTCTGGGTCGTTGGGGTCTGGGTCGTTGGCGTCTGGGTCGTTGGCGTCTGGGGCGTTGGGGTCTGGGTCGTTCCGGTCTGGGTCGTTGGGGTCTGGGTCGTTGGCGTCTGGGTCGTTGGCGTCTGGGTCGTTGGGGTCTGGGTCGTTGGCGTCTGGGTCGTTGGGGTCTGGGTCGTTGGCGTCTGGGTCGTTGGCGTCTGGGGCGTTGGGGTCTGGGTCGTTGGGGTCTGGGTCGTTGGGGTCTGGGTCGTTGGGGTCTGGGTCGTTGGGGTCTGGGTCGTTGGCGTCTGGGTCGTTGGCGTCTGGGTCGTTGGGGTCTGGGTCGTTGGGGTCTGGGTCGTTGGCGTCTGGGTCGTTGGGGTCTGGGTCGTTGGCGTCTGGGTCGTTGGGGTCTGGGTCGTTGGCGTCTGGGTCGTTGGCGTCTGGGTCGTTGGCGTCTGGGTCGTTGGGGTCTGGGTCGTTGGCGTCTGGGTCGTTGGCGTCTGGGGCGTTGGGGTCTGGGGCGTTGGGGTCTGGGTCGTTGGCGTCGGGGTCGTTGGGGTCTGGGTCGTTGGGGTCTGGGTCGTTGGGGTCTGGGTCGTTGGCGTCTGGGTCGTTGGGGTCTGGGTCGTTGGGGTCTGGGTCGTTGGGGTCTGGGTCGTTGGCGTCTGGGTCGTTGGGGTCTGGGTCGTTGGGGTCTGGGGCGTTGGGGTCTGGGTCGTTGGGGTCTGGGTCGTTGGGGTCTGGGTCGTTGGCGTCTGGGGCGTTGGGGTCTGGGTCGTTGGCGTCTGGGTCGTTGGCGTCTGGGGCGTTGGGGTCTGGGGCGTTGGCGTCTGGGTCGTTCCGGTCTGGGTCGTTGGGGTCTGGGTCGTTGGGGTCTGGGTCTTGGGGTCTGGGTCGTTGGCGTCTGGGGCGTTGGGGTCTGGGGCGTTGGCGTCTGGGGCGTTGGGGGTCTGGGTCGTTGGGGTCTGGGTCGTTGGGGTCTGGGTCGTTGGGGTCTGGGTCGTTGGCGTCTGGGTCGTTGGGGTCTGGGTCGTTGGGGTCTGGGTCGTTGGGGTCTGGGTCGTTGGGGTCTGGGTCGTTGGGGTCTGGGTCGTTGGCGTCTGGGTCGTTCCGGTCTGGGTCGTTGGGGTCTGGGTCGTTGGCGTCTGGGTCGTTGGCGTCTGGGTCGTTGGGGTCTGGGTCGTTGGCGTCTGGGTCGTTGGGGTCTGGGTCGTTGGGGTCTGGGTCGTTGGCGTCTGGGTCGTTGGGGTCTGGGTCGTTGGGGTCTGGGTCGTTGGGGTCTGGGTCGTTGGCGTCTGGGTCGTTGGGGTCTGGGTCGTTGGCGTCTGGGTCGTTGGGGTCTGGGTCGTTGGCGTCTGGGTCGTTGGCGTCTGGGTTGTTGGGGTCTGGGTCGTTGGCGTCTGGGTCGTTGGGGTCTGGGTCGTTGGCGTCTGGGTCGTTCCGGTCTGGGTTGTTGGGGTCTGGGTCGTTGGCGTCTGGGTCGTTGGGGTCTGGGTCGTTGGCGTCTGGGGCGTTGGGGTCTGGGTCGTTGGGGTCTGGGGCGTTGGGGTCTGGGTCGTTGGGGTCTGGGTCGTTGGCGTCTGGGTCGTTGGGGTCTGGGTCGTTGGGGTCTGGGGCGTTGGCGTCTGGGTCGTTGGGGTCTGGGTCGTTGGCGTCTGGGTCGTTGGCGTCTGGGTCGTTGGCGTCTGGGTCGTTGGGGTCTGGGTCGTTCCGGTCTGGGTCGTTGGGGTCTGGGTCGTTGGCGTCTGGGTCGTTGGCGTCTGGGTCGTTGGGGTCTGGGTCGTTGGCGTCTGGGTCGTTGGGGTCTGGGTCGTTGGCGTCTGGGTCGTTGGGGTCTGGGGCGTTGGGGTCTGGGTCGTTGGCGTCTGGGGCGTTGGGGTCTGGGTCGTTGGGGTCTGGGTCGTTGGGGTCTGGGTCGTTGGGGTCTGGGTCGTTGGGGTCTGGGTCGTTGGCGTCTGGGTCGTTGGGGTCTGGGTCGTTGGCGTCTGGGTCGTTGGCGTCTGGGGCGTTGGGGTCTGGGTCGTTGGGGTCTGGGTCGTTGGGTCGGGTTGGGTCTGGGTCGTTGGGGTCTGGGTCGTTGGCGTCTGGGTCGTTGGCGTCTGGGTCGTTGGGGTCTGGGTCGTTGGGGTCTGGGTCGTTGGGGTCTGGGTCGTTGGCGTCTGGGTCGTTCCGGTCTGGGTCGTTGGGGTCTGGGTCGTTGGCGTCTGGGTCGTTGGCGTCTGGGTCGTTGGGGTCTGGGTCGTTGGCGTCTGGGTCGTTGGCGTCTGGGTCGTTGGCGTCTGGGTCGTTCCGGTCTGGGTCGTTGGGGTCTGGGTCGTTGGCGTCTGGGTCGTTGGGGTCTGGGTCGTTGGGGTCGGGTCGTTGGGGTCTGGGTCGTTGGCGTCTGGGTCGTTGGGGTCTGGGTCGTTGGCGTCTGGGTCGTTGGGGTCTGGGTCGTTGGCGTCTGGGTCGTTGGCGTCTGGGTTGTTGGGGTCTGGGTCGTTGGCGTCTGGGTCGTTGGGGTCTGGGTCGTTGGCGTCTGGGTCGTTGGGGTCTGGGTCGTTCCGGTCTGGGTCGTTGGGGTCTGGGTCGTTGGCGTCTGGGTCGTTGGCGTCTGGGTCGTTGGGGTCTGGGTCGTTCCGGTCTGGGTCGTTGGGGTCTGGGTCGTTGGCGTCTGGGTCGTTGGCGTCTGGGTCGTTGGCGTCTGGGTCGTTGGGGTCTGGGTCGTTGGGGTCTGGGTCGTTGGGGTCTGGGTCGTTGGGGTCTGGGTCGTTGGCGTCTGGGTCGTTGGCGTCTGGGTCGTTGGGGTCTGGGTCGTTGGCGTCTGGGGCGTTGGGGTCTGGGTCGTTGGGGTCTGGGTCGTTGGGGTCTGGGTCGTTGGGGTCTGGGTCGTTGGGGTCTGGGTCGTTGGGGTCTGGGGCGTTGGGGTCTGGGGCGTTGGCGTCTGGGGGCGTTGGGGTCTGGGTCGTTGGGGTCTGGGTCGTTGGGGTCTGGGTCGTTGGGGTCTGGGTCGTTGGCGTCTGGGTCGTTGGGGTCTGGGGCGTTGGGGTCTGGGTCGTTGGGGTCTGGGTCGTTGGGGTCTGGGTCGTTGGGGTCTGGGTCGTTGGGGTCTGGGTCGTTGGGGTCTGGGGCGTTGGGGTCTGGGTCGTTGGCGTCTGGGGCGTTGGGGTCTGGGTCGTTGGGGTCTGGGGCGTTGGGGTCTGGGTCGTTGGCGTCTGGGTCGTTGGGGTCTGGGTCGTTGGGGTCTGGGGCGTTGGGGTCTGGGTCGTTGGGGTCTGGGTCGTTGGGGTCTGGGGCGTTGGGGTCTGGGTCGTTGGCGTCTGGGTCGTTGGGGGTTTGGATTGTTGGCGTCTGGGTCGTTGGCGTCTGGGTCGTTGGGGTCTGGGTCGTTGGCGTCTGGGTCGTTGGCGTCTGGGTCGTTGGCGTCTGGGTCGTTGGGGTCTGGGTCGTTCCGGTCTGGGTCGTTGGGGTCTGGGTCGTTGGCGTCTGGGTCGTTGGGGTCTGGGTCGTTGGGGTCTGGGTCGTTGGGGTCTGGGTCGTTGGCGTCTGGGGCGTTGGGGTCTGGGGCGTTGGCGTCTGGGGCGTTGGGGTCTGGGTCGTTGGCGTCTGGGTCGTTGGGGTCTGGGTCGGTCTGGGTCGTTGGGGTCTGGGGCGTTGGGGTCTGGGTCGTTGGCGTCTGGGTCGTTGGCGTCTGGGTCGTTGGGGTCTGGGTCGTTGGGGTCTGGGTCGTTGGGGTCTGGGTCGTTGGGGTCTGGGGCGTTGGGGTCTGGGTCGTTGGCGTCTGGGTCGTTGGGGTCTGGGTCGTTGGGGTCTGGGTCGTTGGGGTCTGGGGCGTTGGGGTCTGGGTCGTTGGCGTCTGGGTCGTTGGGGGTTTGGATTGTTGGGGGTCTGGGTTGTTGCGCGGTCTGGGTCGGTCTGGGTCGTTGGGGTCTGGGGCGTTGGGGTCTGGGTCGTTGGCGTCTGGGTCGTTGGGGTCTGGGTCGTTGGGGTCTGGGTCGTTGGCGTCTGGGTCGTTGGGGTCTGGGTCGTTGGGGTCTGGGTCGTTGGGGTCTGGGGCGTTGGGGGTCTGGGGTCGTTGGCGTCTGGGTCGTTGGGGTCTGGGTCGTTGGGGTCTGGGTCGTTGGGGTCTGGGTCGTTGGGGTCTGGGTCGTTGGGGTCTGGGTCGTTGGCGTCTGGGTCGTTGGCGTCTGGGGCGTTGGGGTCTGGGTCGTTGGCGTCTGGGGCGTTGGGGTCTGGGGCGTTGGGGTCTGGGTCGTTCCGGTCTGGGTCGTTGGGGTCTGGGTCGTTGGGGTCTGGGGCGTTGGGGTCTGGGTCGTTGGCGTCTGGGTCGTTGGGGTCTGGGTCGTTGGGGTCTGGGTCGTTGGCGTCTGGGTCGTTGGGGTCTGGGTCGTTGGGGTCTGGGTCGTTGGGGGTCTGGGGCGTTGGGGTCTGGGTCGTTGGCGTCTGGGTCGTTGGGGTCTGGGTCGTTGGGGTCTGGGTCGTTGGGGTCTGGGGCGTTGGGGTCTGGGTCGTTGGCGTCTGGGTCGTTGGGTCTGGGGTCTGGGTCGTTGGGGTCTGGGTCGTTGGCGTCTGGGTCGTTGGGGTCTGGGTCGTTGGCGTCTGGGTCGTTGGCGTCTGGGTCGTTGGCGTCTGGGTCGTTGGCGTCTGGGTCGTTGGGGTCTGGGTCGTTGGCGTCTGGGTCGTTGGGGTCTGGGTCGTTGGCGTCTGGGTCGTTGGCGTCTGGGTCGTTGGCGTCTGGGTCGTTGGCGTCTGGGTCGTTCCGGTCTGGGTCGTTGGGGTCTGGGTCGTTCCGGTCTGGGTCGTTGGGGTCTGGGTCGTTGGGGTCTGGGTCGTTGGCGTCTGGGTCGTTGGCGTCTGGGTCGTTGGCGTCTGGGTCGTTGGGGTCTGGGTCGTTGGCGTCTGGGTCGTTGGGGTCTGGGTCGTTGGCGTCTGGGTCGTTGGCGTCTGGGTCGTTGGCGTCTGGGTCGTTGGGGTCTGGGTCGTTGGGGTCTGGGTCGTTGGGGTCTGGGTCGTTGGGGTCTGGGGCGTTGGGGTCTGGGTCGTTGGGGTCTGGGTCGTTGGGGTCTGGGTCGTTGGGGTCTGGGGCGTTGGGGTCTGGGGCGTTGGGGTCTGGTCTCACCTCTGCCCGAACATGAGGGTAGAGCGTGACTCGGGCTCGTTGTAGGACGAAGGGGAGCAGCAGACAATGATCGTGGTTCGACAGTTTCCTCCGAGAGAATCCTGGAGGATCCGTGTCATTTTACTGTCTCTGTACGGAACATGGGCTTTCTGTGGGAGAAGCACATTTATTTAACTATCACAGTCAACATCATCTCATCTACATCCAGATAAACCAGTAAGGCTGGCTCAGAATGATACCAGGTCCCTGTGGTACCTGGTCCCTGTTATAACCCAGTCCCCGTGGTCCCTGTGGTCCCCAGTCCCTGTGGTCCCCATACCTTTCCCTCGGACAGAGCAGAGATCACGTTTCCCAGCGCAGACAGAGATTTGTTGATGTTTTTGGCTTCGTCCAAAACAGATCCTTCAGCTCCGGTTTTACTGACCTGTAAGAGACCCGGTTTAGACCCGGTTTAGATCTAGTTTAGATCCAGTTTAGACCCGGTTTAGACCTGCTTGAGAGCTGGGTTAGACCCGGTTTAGAACCAGTTTAGACCTGGGTTAAACTTAGACCCGGTTTTGACCCTATACCTTCTCGCTGCCTGCCAGATCCACCAGGTAGAGTTTCCCTGAGACTTTAGTTTCCGTTTCCACATTTTCCTGTTTGATGTTGATCAGAAAAATACTGTGGCTCCTGGAGCTGTGTTCATTCATGTCTGAAACAACAAGAGACCTGCTTTAGTCCTGTTTAAGTCCTGTTTAAGTCCTGCTTTAGACCTGCTTTAGTCCTGCTTTAGTCCTGTTTAAGTCCTGTTTAAGTCCTGCTTTAGACCTGCTTTAGTCCTGCTATAGTCCTGCTATAGTCCTGTTTAAGTCCTGCTTTAGACCTGCTTTAGTCCTGCTATAGTCCTGCTATAGTCCTGTTTAAGTCCTGCTTTAGACCTGCTTTAGACCTGTTTAAGTCCTGCTTTAGACCTGCTTTAGGCCTGGACTCCACCGGGGGCGTCTCCGTTGACGCGCGTTGACTGCTGTCCGTCAGACGTCCATAAAACGGACTAGTGGTCAAACCGGCTGCAGCAGCGCGCAGCTCTGGCTGTCCGTTTATCAGCCTGCTTTGTTTTTGTAGGAGACACGTTTGGGCATTGTGTGAATGAATGAATATTTGGCTGATGGAGAAGTGTGTGTGTGTGTGTGTGTGTGTGCGCGCGCGCGTGCCCGCAGCGTTTATTATGATCCAGCCTCTTTGTTTGTTTTCTATACTTATTTAGCGCATGATACACTTTTATCAGACCCAACTCCCCTCTCCGCAACTTTAGGCAACAGACAGCCGCTATAGTTTGAAATAGAAGAAGCGGTGTGTGATGTGTATGAGCTGTGGCTATGATCAGTGCAAAGCACAGCATATTGAAGCATTGAGGACGTCGCGATGGATGAAGCAAAACTTATTGAAAGCAAAAAGGGGAGAGACAAAGGAGAAAAGAACTCCAGTGTTGTTGTGAGATCTGTCTTTCATAAGTGCAGTATAGCTCTGTGTGTGTGTGTGTGTGTGTGTGTGTGTGTGTGTGTGTGTGTGTGTGTGTGTGAGTGTGTGTGTGGGAGCGCGCGGCGGTGAGGAGAGAGCGCCTCGCAGGTAGAGGGGACAGAGCGAGAGAAAAAAAAGCGAGGTGTATGTAAAGATTAGCGTATTTACATTACGCGAAAAATGAATGGTAGATTTACGATCAGGAAACAATTGTTTAAAGTAATACATGAAGAAAATTACACAGATTTGTTAATAATCATTGTCATTAACAAATACTTATAACAAAGGACTACAGCATATATCAATACATGTTTAATAATGTGGCAAATATATTATTCCATTGTATTTTCAATGGAAAACGGACCCGACACGCGTCGACGGACGGAACAAATAGGATTGTTTCTATTTCGTCCGTCTGCGTCCGTTGCACCCTCCGTTGACGGAATAGGTCCGACGTGCGTCGGACGGACGCATGCGGAGGCAGTGGAGCCACTTTCATTCACCCTCATGGAGATAACGGAGACGGAGATGAAACGGACATGTTTGGACGGATCCGTCGTCCGTTTTACGCGCCCGGTGGAGTCGGGGCCTTAGTCCTGCTTTAGACCTGCTTTAGTCCTGCTTTAGTCCTGCTTTAGTCCTGCTTTAGTCCTGCTTTAGTCCTGCTTTAGTCCTGCTTTAGTCCTGCTTTAGTCCTGCTTTAGTCCCGCTTTAGTCCCGTTTTAGTCCTGCTTTAGTCCTGTTTTAGTCCTGCTTTAGTCCTGCTTTAGTCCTGCTTTAGTCCTGCTTTAGTCCTGCTTTAGTCCTGCTTTAGTCCTGCTTTAGTCCTGCTTTAGTCCTGCTTTAGTCCTGTTTTAGTCCTGCTTTAGTCCTGGTTCGCACTCACTGGTCACAGCCACATGTCGGTTGGTTTTTCCTTCGTCGATCACGTCCATCACTTCCTCTGGACTCGTCACAAAACGCTCAGTGCAGCCCTGAAGAACAACATTATATTTACTTATATAAACATATATATCATATTTATGTACACACATAAACACTTACAGAAATATGTATACACACATGTATATACTGTACTTATATATTTATAGGACTTATAGGCTCGGTACTTTGTTACAATATTAAACATTTACCTTCACAAAAGGAACACGGTTCTTGTCCTCATGGACGGACAGGTTTGTCTTGGTCACTGAGGGTCAGAGACACAGGTTTTACATATATGCAAATGAGGTGTATGCTAATAGGGCCAGGCTTTCTAGGCGCAGCCAGGGGTCGGAGGGGGTCCGGTTCAGGGACCACAGGATTTCATCTCTGCTGTTTGCGGATGATGTCGTCCTGTTGGCTCCAACGAACCAGGACCTGCAGCATGCACTGGGACGGTTTGCAGCCGAGTGTGAAGCGGCTGGGATGAGAATCAGCACCTCCAAATCTGAGGCCATGGTGCTCGACCGGAAAAAGGTGCCTTGCCCTCTACAGGTGGGTGGAGAGGTCCTTCCTCAAGTGGAGCAGTTCAAGTATCTCGGGGTCTTGTTCACGAGTGAGGGAAGGATGGAGCGTGAGATTGACAGGCGGATCGGTGCAGCGTGCGCAGTCATGTGGTCGCTGTATCGGACCGTTGTGGTAAAGAGGGAGCAGCGTCTGTAGTCAAAGCTGTATCGGACCGTTGTGGTGAAGAGGGAGCAGCGTCTGTAGTCAAAGCTGTATCGGACCGTTGTGGTGAAGAGGGAGCAGCGTCTGTAGTCAGAGCTGTATCGGACCGTTGTGGTAAAGAGGGAGCAGCGTCTGCAGTCAGAGCTGTATCGGACCGTTGTGGTAAAGAGGGAGCTGAGCCGAAAGGCAAAGCTCTCGATTTACCGGTCAATCTTCGCTCCCTCCCTCACCTATGGTCATGAGCTTTGGGTAATGACCGAAAGAACAAGATCGCGGAAACAAGCGGTCGAAATGAGCTTCCTCTGCAGAGTGGCTGGGCGCTCCCTTAGAGATAGGGTGAGGAGCTCGGTCACACGGGAGGAGCTCGGAGTAGAGCCGCTGCTTCTTCACGTCGAGAGGAACCAGTTGAGGTGGCTCGGGCATCTGTTCCGGATGCCTCCTGGACGTCCCACCGGGAGGAGGCCCCGGGGAAGACCTAGGACACGCTGGAGGGACTATGTCTCTCAGCTGGCCTGGGAACGCCTTGGGGTCCCCCCGGACGAGCTGGAGGAGGTGTGTGTGGATAGGGAAGTCTGGGCGTCTCTGCTTAGACTGCTGCCCCCGCGACCCGGCAACGGATGAAGCGGAAGAAAATGGAATGGAATGGAAAGGTGTATGCTAATAGGGTATATGCTAATGAGTGTATGCAAATTTGACAATATATATGTACAAGAGTACAATGACATATCTGGAGGTGGATAATTAAGGGGTCATGTGACAGGTCCTAAATCTACAGCCTCAGTCCTGGGTCTACAGCCTCAGTCCTGGGTCTACAACCTCAGTCCTGGGTCTACAGCCTCAGTCCTGGGTCTACAGCCTCAGTCCTGGATCTACAGCCTCAGTCCTGGGTCTACAGCCTCAGTCCTGGATCTACAGCCTCAGTCCTGGGTCTACAGCCTCAGTCCTGGGTCTACAGCCTCAGTCCTGCTTCCTATGGACCAATGGCTCTCTGTGTGTGTTATTACTGCATAACTCCACAACTATGTAAAGTCCTCTGAGAGTCCGCCGTGTGACTTAAGGCGATATACACACTTTGAATTGAATGTGACAGGTCATGTGACAGGTCATGTGACAGGTCATGGGACAGGTCATGTGACAGGTCATGGGACAGGTCATGGGACAGGTCATGGGACAGGTCATGGGACAGGTCATGTGACAGGTCATGTGACAGGTCATGGGACAGGTCATGTGACAGGTCATGGGACAGGTCATGTGACAGGTCATGGGACAGGTCATGGGACAGGTCATGGGACAGGTCATGGGACAGGTCATGGGACAGGTCATGGGACAGGTCATGTGACAGGTCATGGGACTCACCGTCCAGAAGGTCTCGGATCTTGTCCAGATAAATCTCAAAGTACGACACCTGCAGCAGGTCATGTGATCAGATTTAAAGTTACATAACCTCAGCCTCAGCTCTAACTTCAGCTCTAACTACAGCTCTAACATCAGCTCTAACTTCAGCTCTAACTTCAGCTCTAACTTCAGCTCTAACTTCAGCTCTATCATCAGCTCTAACATCAGCTCTAACTTCAGCTCTAACTTCAGCTCTAACTTCAGCTCTAACTTCAGCACTAACTTCAGCTCTAACTTCAGCTCTAACTTCAGCTCTAACATCAGCTCTAACATCAGCTCTAACTTCAGCTCTAACTTCAGCTCTAACTTCAGCTCTAACTTCAGCTCTAACTTCAGCTCTAACATCAGCTCTAACTTCAGCTCTAACTTCAGCTCTAACATCAGCTCTAACTTCAGCTCTAACTTCAGCTCTAACTTCAGCTCTAACTTCAGCTCTAACATCAGCTCTAACTTCAGCTCTAACTTCAGCTCTAACATCAGCTCTAACTTCAGCTCTAACTTCAGCTCTAACTTCAGCTCTAACTTCAGCTCTAACATCAGCTCTAACTTCAGCTCTAACTTCAGCTCTAACTTCAGCTCTAACTTCAGCTCTAACTTCAGCTCTAACATCAGCTCTAACTTCAGCTCTAACTTCAGCTCTAACTTCAGCTCTAACTTCAGCTCTAACCTTGATATGGAACTCCAGGTTCTGGTCCATGCTGTAGATGTGGTTGAAAATGTCTGATGCGATTCTGGGAATGACGCCCATGTTCTCCTCATCGTGAAGGACACCCTAAAGCAGACATGACCAGAGTGAAGACCCATGGGAAGACCCAAGTCAAGAGCCGAGTCCAGACCCAAGTCAAGACCAGACCCAGAGCTTACCTCCATAGTGTGAGTTTTTCCTGAGGATGTCTGTCCGTACGCAAAGATTGTCCCATTGTATCCTCCCAGGACATCTGCACCAGGACCAGGACCAGACCAGGACCAGACCAGGACCAGAAAAGGACCAGACCAGGACCAGTGCAGGACAGGGGTAGTTAGTTAGTATTGCTCACATTTCTCTGGTCCATGTGCTTCAAACCTTTCACGATGTGTTTTGCGCAGGAGTCGTAAACCTGGACTTGTTCAGTTTCCGGAGGAAGAACTCGATCAAAGATGTACGGCTTCCCCTGAAACATATGTGTATATTTAAATGTAACATATATGTATAAATAAATATGTAATATATATATATATATATATATATATATATATATATACAGTGCGTATAAGTATTCGGCCCCTTGAACCTTTCAACATTTTGCCACATTTCAGGCTTCAAACATAAAGATATAAAAATTAATTTTTTTTTCAAGAATCAACAACAAGTGGGACACAATCGTGAAGTGGAACGAAATTTATTGGATAATTTAAACTTTTTTAACAAACAAAAAACTGAAAAGTGGGGCGTGCAATATTATTCGGCCCCTTGCGCTAATACTTTGTAGCGCCACCTTTTGCTGCAATTACAGCTGCAAGTCGCTTGGGGTATGTCTCTATCAGATTTGCACATCGAGAGACTGGAATTCTTGCCCATTCTTCCTTGCAAAACAGCTCGAGCTCAGTGAGGTTGGATGGAGAGCGTTTGTGAACAGCAGTCTTCAGCTCTTTCCACAGATTCTCGATTGGATTCAGGTCTGGACTTTGACTTGGCCATTCTAACACCTGGATACGTCTATTTGTGAACCATTCCATTGTAGATTTGGCTTTATGTTTTGGATCATTGTCCTGTTGGAAGATACATCTCCGTCCCAGTCTCAGGTCTTTTGCAGACTCCAACAGGTTTTCTTCCAGAATGGTCCTGTATTTGGCTCCATCCATCTTCCCATCAATTTTAGCCATCTTCCCTGTCCCTGCTGAAGAAAAGCAGGCCCAAAGCATGATGCTGCCACCACCATGTTTGACAGTGGGGATGGTGTGTTCAGGGTGATGAGCTGTGTTGCTTTTACGCCAAACATATCGTTTTGCATTGTGGCCAAAAAGTTCAATTTTGGTTTCATCTGACCAGAGCACCTTCTTCCACATGTTTGGTGTGTCTCCCAGGTGGCTTGTGGCAAGCTTTAAACAAGACTTTTTATGGATATCTTTGAGAAATGGCTTTCTTCTTGCCACTCTTCCATAAAGGCCAGATTTGTGCAGTGCACGACTGATTGTTGTCCTATGGACAGACTCTCCCACCTCAGCTGTAGTTATCTGCAGTTCATCCAGAGTGATCATGGGCCTCTTGGCTGCATCTCTGATCAGTCTTCTCCTTGTTTGAGATGAAAGTTTGGAGGAACGGCCGGGTCTTGGTAGATTTGCAGTGGTCTGATACTCCTTCCATTTCAATATAACTGCTTGCACAGTGCTCCTTGAGATGTTTAAAGCTTGGGAAATCTTTTTGTATCAAAATCCGGCTTTAAACTTCTCCACAACAGTATCTCGGACCTGCCTGGTGTGTTCCTTTGTCTTCATGGTTCTCTCTGCGCTTTAAACAGAACCCTGAGACTATCAAAGAGCAGGTGCATTTATACGGAGACTTGATTACACACAGGTCTTCTATTTATCATCATCAGTCATTTAGGACAACATTGGATCATTCAAAGATCCTCACTGAACTTCTGGACTGAGTTTGCTGCACTGAAAGTAAAGGGGCCGAATAATATTGCACGCCCCACTTTTCAGTTTTTTATTTGTTAAAAAAGTTTAAATAATCCAATAAATTTCGTTCCACTTCACAATTGTGTCCCACTTGTTGTTGATTCATGACAAAAAATAAAATGTTATATCTTTATGTTTGAAGCCTGAAATGTGGCGAAATGTTGAAAGGTTCAAGGGGGCCAAATTCTTTCGCAAGGCACTGTTTTTATGTGTATATGTCTGTAAAGACATATACACATAATAAACCCTCACCGTCAGCACCACGGTGTCGTGTCCGTTGAACTTGGCCACCAGGCGATCCCCGCGGTTCCGCTCCGCGTCACTCAGGGGACGGAACCTGCACATCACCTTCACCCCGCACTCTGAGGCGTCCATCTGCGCATGCGCGAGATATTTGCACACTCACGGACACGCGCACAGTCACGCCCTCCACGCGCGCTTCAAACGCCCCCCACACGCAACAGGCCGCGGACAAAAGACTGAAGTCACCAAACACAGAAGTGGAGGAGGAGGGTTAGAGGAGGGGGAGAGAGGAGCGGGGTATGGGGGAGAGGAGAAGAGAGAGGAGAAGAGAGAGGAGAAGAGAGAGAGGAGGAGGAGAGAGGAGAGGATAGGAGGAGAGAGAGGAGAGGAAGAGAGAAAGGAGAGGAGAGGAGGAAAGAGGAGAGAGAGATGTGTGTGGGGGAGAAAGAGAAGCTCATTGAGGCTGGAGGAGAGAAAGGAGATAGAGATGGGTGTGGGGGAGAGAGGAGAAAGGTGTGAGTGAGAGAAGGGAGAGAGGAGAAAGGAGAAGCTCACCGAGGCTGGAGGGGAGAGAGGGGATGAAGGCAGCAGGAGCAGACCCGGAGCAGACCCGGAGCAGACCCGGAGCAGAGGTGTCAGCCCAGAGGAGAGGAGCAGAGGAGGAGAGGAGAGAGAAGGCAGCTGGAGCAGTCCGTGTGTCTGTGTAATAACAGAGAGGATGCTCGGAACACACGCCCAGTTAATGCAGAGCATCATGGGAAATGTAGTTGGTGCAATAGACATGTTCAAGTGTATCTGGGAGAGAACTGGAGATGGACAGGTTTTAATAATCGTCCCACATATAGGAAATGCCAGTGTTGCATCACAGCAAGAAATATAATCTACAAAAGTGTCTGTATCTGTGCAATGCTAAATAATGTATTCTATTAGTATGCAACATTAGCCTATGTTATTAGGATAACATTCATTATTAGGATGTGGTTCTGAGTGATGATCCTTGACATTTATTGACGTTGGTCTCTGCTTCTTATAAAACTACTGTTGTGATTTAGGGTTATACACAAATAAATGGAATGTATTTTAATTAAACACATGAGACACAATACATCCATGCATAGAACCCACAACTGTGTTCAGTTACCCTTCATTCACTGCGTTCATAGCTCAGGGTTTCGGGTCACCGCGGCTTGCGTGAGAGCAGGAGGACAGTATCCCCCTAAACTCACCATCTGCGTGATGACGTCACAGAGGAGCGCTGATGCAGGAAGTGGTGAGTGAAGCACATGGATCTGTTTTTAAAGCGTGGATCTAAAACATGATGATGGTCTGGACCCAGACTGGACACAGACTGGACCCAGTCCGAACCCGTCTGGACCTGGACTGGCTCTACGGGACCCGGTCTAGACCCAGTCTGTGGAGGTTAGCCGCGGAGCTAATGCTAATGTTTACTAAACACATGACTACAGCATGGCCAGAGTCTGGACTACAGTCCTGCCTCAGCGGCGCAGTATCTGTTTAGTCCTGTTTTAGTCCTGCTTTAGACCTGCTTTAGTCCTGCTTTAGTCCTGCTTTAGTCCTGCTTTAGTCCTGCTTTAGACCTGTTTTAGACCTGCTTTAGTCCTGCTTTAGTCCTGTTATAGTCCTGCTTTAGTCCTGCTATAGTCCTGCTATAGTCCTGCTTTAGACCTGCTTTAGACCTGCTTTAGACCTGCTTTAGTCCTGCTTAAGACCTGCTTTAGTCCTGCTTTAGTCCTGCTTTAGTCCTGCTTTAGTCCTGCTTTAGTCCTGCTTTAGTCCTGCTTTAGTCCTGCTATAGTCCTGCTTTAGTCCTGCTTTAGTCCTGCTTTAGTCCTGCTTTAGTCCTGCTTTAGTCCTGCTTTAGACCTGCTTTAGACCTGCTTTAGTCCTGCTTTAGTCCTGCTATAGACCTGCTTTAGACCTGCTTTAGACCTGCTTTAGACCTGCTTTAGTCCTGCTTTAGTCCTGCTTTAGACCTGCTTTAGACCTGCTTTAGACCTGCTTTAGTCCTGCTTTAGTCCTGCTTTAGTCCTGCTTTAGACCTGCTTTAGACCTGCTTTAGACCTGCTTTAGTCCTGCTTTAGTCCTGCTTTAGACCTGCTTTATACCTGCTTTAGTCCTGTTATAGTCCTGCTTTAGTCCTGCTTTAGTCCTGCTTTAGTCCTGCTTTAGTCCTGTTTTAGACCTGCTTTAGTCCTGCTTTAGTCCTGCTTTAGTCCTGCTATAGTCCTGCTATAGTCCTGCTTTAGACCTGCTTTAGACCTGCTTTAGTCCTGCTTTAGTCCTGCTATAGTCCTGCTTTAGTCCTGCTTTAGTCCTGCTTTAGACCTGCTTTAGACCTGCTTTAGTCCTGCTTTAGTCCTGCTTTAGACCTGCTTCAGACCTGCTTTAGACCTGCTTTAGACCTGCTTTAGACCTGCTTTAGTCCTGCTTTAGTCCTGCTTTAGACCTGCTTTAGACCTGCTTTAGACCTGCTTTATTCCTGCTTTAGTCCTGCTTTAGTCCTGCTTTAGACCTGCTTTAGTCCTGCTATAGTCCTGCTTTAGTCCTGCTATAGTCCTGCTTTAGACCTGCTTTAAACCTGCTTTAGTCCTGCTTTAGTCCTGCTTTAGACCTGCTTTAGACCTGCTTTAGTCCTGCTTTAGACCTGCTTTAGACCTGCTTTAGACCTGCTTTAGACCTGCTTTAGTCCTACTTTAGACCTGCTTTAGACCTGCTTTAGTCCTGCTTTAGTCCTGCTTTAGACCTACTTTAGACCTGCTTTCGACCTACTTTAGACCTGCTTTAGTCCTACTTTTAGACCTGCTTTAGACCTGCTTTAGACCTGCTTTAGTCCTGCTTTAGACCTACTTTAGACCTGCTTTCGACCTACTTTAGACCTGCTTTAGACCTGCTTTAGTCAGTTTTTTCTGTACAGAGAAAAGATTTCCATGTGCAGCGTTAGACCTGGTTCAGACCTGGTTCTCTCTCCTTAGGCTGGTTCCGGTCCGGTTCTGCTGGTTGAACCGTTCTATGGCGGTTCTCACAAACAGCTGATGGATCTTCTGGTCCAGGACCAGGACTGGACCATGTGGACTCTGCCCAGTAAGAAGTGGCACTGGAGAGCGAGGACCTCAGCACTGGTTTTCAGCCAGAGACTCCCCCAGGACCATGGGTTCAGGTGAGACTCCCCCAGGACCATGAGGGAGGACTCTCCCAGAACCAAGAAGGAGGACTCCCCCAGAACCCCTGCACTTCTCATCTGTACCACCAGAGACCAGAACAGACCTAGTGAGGCAATTCTGGAGTGATAGAGGTCTAAGCCTGGTCCAAAACTGGGCTAAGACCAGGTCCATACCCGATCTAAATGTGTCTAGATCTGGATTAAACCCGGTCTAAACTCTTGTCTCACCCACAGGGTCCTGTTTTGCTCTTCGGTTCTGAACCTCTGTGAGCTGCTGAGTCTTAGACCGGATTTGTCCAAGCTCAAGACGGTTCTGTACTTCCACGAGAACCAGCTGGTCTACCCTCGGCAGAAGACCCAAGACCGGGACTTCCAATATGGCTACAACCAGATTCTGTCCTGGTGAGTCCAGGACCAGCTTTAGACCTGCTCTAGACCTACTTTGGACCTACTTTAGTCTAACTTCAGTCCCTCTCTAGTCTGGTTGCAGACCTGGTCCTGTTTAACTCCCAGTTTAATCTTGACTCCTTCGTTGGCTCTCTGAAGTCCTTCCTGAAACAGATCCCGGACCATCGACCCAAAGACCTGGAGTCCAAGATCCGGTCCAAGTCCCGAGTCCTATACTTCCCCTTGGACCTGCCAGACGTCCTGCAGTGAGTCTCGTCTTCTGCCTCAGTCACACCTTTCACCCGAGTCCGTTATGTATGTCATCATTATATACTGCAGCTGGCCCTGCCCCCATGTGACTCTGGTCCCGCCCCCATGTGACTCTGGTCCCGCCCCCATGTGACTCTGGTCTCGCCCCCATGTGACTCTGGTCCCGCCCCCATGTGACTCTGGTCTCGCCCCCTGTGACTCTGGTCCCGCCCCCATGTGACTCTGGTCCCGCCCCCATGTGACTCTGGTCCCGCCCCCATGTGACTCTGGTCCCGCCCCATGTGACTCTGGTCCCGCCCCATGTGACTCTGGTCCCGCCCCATGTGACTCTGGTCCCGCCCCATGTGATTCTGGTCCCGCCCCCATGTGACTCTGGTCCCGCCCCATGTGACTCCCGCTCCATGTGACTCTGGTCTCGCTCCATGTGACTCTGGTCCCGCCCCCATGTGACTCTGGTCCCGCCCCATGTGACTCTGGTCCAGCCCCATGTGACTCTGGTCTCGCCCCATGTGACTCTGGTCCCGCCCCATGTGATTCTGGTCCCGCCCCATGTGACTCTGGTCCCGCCCCATGTGACTCTGGTCTCGCCCCCATGTGACTCTGGTCTCGCCCCCATGTGACTTTGGTCCCGCTCCATGTGACTCTGGTCTCGCCCCCATGTGACTCTGGTCCCGCCCCATGTGACTCTGGTCTCGCCCCCATGTGACTCTGGTCTCGCCCCCATGTGACTCTGGTCCCGCCCCATGTGACTCTGGTCTCGCCCCCATGTGACTCTGGTCTCGCCCCCATGTGACTCTGGTCTCGCCCCCATGTGACTCTGGTCCCGCCCCATGTGACTCTGGTCCCGCCCCATGTGACTCTGGTCTCGCCCCCATGTGACTCTGGTCTCGCCCCCATGTGACTCTGGTCTCGCCCCATGTGACTCTGGTCTCGCCCCATGTGACTCTGGTCTCGCCCCCATGTGACTCTGGTCCCGCCCCATGTGACTCTGGTCTCGCCCCATGTGACTCTGGTCTCGCCCCCATGTGACTCTGGTCTCGCCCCCATGTGACTCTGGTCTCGCCCCCATGTGACTCTGGTCCCGCCCCATGTGACTTTGGTCCCGCCCCCATGTGACTCTGGTCTCGCCCCCATGTGACTCTGGTCCCGCCCCCATGTGACTCTGGTCTCGCCCCCATGTGACTCTGGTCTCGCCCCCATGTGACTCTGGTCCCGCCCCCGTGTGACTCTGGTCTCGCCCCCATGTGACTCTGGTCCCGCCCCCATGTGACTATGGCCCCGCCCCCTCACACTTAAAGCTCTTCTCTTTTTTCAGATTTCTTCCTGAACACAAACGAAGAAGACGTCAGAGTGCAACCAGGTCTAATCCAGGACTGAACCAGGACTGAACCAGGACTGAACCAGGACTGAACCAGGACTGAACCAGGACTGAACCAGGACTGAACCAGGACTGAACCAGGACTGGACCAGGACTGAACCAGGACTGGACCAGGACTGGACCAGGACTGAAATCTTCTTGTTCCCCAGATCAGAAGCTCCTTCAGAACCGGCTGCAGGCCAGGGCCTGGATCAGGGCCTGGATCAGGGTCTGGATCAGGGTCTGGATCAGGGTCTGGATCAGGGTCTGGATCAGCGGCCCCTGCACATCGTGTGGCCCCACAGATGGTGAGTTTAGGACCTGGTCTGAAGGAGATGTCTGCCCCCAGTGGATAACGGTGGTACTGCCTCTCACAGCCTGACCCCTGACCTCTGACCCCTGACCTCTGTCTGGACTGCCTCTAACTCTGTTCTCCACAGGGAACACGACAAAGACCCAGATCTTCTTTTCTGGGTTCTTCTCAGACTCAAAGACCGAGGTCTGGACTTCAGAGTGTCTGTGCTGGGGGAGCGCTTCAGCGAGGAACCAGGTGAGTCCAAACCCGGTCCAGACCTGGTCTCTGAAACAGTTGTTGTTTTGTGTTTTTACATTTGTTATTTTTCTTGTTTACTTTCTACCTGAGATGTTGCTGCAGTTCAGTGTTCATGGTTTTACTGAAGCATTTAGCATTTTACTTTGGACCAGAGCAAACCGAGCGGCTCCTCCTCTGCTGCTGATTATTATTATTATTATTGTTTGCTTTTTAAAAAGATCCATTTCATGTTTTATTTTTGCTGCTCCTGGACGCCTGAGTTTCTCCTGCGGGGATCATTAAGGTATTTCTGTCTTTCAGAGGTCTTCTCCAGGTCTCTGGACCTCCTGAAGGACCATGTTCTCCACTGGGGGTTCCTCCAGAGCAAAGATGAGTTCTACAGAGTCCTGTGTGAAGCAGACCTGGTCCTGTCCACGGCCCGCCATGAGTTCTATGGGGTCTCCATGTAAGACCAGGACCGAGACCCGAGACCAAGACCAGGGCCGAGACCCGAGACCGAGACCAGGACCGAGACCGAGACCAGGACCGAGACCGAGACCAGGACCGAGACCGGGTCCGAGACCGGGACCGAGACCGGGTCCGAGACCGGGACAGGGACAGAGACCGAGACCGGGACAGAGACCGGGACAGAGACCGGGACAGAGACCGGGACAGAGACCGGGACAGAGACCGGGACAGAGACCGGGACAGAGACCGGGACCGAGACCGGGACCGAGACCGGGACCGAGACCGGGACCGAGACCGGGACCTCAGACCAGAACCAGGACTGGTCGGTCAGTGTCCTCTTGTGTCCAGGCTGGAGGCCGTGCACTGTGGCTGTTTCCCTCTGGTTCCTGATGCTCTGGTTTATCCTGAAATATTCCCAGGTAAAAACACACACCTGACCCAGGTCTGACCCAGGTCTGACCCAGGTTTGACCCAGTTGTGACCTAGGTTTGACCCAGGTCTGACCCAGGTTTGACCCAGGTCTGACCCAGGTCTGACCCAGGTCTGACCCAGGTTTGACCCAGGTTTGACCCAGGTTTGACCCAGGTCTAACCCAGTCTAACCCAGGTCTGGTTGTGTTCTTAGATCTGTACAGATACAGAACACGAGACCAACTGTGTAAGAGACTCACAAACTACTGCAGACGACCAGACAAAGTGAGAGAGCACCGAGTGGAGGTACACAACCACTACACAACAACCACTACACAACACCACACCACACAACCACTACACAACAACCACACAACAATTACACAACAACTAAACAACCACTACACAACAATCACCACACAATTACGCAACTACTTCACAACCTACAGGCGCACACACACACACAGTGTGTAGTAACATTGTGTTGTCGTCTCAGGTCGACATGTCCCGTTTCTCCTGGAAAACTCTGAGGCCAAAGTTCATGGAGCTGCTGTCGACCTCTGACCCAGAGTGTGACCTCTGAGACTATAAATAAATAAACATGTTGTGAATCTTTATGGATCTTTGTTGAAATTGTGTAAATAAAGTTAGGGTCAGAGGTCATGTGTGTAAAGTCTCTGTTTTAATAAAGTTAAAAACAACAAAAACACGATTGTGGTAAGTCTTTATTGTCTTTGTTTATGAAGTTCACAGACTGAGGTCAGAGGTCAGAGGTCACAGTGTTGGTGTGATTCCACCTCCCTCCACACGGCGGCGACAGAAGCAAACGCTGGACACTTTACACACGAGGAGAACATGCAAACACAGGTGGACCCTGGAAGCAAACCCAGGGCCTTTTTGCTGAGAAACACAAGTGCTAACCACTCTGCCACAGTGTTGATTGCGTTCTATAAAATAATCTAAATATAATTTAAGAAAAAATACACAAAAATATTACATTTAAAAATATTATTAAAATATGTTAAACATCTTTTGAGTTGTTTACTTGTGTAAAGTTCAAATCTGAGTCCTGGTCTCAGTCCTGGTCTCAGTCTGGGTCCTGGTCCTGGTAATGGTCCTGGTTCAGTCTCCGGTGAAGGTAGGGTTGGTGACTGTGGTTGTGGCGTTTTGAAACAGAGGATTATCAGCCTGAAAAACAAACAAGGATTTAACAATGATGTCATGTTTAAAGATGATGTCATGTTTAATGATGATGTCATGTTTAAAGGATGATGATGTCATACCTCAGCCCAGCGAGACTTCTTCTTCTCGTTCTCAAACTTCCGGAACTCTTTGAGGTCGTTGATGTAAAGCAGAAGTTTGACCAGAAGCAGAATAAGAATCCCAACCAACGCCACGGACGCCACCGAGAACGCCACGATGTAGGTGAGGGAGGCGGGACAGTCTGTGGGGGAGAGAGAGAGAGAGGTGAGGGAGGCGGGACAGTCTGTGGGGGAGAGAGAGAGAGAGGTGAGGGAGGCGAGACAGTCTGTGGGGGAGAGAGAGAGGTAAGGGAGGCGGGACAGTCTGTGGGGGAGAGAGAGAGAGAGAGGTGAGGGAGGCGAGACAGTTTGTGGGGGAGAGAGAGAGGTAAGGGAGGCGGGACAGTCTGTGGGGGAGAGAGAGAGAGAGAGGTGAGGGAGGCGAGACAGTTTGTGGGGGAGAGAGAGAGGTAAGGGAGGCGGGACAGTCTGTGGGGGAGAGAGAGAGAGAGGTGAGGGAGGCGGGACAGTCTGTGGGGGAGAGAGAGAGGTAAGGGAGGCGGGACAGTCTGTGGGGGAGAGAGAGAGAGAGAGGTGAGGGAGGCGAGACAGTTTGTGGGGGAGAGAGAGAGAGAGGTGAGGGAGGCGGGACAGTCTGTGGGGGAGAGAGAGAGAGAGAGGTGAGGGAGGCGAGACAGTCTGTGGGGGAGAGAGAGAGGTGAGGGAGGCGAGACAGTCTGTGGGGGAGAGAGAGAGGTAAGGGAGGCGGGACAGTCTGTGGGGGAGAGAAAGAGAGAGGTGAGGGAGGCGGGACAGTCTGTGGGGGAGAGAGAGAGGTAAGGGAGGCGGGACAGTCTGTGGGGGAGAGAGAGAGAGAGGTGAGGGAGGCGGGACAGTCTGTGGGGGAGAGAGAGAGAGAGGTAAGGGAGGCGGGACAGTCTGTGGGGGAGAGAGAGAGAGAGAGTGAGGGAGGCGGGACAGTCTGTGGGGGAGAGAGAGAGGTGAGGGAGGCGGGACAGTCTGTGGGGGAGAGAGAGAGAGAGAGGTGAGGGAGGCGAGACAGTCTGTGGGGGAGAGAGAGAGGTAAGGGAGGCGGGACAGTCTGTGGGGGAGAGAGAGAGAGAGGTGAGGGAGGCGGGGACAGTCTGTGGGGGAGAGAGAGAGGTAAGGGAGGCGGGACAGTCTGTGGGGGAGAGAGAGAGAGAGAGGTGAGGGAGGCGAGACAGTTTGTGGGGGAGAGAGAGAGGTAAGGGAGGCGGGACAGTCTGTGGGGGAGAGAGAGAGAGAGAGGTGAGGGAGGCGAGACAGTCTGTGGGGGAGAGAGAGAGGTGTGGGAGGCGAGACAGTCTGTGGGGGAGAGAGAGAGGTAAGGGAGGCGGGACAGTCTGTGGGGGAGAGAAAGAGAGAGGTGAGGGAGGCGGGACAGTCTGTGGGGGAGAGAGAGAGGTAAGGGAGGCGGGACAGTCTGTGGGGGAGAGAGAGAGAGAGGTGAGGGAGGCGGGACAGTCTGTGGGGGAGAGAGAGAGAGAGGTAAGGGAGGCGGGACAGTCTGTGGGGGAGAGAGAGAGAGAGGTGAGGGAGGCGGGACAGTCTGTGGGGGAGAGAGAGAGGTGAGGGAGGCGAGACAGTCTGTGGGGGAGAGAGAGAGAGAGGTGAGGGAGGCGGGACAGTCTGTGGGGGAGAGAGAGAGAGGTGAGGGAGGCGGGACAGTCTGTGGGGGAGAGAGAGAGGTAAGGGAGGCGGGACAGTCTGTGGGGGAGAGAGAGAGAGAGGTGAGGGAGGCGGGACAGTCTGTGGGGGAGAGAGAGAGGTGAGGGAGGCGAGACAGTCTGTGGGGGAGAGAGAGAGGTAAGGGAGGCGGGACAGTCTGTGGGGGAGAGAAAGAGAGAGGTGAGGGAGGCGGGACAGTCTGTGGGGGAGAGAGAGAGGTAAGGGAGGCGGGACAGTCTGTGGGGGAGAGAGAGAGAGAGGTGAGGGAGGCGGGACAGTCTGTGGGGGAGAGAGAGAGAGAGGTAAGGGAGGCGGGACAGTCTGTGGGGGAGAGAGAGAGAGAGGTGAGGGAGGCGGGACAGTCTGTGGGGGAGAGAGAGAGGTGAGGGAGGCGGGACAGTCTGGTGGGAGAGAGAGAGAGAGGTGAGGGAGGCGGGACAGTCTGTGGGGGAGAGAGAGAGAGGTGAGGGAGGCGGGACAGTCTGTGGGGGAGAGAGAGAGGTAAGGGAGGCGGGACAGTCTGTGGGGGAGAGAGAGAGAGAGGTGAGGGAGGCGGGACAGTCTGTGGGGGAGAGAGAGAGGTGAGGGAGGCGGGACAGTCTGTGGTGGGAGAGAGAGAGAGAGGTGAGGGAGGCGGGACAGTCTGTGGGGGAGAGAGAGAGAGGTGAGGGAGGCGGGACAGTCTGTGGGGGAGAGAGAGAGGTAAGGGAGGCGGGACAGTCTGTGGGGGAGAGAGAGAGAGAGGTGAGGGAGGCGGGACAGTCTGTGGGGGAGAGAGAGAGAGAGAGGTGAGGGAGGCGAGACAGTCTGTGGGGGAGAGAGAGAGGTGAGGGAGGCGGGACAGTCTGTGGGGGAGAGAGAGAGAGAGGTGAGGGAGGCGAGACAGTCTGTGGGGGAGAGAGAGAGGTAAGGGAGGCGGGACAGTCTGTGGGGGAGAGAGAGAGAGAGAGGTGAGGGAGGCGAGACAGTTTGTGGGGGAGAGAGAGAGGTAAGGGAGGCGGGACAGTCTGTGGGGGAGAGAGAGAGAGAGAGGTGAGGGAGGCGAGACAGTTTGTGGGGGAGAGAGAGAGGTAAGGGAGGCGGGACAGTCTGTGGGGGAGAGAGAGAGAGAGAGGTGAGGGAGGCGGGACAGTCTGTGGGGGAGAGAGAGAGGTAAGGGAGGCGGGACAGTCTGTGGGGGAGAGAGAGAGAGAGAGGTGAGGGAGGCGAGACAGTTTGTGGGGGAGAGAGAGAGGTAAGGGAGGCGGGACAGTCTGTGGGGGAGAGAGAGAGAGAGAGGTGAGGGAGGCGAGACAGTCTGTGGGGGAGAGAGAGAGGTGAGGGAGGCGAGACAGTCTGTGGGGGAGAGAGAGAGGTAAGGGAGGCGGGACAGTCTGTGGGGGAGAGAAAGAGAGAGGTGAGGGAGGCGGGACAGTCTGTGGGGGAGAGAGAGAGGTAAGGGAGGCGGGACAGTCTGTGGGGGAGAGAGAGAGAGAGGTGAGGGAGGCGGGACAGTCTGTGGGGGAGAGAGAGAGAGAGGTAAGGGAGGCGGGACAGTCTGTGGGGGAGAGAGAGAGAGAGGTGAGGGAGGCGGGACAGTCTGTGGGGGAGAGAGAGAGGTGAGGGAGGCGGGACAGTCTGTGGGGGAGAGAGAGAGAGAGAGGTGAGGGAGGCGAGACAGTCTGTGGGGGAGAGAGAGAGGTAAGGGAGGCGGGACAGTCTGTGGGGGAGAGAGAGAGAGAGGTGAGGGAGGCGGGACAGTCTGTGGGGGAGAGAGAGAGGTAAGGGAGGCGGGACAGTCTGTGGGGGAGAGAGAGAGAGAGAGAGGGTGAGGGAGGCGAGACAGTTTGTGGGGGAGAGAGAGAGGTAAGGGAGGCGGGACAGTCTGTGGGGGAGAGAGAGAGAGAGAGGTGAGGGAGGCGAGACAGTCTGTGGGGGAGAGAGAGAGGTGAGGGAGGCGAGACAGTCTGTGGGGGAGAGAGAGAGGTAAGGGAGGCGGGACAGTCTGTGGGGGAGAGAAAGAGAGAGGTGAGGGAGGCGGGACAGTCTGTGGGGGAGAGAGAGAGGTAAGGGAGGCGGGACAGTCTGTGGGGGAGAGAGAGAGAGAGGGTGAGGGAGGCGGGACAGTCTGTGGGGGAGAGAGAGAGAGAGGTAAGGGAGGCGGGACAGTCTGTGGGGGAGAGAGAGAGAGAGGTGAGGGAGGGAGGCGGGACAGTCTGTGGGGGAGAGAGAGAGGTGAGGGAGGCGAGACAGTCTGTGGGGGAGAGAGAGAGAGAGGTGAGGGAGGCGGGACAGTCTGTGGGGGAGAGAGAGAGAGGTGAGGGAGGCGGGACAGTCTGTGGGGGAGAGAGAGAGGTAAGGGAGGCGGGACAGTCTGTGGGGGAGAGAGAGAGAGAGGTGAGGGAGGCGGGACAGTCTGTGGGGGAGAGAGAGAGGTGAGGGAGGCGAGACAGTCTGTGGGGGAGAGAGAGAGGTAAGGGAGGCGGGACAGTCTGTGGGGGAGAGAAAGAGAGAGGTGAGGGAGGCGGGACAGTCTGTGGGGGAGAGAGAGAGGTAAGGGAGGCGGGACAGTCTGTGGGGGAGAGAGAGAGAGAGGTGAGGGAGGCGGGACAGTCTGTGGGGGAGAGAGAGAGAGAGGTAAGGGAGGCGGGACAGTCTGTGGGGGAGAGAGAGAGAGAGGTGAGGGAGGCGGGACAGTCTGTGGGGGAGAGAGAGAGGTGAGGGAGGCGGGACAGTCTGGTGGGAGAGAGAGAGAGAGGTGAGGGAGGCGGGACAGTCTGTGGGGGAGAGAGAGAGAGGTGAGGGAGGCGGGACAGTCTGTGGGGGAGAGAGAGAGGTAAGGGAGGCGGGACAGTCTGTGGGGGAGAGAGAGAGAGAGGTGAGGGAGGCGGGACAGTCTGTGGTGGGAGAGAGAGAGAGAGGTGAGGGAGGCGGGACAGTCTGTGGGGGAGAGAGAGAGAGGTGAGGGAGGCGGGACAGTCTGTGGGGGAGAGAGAGAGGTAAGGGAGGCGGGACAGTCTGTGGGGGAGAGAGAGAGAGAGGTGAGGGAGGCGGGACAGTCTGTGGGGGAGAGAGAGAGAGAGAGGTGAGGGAGGCGAGACAGTCTGTGGGGGAGAGAGAGAGGTGAGGGAGGCGAGACAGTCTGTGGGGGAGAGAGAGAGGTAAGGGAGGCGGGACAGTCTGTGGGGGAGAGAGAGAGAGAGGTGAGGGAGGCGGGACAGTCTGTGGGGGAGAGAGAGAGAGAGGTAAGGGAGGCGGGACAGTCTGTGGGGGAGAGAGAGAGAGAGGTGAGGGAGGCGGGACAGTCTGTGGGGGAGAGAGAGAGGTGAGGGAGGCGAGACAGTCTGTGGGGGAGAGAGAGAGAGAGGTGAGGGAGGCGGGACAGTCTGTGGGGGAGAGAGAGAGAGGTGAGGGAGGCGGGACAGTCTGTGGGGGAGAGAGAGAGGTAAGGGAGGCGGGACAGTCTGTGGGGGAGAGAGAGAGAGAGGTGAGGGAGGCGGGACAGTCTGTGGGGGAGAGAGAGAGGTGAGGGAGGCGGGACAGTCTGTGGGGGAGAGAGAGAGGTAAGGGAGGCGGGACAGTCTGTGGGGGAGAGAGAGAGAGAGGTGAGGGAGGCGGGACAGTCTGTGGGGGAGAGAGAGAGGTGAGGGAGGCGGGACAGTCTGTGGTGGGAGAGAGAGAGAGAGGTGAGGGAGGCGGGACAGTCTGTGGGGGAGAGAGAGAGAGAGGTGAGGGAGGCGGGACAGTCTGTGGGGGAGAGAGAGAGGTGAGGGAGGCGGGACAGTCTGTGGGGGAGAGAGAGAGAGGTGAGGGAGGCGGGACAGTCTGTGGGGGAGAGAGAGAGGTAAGGGAGGCGGGACAGTCTGTGGGGGAGAGAGAGAGAGAGGTGAGGGAGGCGGGACAGTCTGTGGGGGAGAGAGAGAGAGGTGAGGGAGGCGGGACAGTCTGTGGGGGAGAGAGAGAGGTAAGGGAGGCGGGACAGTCTGTGGGGGAGAGAGAGAGAGGTGAGGGAGGCGGGACAGGGGGGGGGGAGAGAGAGAGGTGAGGGAGGTGGGACAGTCTGTGGGGGAGAGAGAGAGAGGGTAAGGGAGGCGGGACAGTCTGTGGGGGAGAGAGAGAGAGGTGAGGGAGGCGGGACAGTCTGTGGGGGAGAGAAAAAGAGAGGTGAGGGAGGCGGGACAGTCTGTGGGGGAGAGAGAGAGAGAGGTGAGGGAGGCGGGACAGTCTGTGGGGGAGAGAGAGAGAGGTGAGGGAGGCGGGACAGTCTGTGGGGGAGAGAGAGAGAGAGAGGTGGTGAGGGAGGCAGGACAGTCTGGGGGAGAGGGGTGAGGGGGGGGTGAGGTAGTGTTGTCTCAACAGGAGAGACTCGTAAATACAGCAGCAGTGTTTGTTTGTGGGCCGCAGTAAATCTGTAGTACTATTTATGACAAATGTCACATGACCATATATTGTACAATAAAGTTTTATCTTTTCAACTGTGGAAGAAGTTGTAGTACCTCTTGTGTGCAGTACTTGTGCGTGTACCTCTTGTGTACAGTACTTGTGCGTGTACCTCTTGTGGGCAGTACTTGTGCGTGTACCTCTTGTGTGCAGTACTTGTGCGTGTACCTCTTGTGTGCAGTACTTGTGCGTGTACCTCTTGTGGGCAGTACTTGTGCGTGTACCTCTTGTGTGCAGTACTTGTGCGTGTACCTCTTGTGGGCAGTACTTGTGCGTGTACCTCTTGTGTGCAGTACTTGTGCGTGTACCTCTTGTGTGCAGTACTTGTGCGTGTACCTCTTGTGTGCAGTACTTGTGCGTGTACCTCTTGTGGGCAGTACTTGTGCGTGTACCTCTTGTGGGCAGTACTTGTGCGTGTACCTCTTGTGTGCAGTACTTGTGCGTGTACCTCTTGTGGGCAGTACTTGTGCGTGTACCTCTTGTGGGCAGTACTTGTGCGTGTACCTCTTGTGGGCAGTACTTGTGCGTGTACCTCTTGTGGGCAGTACTAGTGCGTGTACCTCTTGTGGGCAGTACTTGTGCGTGTACCTCTTGTGGGCAGTACTTGTGCGTGTACCTCTTGTGGGCAGTACTTGCGCGTGTACCCCTTGTGGGCAGTACTAGTGCGTGTACCTCTTGTGGGCAGTACTTGCGCGTGTACCTCTTGTGGGCAGTACTTGTGCGTGTACCTCTTGTGGGCAGTACTAGTGCGTGGTACTGGTTCCGTCCCACCAGCTGCTGCAGTTTGAAGCGGATCCAGCAGCCCTCAGAGTCCTTCAGTTCACAGTGACGCCCGCCGCCCAAGTGCGACACCATCTGGTGAGAAGTGGAACTGCAGGCGAGCGAGCAGTTCTGCTTCAGAGGCCCCTGAGAGAAGGAGAGGCACTCCACACAGGCTCTGTACACACAAGTATACACAAATACACAACTACACACAACTACAGAGGCTCTGTACACACAAGTATACACAACTACACACAACTACAGAGGCTCTGTACACACAAGTATACACAAGTACACAACTACACACAACTACAGAGGCTCTGTACACACAAGTATACACAAGTACACAACTACACACAACTACAGAGGCTCTGTACACACAAGTATACACAAGTACACAACTACACACAACTACAGAGGCTCTGTACACACAAGTATACACAAGTTGGGTCTGGTTCCTGGGTCTCAGTCTTGGTCTGGTCTCTGGGTCTGGGTCTGATACTCACAGCATGGCAGGGTGTAGGGCACATGGTTTGGGTCTCAGCTTGGTCTCAGTCTGGTCTCTGTGTCTTTGTCTGAGCTGGTCTCTGGGCCTGGGTCTCAGTTTTGGTCTGGGTCTGGGTCTGTCACTCACAGCCTGGCGTGGCAGGGGCTGGGGCAGGAAGGGCAGAGCAGACAGAGGGGGGGCAGGTACCCGCTGTCGCACACACAGCTGTTACACTGGCAGGTCCCGCGACCGTTGCACTGCGCCCCATTCTGGGTGCAGCTCTCCCGGGACACGGGACACTGGCAGGCGTCCCCCTCATACCCGGAATTACAGTCACACTTCCCACAGCGACACTTGCCATTACCTGTAGGGGACAGCAGAGGAGGTCCTGAGGGAAGTGCTCATGACCGAAGACTCATGTGGCTATGGTTCTGATGAGGGCCAGGCCTGGGCCACCGTAAGACTGACTGTCTCTAAGTTTCTGTCTCTGTGTCTCTGTCTCTCTGTCTCTGTGTCTCTGTGTCTCTGTGTCTCTGTGTCTCTGTGTCTCTGTGTCTCTGTCTCTCTGTCTCTGTGTCTCTGTGTCTCTGTGTCTCTGTGTCTCTGTGTCTCTGTCTCTGTCTCTGTGTCTCTGTCTGTCTGTCTCTGTGTCTCTCTGTCTCTGTGTCGCTGACTCTGTGTCTGTCTCTCTGTCTCTGTCTCTCTGACTCTGTGTCTCTGTCTCTCTGTCTCTGTCTCTGTGTCTCTCTGTCTCTGTGTCTCTGTCTCTCTGTCTCTCTGTCTCTCTGTCTCTGTGTCTCTGGTTCTCTCTCTCTGTCTCTGTCTCTCTGTCTCTCTGTGTCTCTCTGTCTCTGTCTCTGTGTCTCTGTCTCTGTGTCTCTGTCTCTGTCTCTCTGTCTCTCTGTCTCTGTGTCTCTCTGTCTCTCTGTCTCTCTGTCTCTGTCTCTCTGTGTCTCTGTGTCTCTGTGTCTCTGTGTCTCTGTGTCTCTGTGTCTCTGTGTCTCTGTGTCTCTGTGTCTCTGAGTCTCTGAGTCTCTGTGTCTCTGTGTCTCTGTGTCTCTGTGTCTCTGTGTCTCTGTGTCTCTGTGTCTCTGTGTCTCTGTGTCTCTGTGTCTCTGTGTCTCTGTGTCTCTGTGTCTCTGTGTCTCTGTGTCTCTGTCTCTGTCTCTCTGTGTCTCTGTCTCTCTGTCTCTGTGTCTCTGTCTCTGTCTCTCTGACTCGGTGTCTATGTGTCTATGTGTCTATGTGTCTCTGTGTCTCTGTGTCTCTGTCTCTCTGTCTCTCTGTCTCTGTCTCTGTGTCTCTGTGTCTCTGTCTCTCTGTCTCTGTGACTCTGTCTCTGTGTCTCTGTCTCTGTATCTGTGTCTCTGTCTCTCTGTGTCTGTCTCTCTGTGTCTCTGTGTCTCTGTGTCTCTGTGTCTCTGTGTCTCTGTGTCTCTGTCTCTCTGTGTCTCTGTCTCTCTGTGTCTCTGTCTCACCTGCACACAGAGCGTTGAGGTGGTAGTCACAGGACTCGTCGTCACACTGACAGTAGTTGCCGTGGTAACTGGTCCCTGATGGTTTGGTGTGACACTGGCAGCGTCCGCAGACACAGTCGCCACGGCCCTCGCACACCGTGCCGTTGTCATGGCGACAGGATGCCGTCTGAGTCCGCTCGTCCGCAGAACAGTTACAGAACTGTCCCAGGAAGCCCTCCGCACAACTGCAACACATGGTCCGTCACATGATCCGTGTCACATGATCCGTGTCACATGATGTGAGAAACATGGTGTGAGTAACATGGTGTGAGTCACATGGTGTGAGTCACAGGGTCTACGTCACATGGTTTGCATCACATGGTCTGCGTCACATGGTCTGCGCCACACTGTCTACATTACATGGTCTACGTCACATGATCTGCGTCACATGTTTTGAGTCACATGGTCTATGCCACATGGTTTACGTCACATGGTCTGAGTCACATAGTGTGAGTCACATGGTGTGTCATATGGTTTGTCACATGGTTTGAGTCACATGGTGTAACATGGTCTGTGTCATATGGTCTATGTCACATGGTCCATATCACATGGTCTGTCACATGGTACCTGCAGATCCCACAGTCCACTCGTCCCTGGTTGCTGCAGTGTGGATGCCGCTCCCCCTCTGCTGACTGGCTGCACTTACAGTCACAGTCCGTGTCCATAATCACAGTCAGTGAGTCTTTGATCCCCAACGGTCTGATGGTGAAGGTCCGAGGACCAGGAAGACAGGAACCAGCAACCACCTCCACATCAAACTGGATCTGAGAGACACCAGAAACCAGAGACCAGGTCAGAGACCAGAGACTAGGTCAGAGCAGCAGCAGCAGCAGTAGCAGCAGTAGCAGTAGCAGCAGTAGCAGCAGTAGCAGTAGTAGCAGCAGTAGTAGCAGCAGTAGCAGTAGCAGTAGTAGCAGCAGCAGTAGCAGTAGCAGCAGCAGTAGCAGCAGCAGCAGCAGCAGTAGCAGCAGTAGCAGCAGTAGCAGCAGCAGCAGCAGTAGCAGCAGCAGTAGCAGCAGTAGCAGCAGCAGCAGCAGCAGCAGTAGCAGCAGCAGTAGTAGCAGCAGTAGTAGCAGCAGTAGCAGCAGCAGCAGCAGCAGTAGTAGCAGCAGCAGCAGCAGTAGCAGCAGCAGTAGCAGCAGCAGCAGCAGTAGCAGCAGTAGCAGCAGTAGCAGCAGCAGCAGCAGCAGCAGCAGTACCAGCAGTAGCAGCAGTAGTAGCAGCAGTAGCAGCAGTAGCAGTAGCAGCAGTAGCAGCAGCAGCAGTAGCAGCAGTAGTAGCAGCAGCAGCAGCAGCAGTAGCAGTAGCAGCAGCAGTAGTAGCAGCAGTAGTAGCAGCAGTAGCAGCAGTAGCAGCAGCAGCAGCAGCAGCAGCAGCAGCAGTAGCAGCAGCAGCAGTAGCAGCAGTAGCAGCAGCAGCAGCAGCAGCAGCAGCAGCAGTACCAGCAGCAGCAGCAGTAGGATCATCAGTACCTCTTTTCCCTGTTGCACGTCTTCACAGACTCCGGTCGCTCCCTTGGGTCCTGGATGTTCACACTTTGGGCTGAAAGTCACTTGAACGTCGTCAGGAAGTGAGTCATGGGTGAGGGTCACTTTGGAGGACAGCCTCTGGACAAAGGTCAGAGGTCAGGGTTAGGGTCCAGGGGTCAGGGTCAGACAGAGGGAGGGGGCAGACAGAGGGGGAGGAGTCAGACAGAGGGGGAGGAGTCAGACAGAGAGGGAGGAGTCCAACAGAGAGAGGGGCAGACAGAGGGGGAGGGGTCCGACAGAGGGAGGAGTCAGACAGAGGGGGAGGAGTCAGACAGAGGGGGAGGGGTCAGACAGAGGGGGGTCTCTCACGTTGTAGGCATCTGTGATGAGTTTGACCACGTTGTCAGAGTTCTCCGACAGAATTCCCACCTCGGATTTGGGAATCATCTTTGACAAATCCTGAAAGAGATTTACATTTCAGATGTAACACATGTTTGATCCAGGGTCAGAGGTCACAGGTGTTTGATCCAGGGTCAGAGGTCACAGGTGTTTGATCCAGGGTCAGAGGTCACAAGTGATTGATCCAGGGTTAACAAACACACACACACATGCACAGACACACACACACACACACACACACACACACAAACACACACACACATGCACAGACACACGTAGGCCACGTCCCAAATCACACACTTTGTACACTCATAAGTGTACAAAGTGTGCCAGTGCACAGTGCACACACACACACACACACACACACACACACACACACACGCATGCACAGACACACACAGACACACACAGACACACACAGACACACAGGACAGGGACCTTGTAGATGTTGGAGACGTCTTGAGTCACAGCGAAAATGGGCTGAATGTTCTGTTTCTCCAACTGCAGAGCGAGCTGCCCCACGGACGGGTAATCCTGTCAGGAGCAGAGAACCTGTTAGAACCTGTTATAATGCGGTTTTGACCTGTTTTAGTTGTGTAGTTGTAGGGTCAGGGGTCAGAGATCACCATAGTATTAGATGCAGTGTAGACACTGTTCTGCAGGTGGCACTGTTGGTCGTTGGGCTCCAGGATCCCGGCCAGACGCCCGTCTCCTGCAGCGTGGAACCCGGCGTCTGTGGTGAGTACGATGAGCCGCGTGGAACTGTTCTTCCAACCAATCTGGTCCTGCAACAGTCAGAATGTATAACGAGTACAGCTACAATCTGCTTCTGCAACAGTCAGAATGTACAACAAGTACAGCTACAATCCTCAGCTACAGCATCAGTACTAGTTAACATGAGTAATAGTTAGCATTAGTTCTAGTTTGTGTTAGTACTAGTTATCATCAGTCATAAATAACATTAGTAGTTAGCATTAGAAGTGATTGGCGTTAGCACTGACCCCGCAGACAGTGGCTTGCATCATGGCATCCAGACTGCCCTCCGGAGTGTCCAGGTTGCCAGATATGTGCTGTTTCTGCACTTCGGTCTTGAAGCGGTCCTCACTATCGGTGAGACTCAGGACGTGGCGATAACCAAACGCTGCCTGGCAACTCGCCAAGTCTTCATCACACGGTTTCAGCAGCTTCTGAGGATTTGTGTTTGTGAACGGGAGAACTGTCTTATCCACAAACGCTCCGAATCCTAGAGACACAGAAAGAGAGACACAGAAAGAGAGACAGAGAGAGAGAGACAGAGAGACACAGAGAGACAGAGAGAGAGAGACAGAGAGACACAGAGAGACAGAGAGAGAGACACAGAGAGACACAGAGAGACAGAGAGAGAGACACAGAGAGACACAGAGAGACAGAGAGAGAGACACAGAGAGACACAGAGAGAGAGAGAGAGACAGAGAGAGAGAGACTCAGGGAGACAGAGAGAGAGAGACACAAGTTACTGCCTGAACACAAAAATGATTTTACAGTGGGATTCATTACATCTGTGTGTAAGTGTAGGGGTCCGAACATGGAGCCCTGTGGAACTCCCTCACGTTAAGCAAAAACTAGTAATGTTAGCAGTAGTAATAGTTGTAGAAGTAGTAGTAGTAATATTAGAAGTAATAGTAACAGCAGTACATTTTAGCATTAATAACATTGGCAGTGGTACTATTATCAGTTGTTATAGCAGCAGTAGTACCTATGCGGCCGTGCTCGGTGATCTTCCTCAGAGCAGAGAACAGGTTTGTTCCCAGTTCCTTGACGTTCTGTAGGTCGTCTTTCATGGAGAAGGACAGGTCCATGAGGTAGTACAGGTCGACCGGGTACCCCTGCACCCGCTTGAACCTAACCTGGAACCGGGCCGGTGAGCCTGCAGAGAGAGGGAGGTTTAAACCCGCATTCTCTGGAACCATCTCCCCACTGGATCTACAGCCTCAGTCCTGAATCTACAGCCTCAGTCCTGGGTTTACAGCCTCAGTCCTGGGTCTACAGCCTCAGTCCTGAATCTACAGCCTCAGAGTCCTGGGTCTACAGCCTCAGTCCTGGGTTTACAGCCTCAGTCCTGGGTCTACAGCCTCAGTCCTGGATCTACAGCCTCAGTCCTGGGTCTACAGCCTCAGTCCTGGGTCTATACGAGACGACTGCTGCTGTGATTTAGGGCGATTAAAAAATACATTGAATTAAATTGTGGTCTTGGTCTTGGTCTTGATCTTGTTCTCGGTCTAGTCTTGGCCTTGGTGGCGTGTCTCTCACCTGGCCGGACCGTCAAACTGATGCCCTGTGGCCTCAGCTGCACCGGGTCGGTCCCTCTCTGGGTGAAACTCTGGGTCAGGGGTACGTCCGCAGTGACAGTGTGTTGGTTTGTGACGGTGACAATATTTTTGGAGTCACAGCCACGCTCTATCAGGTGCTCCATGGTGTCACAGCGGACAGCCTCCTGCTCCCCCGCCTTCGTGAAGTTCTGACCAGAGAGACCAGAGACACCAGTGAGAGACCAGAGGGATGAGAAAGACCAGTGTGAGACCAGAGAGGGACCAGAAGGACCGGGAAGACCAGAGAGAGATCGGAGAGACCAGAGAGACTCCAACCAGAGAGACACCAGAGAGAGACCAGAGAGAGACCAGAGAGAGACCAGAGAGTTTATCGCCGAGGAAGTCTTTTCTGTCTTTTTAAACAAATGAGTTCTGAGATGTTCTGCCTCTCACCAGGAGGCACCAGAACATTTCAAACATGTGAAGGTCTTCTACTCACTCAACCTATGGGTCAGGGTCGTATGTCCTTAACTTATGGGTCCAGGTCCAGGACCCTTCACCTGGACCTGGACTTTACTCACCAGCTGTTGGCACCACACACAGAGGGGTCCTGCTTTGATGCAGTCGCTGCAGCTGTCGATCTGAGACCGAGAACACACCTGATCCTGAACACAAACATCTGAAACACACACACACGCACGCACACATATACACACAAACACACGCACGCACACACAAACACACACATATACACACAAACACACGCACGCACACACACACACACACACACACATACACACAAACACACGCACGCACACACACACACACACATATACACACAAACACACACGCACACACAAACACACAAATGCACACACACAAATTACCGGCTGAAAACAAACATGATTTTACGCTGGGTTCATTGCATCTGAGTTAAATGTACGAAGATGGAGCTCTGTGGAACCCCTCAAGCTATGCACAAGTAGTAGTAGTAGCAGCAGCAGTAGTAGTAGCAGTAGCAGTAGTAGCAGCAGTAGTAGTAGTAGCAGCAGTCGTAGTAGTAGCAGCAGTAGCAGCAGCAGTAGCAGTAGTAGTAACAGTAGTAGTAAGTAGTAAGTAGTAGTAAGTAAGCTTTATTTATATACCGCCTTTCACAGATCTGAGTCTCAAAGCGGTTTACAATTGTTATTTTTTGGGCACTTGTCTCTCACTCCACACAGAGATGGGAGTGGGGTCGCCGAACAGGAGGCGCATGCCAGACCTATTGTACATATTTTTAGTGGTAGGGGAAACCGGAGTACCCGGAGGAAACCTACGCAGACACAGGGAGAACTTGCAAACTCCACTCAGAAAGGCCCTGGTCCGGCCGGGATTCGAACCCAGGACCTTCTTGCTGAGAGGCGAGAGTGCTATCCACTCAGCCACCGTGCGTAGTAGTAGCAGTAGTAGTAGCAGTAGCAGCAGCAGTAGCAGCAGTAGTAGTAGCAGCAGTCGTAGTAGTAGTAGCAGTAGCAGTAGTAGCAGCAGTAGTAGCAGCAGTCGTAGTAGTAGCAGTAGTAGCAGCAGTAGTAGCAGCAGTAGTAGTAGTAGCAGCAGTAGCAGTAGTAGCAGCAGTTGTAGTTGTAGCAGCAGTAGCAGTAGTAGCAGCAGTTGTAGTTGTAGCAGCAGTAGTAGCAGCAGTAGTAGTACCAGCAGTAGCAGTAGCAGCAGTAGTAGTAGTAGCAGTAGTCGTAGCAGCAGTAGCAGTAGCAGTAGTAGTAGTGACAGAGTATTTATAGTGATGTTCACTAATAATATCAGGAGTACCTGCTGAAGGCAGTGACTCACCACAGCTCAGGACCAGCAGCAACAGTATCTTCATCAGTATCTTCATCAGTATCTTCATCAGCCCAGGCCTCCTCATCTTCATAATCTCCTGGAGCTCAGCTCCTGCTGGACAAACATGAGTACTGCAATAATACTGCAGTAACACAGTTTACATATATATATATATTAATATATATATATATATATATCTCATGGGAGAACAAGCCCTTACACGGCATGTACCACCGGAGCATAACAGAAGTGGCTGATCTCAAGAAGTCCTACCAATGGCTAGAAAGGGCTGGCCTACAGGACAGCACAGAGGCACTCATCATGGCTGCACAGGAACAGGCCCTGAGCACCAGAGCGATAGAGGCCCAGATATACCACACCAGACAAGACCCAAGGTGTCGGTTGTGCAAAGAGGCACCTGAGACGATCCAACACATAACTGCAGGGTGCAAGATGCTGGCAGGGAAGGCCTACATGGAACGCCATAACCAAGTGGCTGGCATAGTGTACAGAAACATCTGTGGAGAGTATGGGCTGGAAACCCCAAGGTCTAAGTGGGAAACTCCTCCAAAGGTGGTGGAGAATGAGCGTGCGAAGATCCTGTGGGACTTCCAGATACAGACCGACCGAATGGTAATGAACCAACCTGACATCGTGGTGGTGGACAAAGGGCAGAGGACAGCCGTGGTGGTGGACGTGGCAATTCCAAGCGATGGTAACATCCGGAAAAAGGAACATGAAAAGCTTGAGAAATACCAAGGTCTCAGAGAGGAGCTGGAGAGGGCCTGGAGGGTAAAGGTGACAGTAGTGCCCGTGGTGATCGGTGCACTCGGGGCAGTGACCCTGAAGCTAGAAGAGTGGTTACAGCGGATCCCCGGAACAACCTCGGACATCTGGGTCCAGAAATGTGCAGTGCTAGGAACAGCAAAGATACTGCGCAGAAACCTCAAGCTCCCAGGCCTCTGGTAGAGGACCCGAGCTTAGAGAGGGATAACCGCCCGCGGAGGGCCAAAGGTGAGAATGATTTTTTAAAATATATATATAGTGCATATGGGCGCCCATATATATATATATGGGCGACAGTAGCTCAGTTGGTAGAGCATTGGCCTTAAGCCCAGAAGGTCGTGGGTTCAATTCCCACCTCTGCACCTTCTCCACCGACTCCCACTGATGACTGCTGTCGTTGTGTCCTTGGGCAAGACACTTAACCCCACTTTGCCCAAAAAAGCCCCCACTGAAAGATCAAGGCTATGCTCACACTTAGAGCAGCCGTCCTCCTGTGGACTCACCACCTGCAGAGGGTCAGTGAGGGGCTGGTGCTATGAGACTTGGGTGGCATCTCTGAGTGCCACCCCCCTGACCCAGAAATGGATTAAAGGGTAGAAAATGGATGGATGGATGGATGGATATATAGTGCAGTAGTATGGAGAAGAGTATTCTACAGTATAGTATACTACAGTATAGAGTATTCTCTGGGCGTCACAGTGGTGCAGCAGTCCGGGGTTCGATTCCAGGGCTTTCTGTGTAGAGTTTGCATGTTCTCCTTGTGTCTGCGTAGATTCCTCCAGGCAGGTTCCTCCGGGTGCTTCGGTTTCCACTACCGCTAATAGTATATTAGCGGTAATTAGTATACTCTGAATGTAATGAGTGAGTGGATGGTGTTGGAGTCTCACTGTTTGGAGAGAATGGAACCAAAACATTGTAAGCACTTTGGGTGACCTTGGTCTGTAAAATGTGCTATATAAATAAAGATTTCTTACTTACTTAGATAGATATATATATAGATAAATTGAATAAAAACTTTATTGATCCCCGTGAGAGAAAGGCAGGTGTCCAGTAGCAGCAAAAACACCTCCATCCAAACAAACAAATACATTTATCATTCTAAAAAGCTAACAATAAGCAACAGCACTTCAGGTCACAGCCGCAGCAGGTGGAGCAGCCGCTCGGTTCAGACCATTCTCTCTACTATAGGTATACTTTACCTGTTTAGCATTATTAGGATTGTAGTTTGTTCATTGCTATTCACCCGTTGTACCATTGTCTGTTTCATGGTACGATGACGGGATCTCTGAGCCTGGCCTCCTCCATCTACACCTGCGGACTGCCCCGCCCGACCCGCCTGGGAGTGCTTCAGTCCTGCACCGGACCTGTCCACGTTCAGCGGCCACTGGTCCACGTTCTGTAGCTAGCTTAGGTCCTGGATCATTAGTCTGTCCGTCCGGAGGAGCGGATCCCTTTCTCATATGGGTCTCCCTCCCTGTGGGTTTCCCTAGTTCTCCTCCAAGGTTTCTCACTTTTTCCCACTGGGTTTTTTAAGAGTTGTTCCTTGTCGATGCAGGAGGGTCTTGTTGGACAGTTAGTGTCCAACAGAAAGGATTGGTGATGATCAGGACACTTTAGCATTCTACAACATGTATGGACATTTTCTTCTGTGTGTGCTTTATATTCTTCATGTGTTTTAACTGTTGATTCTCTGACCTGTGTTGGTGATTTCAATGGTTTTGTTAAGTCTCTGAGATGACTTCTGTTGTGACCTAGGGCTATACAAGAATAAGTATTGTATTGTATTGTATACTACAGTAGAGTATACTACAGTGGAGTATACTACAGTGGAGTATACAACAGTAGAGTATACTACAGTGGAGTATACTACAGTAGAGTATACTACAGTGGAGTATACAACAGTAGAGAATACTACAGTAGAGTATACTACAGTAGAGTATACTACAGTAGAGTATACTACAGTAGAGTATACTACAGTGGAGTATACAACAGTAGAGTATACTACAGTGGAGTATACAACAGTAGAGTATACTACAGTAGAGTATACTACAATAGAGTATACTACAGTAGAGTATACCACAGTAGAGTATACTACAGTAGAGTATACTACAGTGGAGTATACTACAGTAGAGTATACTACAGTAGAGTATACTACAGTAGAGTATACTACAATAGAGTATACTACAGTAGAGTATACTACAGTGGAGTATACTACAGTAGAGTATACTACAGTGGAGTATACAACAGTAGAGTATACTACAGTAGAGTATACTACAATAGAGTATACAACAGTAGAGTATACTACAGTAGAGTATATTACAGTAGAGTATACTACAGTAGAGTATACTACAGTGGAGTATACTACAGTAGAGTATACTACAGTAGAGTATACTACAGTGGAGTATACAACAGTAGAGTATACAACAGTAGAGTATACTACAGTAGAGTATACTACAGTAGAGTATACTATGATAGAGTATACTATGATAGAGTATACTACAGTAGAGTATACTACAGTAGAGTATACTACAGTGGAGTATACAACAGTAGAGTATACTACAGTAGAGTATACTAGAGTAGAGTATACTATGATAGAGTATACTACAGTAGAGTATACTATGATAGAGTATACTACAGTAGAGTATACTACGATAGTGTGAGTCACTGTTTATTTATAACATTAACTTCCTCCATCAAACTGATACCAAATAAGGAGATGTGTTATCAGACTTCAGAGAAACAGGAAGTGCTTTGTAAAACAGATCTATAGTATTTATAGATAAAGATTATAGATACTGATAATACATACATGTTATTAACATACACGTAGATCTTATACAACTCCACTCTCCAGTTCCTAGTCCTGGTCCTCCAGAAGAGGCAAGTCTCTGCTCAGACTGCTGCCCCCGCGACCCGGCAACAAATTAAGTGGAAGAAGAAGGATGGGTCACACCCAACACTGAAAAAACTATGAATTCATCCATTTTGAATCATTTCCTGAACTAACGCTCGAGTCGACGTCAGGCCGAGGAAACACAAATAACACATGTGTGTGTGGACTAGGGCTAAGGGTCAGCCTTAACGCACCCTAACACACACACATATGCAACACTAACACACACATATATAACACTAACACACATATAACACTAACACACACATATACAACACTAACACACTCATATATAACACTAACACACATATAACACTAACACACACACATATAACACTAACACACACATATACAACACTAACATACACATATATAACACTAACACACACATAAATAACACTAACACACATATAACACTAACACACACACATATAACACTAACACACGCACACACACACACACACACACACACACATATAACACTAATGCACACGTCACACATTACAGAGCCCACATGTTTATGGGCAGAGGTGCTCAGGTTAGTCTCTGACTCACAGGTCCTCACTGTCCTCCTCACTGGTTTCTGTGAGAACCTAGGTCTGGACCTGGATCTGGGTCTCTGTAAAGACCTGGGTCTCTGATAGGACTTGGATCTGGGTCTGGTCTTGGTCCGGACCTGGGTCTGGTCTTGATCTGGACCCAGGTTTGGGACTGGACCTCGTCTTAGTCTAGATCTGGGTCTGGGTCGAGACCTGGTCTTGGTCTGGATCTGGTCTTACCTGAGCCGTAGATGCAGATCAAACTCCAGCGGACGAGTGTTGAGTCTGAAGACGTTGAGCATTTGAAACAAAAAGGAAGTAAGACAGAGACAGGAAACAGACACTCCTACTGTTGCTACTGATGCTGCTGTTTCTGCTGCTGCTGCTGCTTCTGCTTACAGTGCCTTGCGAAAGTATTCGGCCCCCTTGAACTTTTCAACATTTTGCCACATTTCAGGCTTCAAACATAAAGATATAAAATGTTAATTTTTTGTCATGAATCAACACGTGGGACACAATCGTGAAGTGGAACGAAATTTATTGGATAATTTAAACTTTTTTAACAAATAAAAAACTGAAAAGTGGGGCGTGCAATATTATTCGGCCCCTTTACTTTCAGTGCAGCAAACTCTCTCCAGAAGTTCAGTGAGGATCTTTGAATGATCCAATGTTGTCCTAAATGACTGATGATGATAAATAGACACCTGTGTGTAATCAAGTCTCCGTATAAATGCACCTGCTCTTTGATAGTCTCAGGGTTCTGTTTAAAGCGCAGAGAGAACCATGAAGACAAAGGAACACACCAGGCAGGTCCGAGATACTGTTGTGGAGAAGTTTAAAGCCGGATTTGGATACAAAAAGATTTCCCAAGCTTTAAACATCTCAAGGAGCACTGTGCAAGCAGTTATATTGAAATGGAAGGAGTATCAGACCACTGAAAATCTACCAAGACCCGGCCGTCTCTCCAAACTTTCATCTCAAACAAGGAGAAGACTGATCAGAGATGCAGCCAAGAGGCCCATGATCACTCTGGATGAACTGCAGCTAACTACAGCTGAGGTGGGAGAGTCTGCCCATAGGACAACAATCAGTCGTGCACTGCACAAATCTGGCCTTTATGGAAGAGTGGCAAGAAGAAAGCCATTTCTCAAAGATATCCATAAAAAGTCTTGTTTAAAGTTTGCCACAAGCCACCTGGGAGACACACCGAACATGTGGAAGAAGGTGCTCTGGTCAGATGAAACCAAAATTGAACTTTTTGGCCACAATGCAAAACGATATGTTTGGCGTAAAAGCAACACAGCTCATCACCCTGAACACACCATCCCCACTGTCAAACATGGTGGTGGCAGCATCATGCTTTGGGCCTGCTTTTCTTCAGCAGGGACAGGGAAGATGGCTAAAATTGATGGGAAGATGGATGGAGCCAAATACAGGACCATTCTGGAAGAAAACCTGTTGGAGTCTGGATAAGACCTGAGACTGGGACGGAGATTTATCTTCCAACAGGACAATGATCCAAAACATAAAGCCAAATCTACAATGGAATGGTTCACAAATAGACGTATCCAGGTGTTAGAATGGCCAAGTCAAAGTCCAGACCTGAATCCAATCGAGAATCTGTGGAAAGAGCTGAAGACTGCTGTTCACAAAAGCTCTCCATCCAACCTCACTGAGCTCGAGCTGTTTTGCAAGGAAGAATGGGCAAGAATTCCAGCCTCTCGATGTGCAAAACTGATAGAGACATACCCCAAGCGACTTGCAGCTGTAATTGCAGCAAAAGGTGGCGCTACAAAGTATTAGCGCAAAGGGGGCCGAATAATATTGCACACCCCACTTTTCAGTTTTTTATTTGTTAAAAAAGTTTAAATTATCCAATACATTTCGTTCCACTTCACGATTGTGTCCCACTTGTTGTTGATTCTTGACAAAAATTTAAATGTTTATATCTTTATGTTTGAAGCCTGAAATGTGGCGAAATGTTGAAAGGTTCAAGGGGGCCGAATACTTTCGCAAGGCACTGTATGTTTCTGCTGCTGCTGCTTCTGCTTATGTTTCTGCTGCTGCTACTGCTGCGGCTGCTGCTGCTGCTACTGCTGTTTCTGCTGCTGCTTCTGCTTCTGTTTCTTCTACTGCAGCTGCTGCTGCAGGAGGCCGGTCCCTTTGCTCCTCAGAGCTCTGTTCTTGTAGCTACATATAGTTTTATTATAAATAAAAAGTGAAAATGTATTCGTATGGCACTATCACGACTAAAAGAGCAGATTGTAAGTTTCAGTTATTGTTCTAATGCCACTTTTCTTTTTCCTTCATGACTAATATGAATACTGTGGGTCCAAGTGTCGACCCCTGAGGAACTCCACAGTATGACACCTGCCCATCTGCAGGTGAAAGCCAGATCCCGTCAGACCCATGACACTAAGCCTGAGTCTGGTGTGTGTGTGAATGGTTGGTGGTGGGAGGGGCCGATGGCACAGACTGGTTGCCTAGCTTCTGTCAGTGTGCCCCAGGGCAGATGTGGCTATGGTAGTTCATCACAACCATCTTTAAGTGAAATCATGAGGATAGACATTACTTTTAAACCAGTTCTACTGTTATATATTTTTGTGTGTTGCTTTCTTTGTTTCTGTTGAAGCACTTTGGCAGCTGCTGTAAATATGTAACGAGCTGGACCATTTGGAATTGAACCGACACAGGTTTAAACGTGAGGAGACAGCATCAGGAGGAGGCACACCTCCTGCAGAGGCACACTCTGCATTATCATTCTCTGATCTGCATTGGCAAATTGACAACTTTGTAGAGTCCTCCAAGATTATTGCGACTGTGGTTCAGAGCTGCAGTAAAAAGACACCAGAGATATTCTTAACACTTGGTAAAAATAAACTTTTACAAAACCTGTGTTTTTGTTGAGTAACTGTTCCCAAGATGCACTGGGCCCTGGGCTGTCTGTGCTGTGATTGGCCGAAGCCTTTCAACTGTGATTGGCTGATTCTCTGTTAAAAAAACCTGAGGGGACCTGGTCCAAAGTATGTATATACTTTATATATTTGTACTTTATAGATGTATACTCTACATTTTTATATCTACTACATGTATTATGTGTGTGTGTGTGTGTGTGTGTGTGTTTTCCTCTTCACAAGGGTCAGTGAAAGGTACTCCCAACACTGAGCCCTGATTAGCTGTGAGGGGTGAGTGGCATCTCTGTCTGTGCTGTGATTGGACGGCCTCTGTGAAGGGGGTCCTGAGGGCAGGTCTAGGTGGGGTGGGAGCAGAGGCCAGGTCCCACCCGGGCTCTGGGGGGGGGGGGGGGGGGGGCAGTATAAGAGCCCCTGTCCCTTCAGGCCACTTCCCTGAGCAGAGCTGGTGGAGGGGGAAAACACCTGTGGGACCCCAGACTCCTCAGCACAGCCCCCCGAAAACAAGCAAACGTCTGACGGCACCAAGTAAGTCCCAAATATTGCAGGACATACTACAGCCCTAATGTATACGTAGACTGTACAAGTACTTCAAGTACTACCAGTACTACAAGTACCAGAGTCCTAATGCTACTGTTACTATGCAGACGAGTGACCGGTGTGAGGCCGTGAGCATGTGTCCTGTGGTCAGCTCTATTTATAAACCACTTCTACTTCTACTGAATGTACTGCAATACCCCTGACCCTAACCCACTGCAGTACTACTGCGAGTACTGCTGAATCCTGCTACTGTAACCCTGTGTGGTATTTCTGATCCTCTGCTGACAGGGCAGCCATGTTTCTGCTCCGGTCAAACAGTCCTGTGAATACTATGTACTGTGTACTGTATACCTGTACGTGTACTCTATACTGTATTACCTGAATGAACCTGGATGATCTCCTCTGTCCTCTTTGTGATGTGTTTAAAGCTCTGTGGGATTTCTCATTCACCCTTATGGTTTTGGACCATTGGGTTTGGATCCTTGATGCTAATTTCATATTGGTCTAACTGAAACCTGCTTCAGATCTGGTTCAGTCCCTGTTAAGACCTGCTCCGGTCCTGGTTTAGATCTGGTTTGGACCTGGCACAGTCCTGGTTAGGACCTGCTCTGGTCCTGGTTTAGTCCTGGTTTAGATGTGGTTTAAACCTGGCTTAGTCCTGGTTTAGACCTGGTTATCTGGTCCCTGGTCGCGCTCTGGCCTTCGTGGTGTTGTGTTCGGGACAGGAATAGCTCGGCTCCCAGGCTCATGGCTTTTTAAGGAGAGGGCAGAGGCACAGAGGGGACTGTCAATCACACACACACACACACTCACACTCACACACAGAGACACACACACACTCACACACACAGAGACACACACACACACAGAGACACACATAGGATGTTTCTAAGGACGATAGTGGAATAATTTCCCAGAAACATCTATTAGAGCCTCCAATCCAGGGGTGTCCAAACTTTAACAGGAGCATCACTACAGACTGCTCCTTATCAGATGCAGATAGAAACTGACCCTGGATCAGTCATAAACTGTATTAAAGACGGTTGACACTGTCACAGTTATTTGTCACTTATAAGTTTACGCACCCAGATAGGGGTCATTCATTAAAGCAGATGAATTAAATCTTTATGTATTTATTGATTTGTAAAAACAACAATAATAATAATAAAATAACTGTACATTCACCATATATGCAACGACAATGTGTTAAACAGGTAAAAGTTAGTGCTGACATGTCTGATTTGTTATGAATTATGATTTGAGATGAGTTTTGAACCGATATTCCGCCTGTGTTCCGCTCCTGAGACACCCTCACAGAGTTTCCGTGTGTGGTGTTTCTGACCGGAATAAATCTGTTGAGTGGAGGTGACGATGAACCAAGAATGACTTTGTAGATGAGACAGATTTCAGCATTTGATCATATTCTCCCAATTTAGAATGTGGTGTTTTTGCAAAATAGAACAATGGTGAAATCTTTGTGGTTTTTTGTTCAGTGTCTTTTTTGTTTGCTTCTATGAGGATTCTAACCCCTTCAGAGTCTACCACATGACATGTGATGCCGATGTCCAAACCGGTCCAGGAAGTTTTCTATCAGACCCAAGAGGAGCAGGGTAGACTCCACTTCACAGATTTGCTGAAACTAATCTGTGAAACTATCCACAACGGACACAGATAATACACTCAAAGCAGTTTGGGATCACACCAGTTTGGGATCACACCAGTTTGGGTTCACACCAGTTTGGGTTCACACCAGTTTGGGTCCATGGTTGTTGAAGCAGTTTACTGCCAAATAAATGTGTTTTCCCTGTTTCCATCCCCCAGCTCTCATAGGTCTCCATCCCCTGTTACCTCTTGTTCATTAGGCCAGATACACTATCTGCAGTGTCCTACTACTATTGGCCTCTTGTCTGCATCTGTGATCAGTGTTCGAGCTGTGAGTTTGGGAAGATGGCAGTGTCTTGGTAGATTTATAGTTGAACACAGGTGTAATGTGAGGTCTGTAACACAGGTGTAATGTGAGGTCTGTAACACAGGTGTAATATGAGGTCTGTAACACAGGTGTAATGTGAGGTCTGTAACACAGGTGTAATATGAGGTCTGTAACACAGGTGTAATGTGAGGTCTGTCTGTGACACAGGTGTAATGTGAGGTCTGTAACACAGGTGTAATGTGAGGTCTGTCTGTGACACAGGTGTAATGTGAGGTCTGTAACACAGGTGTAATGTGAGGTCTGTAACACAGGTGTAATGTGAGGTCTGTAACACAGGTGTAATGTGAGGTCTGTAACACAGGTGTAATGTGAGGTCTGTAACACAGGTGTAATGTGAGGTCTGTGACACAGGTGTAATGTGAGGTCTGTAACACAGGTGTAATGTGAGGTCTGTAACACAGGTGTAATGTGAGGTCTGTAACACAGGTGTAATGTGAGGTCTGTGACACAGGTGTAATGTGAGGTCTGTGACACAGGTGTAATGTGAGGTCTGTAACACAGGTGTAATGTGAGGTCTGTAACACAGGTGTAATGTGAGGTCTGTGCCACAGGTGTAATGTGAGGTCTGTAACACAGGTATAATGTGAGGTCTGTAACACAGGTGTAATGTGAGGTCTGTGTGACACAGGTGTAATGTGAGGTCTGTAACACAGGTCTGTCTGCTGCACAGGCGTGTTGTCTACATCTGTGTCTTCTACACGTTTTAAAGCTCGCCTCCACAGACGTCGTCCTCTGGTTTATTCAGAGACGGTTACAGCCGCAGTGAAAGATGCAGCTCTACTTTTAGATCTGAGCTCGTTCATCTGTCGCCTAAGATTAGAACGAGTTCAATCTGCAGAGACTGTAACAGACAAAACAGAGTTTATTATAATTGTATGTTGTTGCAGTAAATCTGACACTACATGAATCAGCGCACCCAACTCTGAAGACAATGTTTACAAGACAAATGTGGTTAAAATTTGGTGCAGAGACCCCGGCAGAGAAGGGGGAAATGGAAATAGAGATTATGATAAGAAGTCCCCCAGGGGCTAGACCCTGGTGACGGGAGCGAGGAGAGGGTGAAAGAACTGGTCGGGCCAATGAGGCGGTGTTGGGGAGGAGGAGGGTTGCTGCATGGATGAAAGCTTCCTGTACAATATGAGGCTTGATGGTTAATTGCTGCCAGTGTGGAGCTGCAGCTGGTGTGATTGACAGGTGCTGTTGCCGCAGACTGACTTCCAGACTGACCCTCCACTTAAGCTTCATGCTATCTTTTGTGTAAGAAACAGCCCTGAGTCAATATCTGACTCTTTAGGCTGAGAGCTGGTTGGCTGAGTGAGGGGCGTCCTCTCTTTTTCACAGAAGATGATCTGAAGTGAAGACGATAGAAGCTGCAGTTAGAGAAGTTAGACGATACCTGAGCTTAAACCATGTGGACCGCTGAGGCAGAGGTGTCGAACTCATGTTGGTCTGGGGCCGAAGAAAAAACTATTCAGTCTGGGCCCAAAGAATCGAAAGGATTTCCTTTTTATATCATTGCTTTTTACTTTATGAACTTTGACTTTTATGTTGTAAAACTTATCTTCCTGTATCTGTGAAGGTTTCCTCCAGTTTTCCTTCCACTAAAACATGTGTAATAAGTCTGTCCTGTAGGACCCGGCTCCCATCTCTGTCTGGAGAGAGACAAATGTAATTGTAAAGCTTTTTGTGCCTCTAGTCTGTGAATAAAGATTGCCTACTTGTGTGACATGAGTTTCACTATTATTTTCTGGTTTATTTTTCTCAAAACAAAATGTGTTTCTTCTTTAGATTGACCCAAATCTGGACCAAATATAAAGTTATAAACATTTCACAATTTCGAATGATATCGTTGGGTTAAAATGAATGAATGAATGAGTGTTTTTCTGTATAACATGCCTTGGTCTCTCTCTGTACCTTGGTCGCCCATAACCATAAATGCTGCAAGTCAATAATAATAAATTAAAATCATTTTAGGGGTTAAAATGATGTCTTGTGTGTCAGAGTTTGACATGTCTGCTCTAAGGCTCATTCTTGTGTTTCTTTCTAATTGTTGGATTTTCTAATCTGCTGACAATGAAGTGATGCTGATGACAACAAAAATATAGTACTGGTACTCGAGTACTGTTTCAGAGTCCTGGTACTCGAGTACTAGTTTATAGTGCTCCAGAGAGAGTAGAATGTGTAGAATTCTCAGGTCGTGTTTGAGGGGCTGGAGATCTGTGATGACCTCAGCCTGTGGTCAGAAACAGCACAGGGTCTTCAGAAAGGTCTGTGCAGCAGGTCTGAGGAGGGGGATGGGGGGGAGGAGGGGGAGGAGGGGGGGGGAGGGGGAGGAGGAGGGGGGGGGGGGGGGGGCGACACCATTATCTCTGGAAGGGTGTGTGTGTCCTGATACACATTCTGTTGTGTCTTTCAGTGATGGACTCAGAGTTAGGGTTAGCCTGGTTAGCCTGGTTAGCCTTGTTAGCCTCATTAGCTTGGTTAGCCTCAATAGCCTGGTTACCCTTGTTAGCCTCATTAGCCTGGTTAGCCTTGTTAGCCTCGTTACCCGCCGGGGCCCACACTTCCTGCTCCTTAGTGAGTGATCTTGAGCTTTAGTGAAGAGGTGGCTCTCTGGTCATCAACCAAACTCAAGTTCAAAGTGATCTCCTTTTGGTGTTTAGCGTCATATTTAGAATTTGTTTTGCTGATATGGTTTAGTACTGGCCCTTTTCATAATCAGCATTTGTCAATAATAGAGTTAGAGTGTGTGTTTGTGTCGTCCTCCATCGCTCTACGGGACTCTCTTGTTTGGTGTCACTTGATTCAGTGTTGTCCTTGTTGGCCATGTCTTGGTAGGTTTGAAGTGGTGCCACACTCATCCCATTACTGGATGATAGACCAAACCTTCTCCACAACTTCGTCCCTGACCTCTGACCTCTCTGCTGTGTTCTTGGAACTGAGGAGATTCCAAACTGTCCTTTCATTAGAAACTCTAAACGACTCAGAGGAAAGAGGCTGACTACTTTTACAAGTCTCACTCTCTGGTCTATCTCTGGTCTCTCTGGTCTATCTAGTCTCTCTCTGGTCTCTCTCAAGTCTTACTCTCTAGTCTCACTCTCTGGTCTCACTCTCTGGTCTCCCTCTCTGGTCTCTCACTAGTCTCTGGTCTCTCTCTAGTCTGTTTATCTGGTCTCCCTATCTGGTCTCTATCTTTGGTCTCTGGTTTCCCTCTCTGGTCTCTCTCTGGCCTCTCTCTAGTCTCTCTCTGGTCCTTCTCTAGGCTCTCTCTCTGGTTTCTCTCTGGTCTCTCTCTGGTCTCTTCCTGGCCTCTCTCTAGTCTCTCTCTGGTCCTTCTCTAGCCTCTCTCTCTGGTTTCTCTCTGGTCTCTGTCTAGTCTCTCTCTCTGCTCTCTTGCTGGTCTCTCTCGAGTCTCCCTCTCTGGTCTCTCTCTGGTCTCTGGTCTTTGGGCTTAAGCACCTGTCTTCAGGACTCTCTCTAAGCCCCGCCCCCTGGTCTATTTTTATCCAATGGGAGGTCAGCTGTTGAAACCGGAGCACGACTCAGCACATTCCTCGCTCTCAGCTGCAGAACAAACACTCACATGTACGACTCCCCCAGTAAATGGAAAGGCCCCAACTACAGACTCTCTAACAGCAACCAAACTGTGGACCAACCAGGAGCTGTTAAAGGGGAAGTGCTCTACAGTCTGTTACAGCCCAACCACAGGTACCACTTATAATGAGAGGCCCAAACTACAGCGCCTCGGCTACACGTTTGGGTTCAGGCCCTGATCTTTAACACTGTTTACATTACTCTGCTCTGATTGGTCCATGTAACAGTCCTGTGCTCTGATTGGTCCATGTGACAGTCTTGTGCTCTGATTGGTCCATGTGACAGTCCTGTGCTCTGATTGGTCCATGTGACAGTCCTGTGCTCTGATTGGTCCATGTGACAGTCCTGTGCTCTGATTGGTCCATGTGACAGTCCTGTGCTCTGTTGGTCCATGTGACAGTCCTGTGCTCTGATTGGTCCATGTGACAGTCCTGTGCTCTGATTGGTCCATGTGACAGTCTTGTGCTCTGATTGGTCCATGTGACAGTCCTGTGCTCTGATTGGGCCATGTGACAGTCCTGTGCTCTGATTGGGCCATGTGACAGTCCTGTGCTCTGATTGGGCCATGTGACAGTCCTGTGCTCTGATTGGTCCATGTGACAGTCCTGTGCTCTGATTGGACAATGACTCGTTCCTCTTTGTTTTGCTGGCGTCTGACTAACACTTCTATTAATGACTTTATGAGGGACATTTATTTAGTGCTGCTCTCACCCCCCCCCCCTCTCCCCTCTCCCCCTTCCTCCCCCCCCCCCCCCACCCCCGCTCTCATACTTCCCCTGTAAAGTTAACACACACACGCACACACACTTTTCAAGTAGTTCTAACTTTAGACTAGAGCTGTCAAACGAGCTGTCAAACGATTCAAATATTTAATCACCCTTTGAAAAGGAGAAGCTTCATCTCTCTTCATCCTCCCAGTAAATAATTACATTAAATACATTTTATTGTTTTTTCCGGTTCTAAATGTCGCTTGATTTGGTTTGAAAAGAGATTTTATGATATTGAATAATCCAATACTCTCCAAAAGACAGTATTCGGATTGTCTAACACAGGATTCTCACTCTCTGCTGTTGCCCGTAGAGTCTATAAAACAGATAGTTTATTTATCTAAATAAATAAATAAAATAAAACAAAATTGACGACAGTTGAAAGGACTAGACATGTCTAAAAGGTTATTTTTATTCATGATTTCATTTAAGTTACATGATTTTTTGTTTCATTTGTGTGTATGACTGTAGACACTCTATACTGTGGCTCTGAAGCTAAGCTAAGCAGGGAAGGGCCTGGTTAGTACTATGATGGGAGACCTCTGGGAACACCAGGTGCCACAGTGTATGTGTGAATGGTTAGTGGTGGTGGGAGGGGCCAATGCCACAGACTGGTTGACTCACTTCTGTCTGTGCCTCAGGGCAGCTGTGGCTACAGTAGTGTTTCATCACCACTGTGTTTGTAGTGAATGAATAATGCCATGTTAAGAGCCTTTGAGTGTCCAGGATCTGTATAAAATTGATGCATTATTGCATAGTTCTGTGTCCTAAAGTTTCAGAAGAACTCTGTGTTGCCAGGTCTGACTCTGTGTGTGTTGCCAGGTGCCGGAAGACATGTCGAGCCGAGCGCCGACGTTCACACAGCCGCTACAGAGCGTCGTGGCACTAGAGGGTAGTGCCGCGACGCTCCAGGCTCAAGTCAGTGGTGAGTCCTGCTGTAGACCTGCTTTAGACCTGCTTTAGTCCTGCTTTAGTCCTGTTTAAGACTTTATTTAGTCCTGCTTTAGACCTGTCGTAGACCTGTCATAGACCTGCTTTAGACCTGCTTTAGTCCTGCTATAGACCTGCTTTAGTCCTGTTTTAGTCCTGCTTGAGACCTGCTTTAGTCCTGACCCTGGTCCCTCTCTCAGGAACCCCAGTCCCTGAGGTCAGCTGGTTTCGTGATGGTCAGGTTCTGACCTCTGCGTCGCTTCCTGGTGCCAGGATCTCGTTCAGCGAAGGCCGCGCTGTTCTGAGCCTCAGCACCGTGAACGCCACGCACAGCGGACGCTACTCTGTCCGAGCCACCAATGCCACAGGCCAGGCCACCTCCACTGCCGAGCTGCTGGTGACCGGTGAGACCACAGAGAGACCACAGAGAGAGACCACAGAGACCACAGAAAGACCACAGAGAGACCACAGAGAGACCACAGAGAGAGAAAGAGACCACAGAGATTATTGAGAGACCACAGAGAGAGAGAGCACAGAGAGAGACCTCAGACCAGGAATAATATGAAGGACTTGAGACCGGTGAGTGGACCTGAGAGCTCATGGTGAACTCTCCTTCTCCTCTGTCCCCAGCTGAGACAGCGCCTCCGGTGTTTGTCCAGCGCCTCCAGAGCGCCACCGTGAGGACGGGCAGTGCGGTGCGCCTGGACGTCCGAGTTTCTGGGATTCCCGCGCCGACAGTAAAGTTCTACAGAGAAGGAGCTGAGATCCAGAGCTCCTCAGACTTCAAGATAGTCCAGGACCAGGACTTGCACAGTCTGCTCCTGAGAGAGGCCTTTCCTGAGGACTCCGGCTCCTACTCAGCCACGGCCAGCAACACGACTGGCCGGGCCACCTGCACCGCCGAGCTGCTGGTGCAAGGTACGGATTTATGGAGTAAGACACAACCGGGATGAGCGGGCTAGCTGAAGGCCTCATAGTGTAGAGAGTTTGAACCAGAGCATTTAGACATAAGGGGAGGGGTAAAGGGCTGGCATCAGGGTCAGTGTTGGGGTATAGGGTCTTCATCCTCAGTTGGGTCTTCATGTGGTTCATGTGTTGTTTTCAGGCGATGAAGCCATTCCTGCAAAAAAGACAAAGACCGTGATTACGACCGCATCAATCAGACAGACCAGAGTGGAGAAGGTACTTACCCCCTCATACCTCGCCCTCTCACACCCCACCCCCTCATACCTCGCCCCATCACTCTTCATGGCTCACCCCCTCATAACCCACCCGTTCCCCCCTTTCCCTCTCATTAACTTGTTTTCCCCCCCACAGAAGATGGAGTCCTCGTTCCACATGGAGGCAGTGAGTCTGACTCACAAAACTCCCCCAAGAGTTCCGCCCAAACCCACCTCCAAGTCTCCCCCCTCCGCTCCCTCCCCCGCCTTACTGGCCCCCCCCACGGGGAAGGGAGGGAGACAGCAGTCACCATCACCGGTGAGGCACGTGAAAGCTCCTACCCCCACGCCTACCAGGTGAGTGTCTATGTGTGTGTCTGTCTCTCTGTGTGTGTTTGTTCATGTGTGTGTGTGTGTGTGTGTGTGTGTGTGTGTGTCTATGTATGTATATAACAGTATGATTATGGTTGTTTCCAGAGCGGCAGCAGGAGCTTCTGATGTTCCCCCTCCCTGGAAGAAGACAGGACCCATGACCGGGCAGCCCCAGCCCCAGCCTCAGCCTCAGCCTCAGCCTCCCAGACAGGTCAGGACCTATATCCGACCATGACCGGTCATAACTGACCATAACTGACCATAAGCGGCCGTGAGACTGATGCTGCTTCTCTGCAGGTGGAGGAGGCTACACTTCCCACTGATGAAGGAGTGGCTCCGCCCACAATCATCTTGGTGAGTAAAGTTTACATACCCCAGCTTTAGGTCTGAGAAAGGATCTTTGACGACCTGAGGCTGTTAGGTCCAGTTTGCAGTCCGCCACTCACCCTCTCCCTCAATCCCCCACTACCTGTCCTCCACTGCCTCAGTCCCCCATTGCCTCAGTCCCCCACTGCCTCAGTCCCCCACTGCCTCAGTCCCCCACTGCCTCAGTCCCTCACTACCCCACCCTTCTGTCTGGTTTGTCCTAAACGTTCACCTGACTAAACCATGACCTTCTGTCAGGTCAAATGTCAGGGAGAAGGACTCAAGTCTGTCTTCTGCCTCAGCTCTGACCTCCTCCCCTTGTGTCCAGGGCCTGGTGAACCAAACGGTTACCGAGGGCGAAGGCGTGTTGCTGCGTTGCCAGATTGGTGGTACTCCTGCCCCGGTCGTCATGTGGTTCAGGGAGGATTTCAAGATCCAGGACTCAGTCGACTTCCACATGAGCTACGAGAACCAAGAGGCCCAGCTGGCCATCAGAGAGGCCTTTGCAGAAGACAGCGGGCGATTCACCTGCACAGCTACCAACCAGGCCGGGACCACTAGCACCTCCTGCTACCTCCTGGTGCAGGGTAAGAACACAGCACCTCCTGCTACCTCCTGGTGCAGGGTAAGACCACTTGCTAACTCGTGATGCAGGGTAAGACCTCCTGGTGCAGGGTAAATCAGGCGGGTAAAAAAGGTTCTTAAAAAATATCGGATTTCCCCCAAGGGTCTAGTCTGGTCCTTTGTTTCCTGGTATAGGTTCGTTAGTTTTAGTAACATGATTATTGTCTGTGTTCAGTGTCGGAGGAAATGGATACAAGAGAAGAAACTGAAGTAGAACCACAAACACAGACCAAGTGAGTACCACAAGTACTACTACTACTACTACTACTATTACTACTACAGCTACTACTTCTAGTACAGCTACTACTACTACGACTTCTACTATGTTACTTACATGTGATGTCACAGTCTCACAGAACCAGAGGAACCAGAGGGTCCTCCAGAGGAACCCGTTGCAGAGAAGGACATGACGAGCCCGGTCTTCATCACCCGGCCGCAGGTGCAGCGGCTGGTGGAAGGGGGGAGTGTGGTGTTCACCGCGACCGTGCAAGGTCTGCCCCGGCCACAGGTCGAGTGGAAGAAGAACGGAGTGCTTATCTCCACAGGATACAGGCAAGAGCACCCTGACCCTAGCCCTACCCCTTCTCCAGACCCCAACCAGAACCCTACACCTAACCCAGGACCAGAACCCTAACACTAAAGCTTTCCCAGCCCACAGTCCCTGATGACCCAACTGTGATGTCACATGTTTGAACATGTTTCTGTTGTTGCAGATATAAAGTCTCATACAAACGAGAAACAGGCGAGTGCCGTCTGGAGATTTCCATGACCTTCGCCGATGATGCAGGAGAATATTCTCTGACCGTGAAGAACCAGAGAGGAGAAGTTACGGCCTCCACCAGCCTGCTGGAGGAAGGTGAGAAGTGGTTTAGACTGGGTTTAGACTGGGTTTGGACTGGGTTTGGACTGGGTTTAGAACAGGTTTACACCTGTTGGGACTGAGTATAACTCATACTTTCTCAAACAGAGGAATATGACGCTTACATGAAGAAACAAGAAGAAGCAGCAAAACCAGTGACTCAACTAAGCCCCACCCCCGTCAGCATGGAAGCGGCCGTCATCACCGGACAGGTACAACTCAGAGCTGAGGTCTTCCCTTTGGTCTCAGGTATCTGCTACATACTGTGGGTATGTGCTGAGGTCTTCCTCTGGTTGCAGGAGTTCCAACTCTCCATTATGGAGATCCGCTTCATGCAGGAGGTTGAGGTGCGCCTCATGACCTTCTCCTACATTGAACTTGTGACCCAGGACGGGGAGCAGCCCGAGGCCCCAGGGGCCGGGGACCCAAGTCAACCCGCCTTTACCTCCACCATCAAGAACTACCGCATCAGAGCCGGCATGGGAGCCACTTTCCACTGCCAGGCCCAAGGCAACCCCCGACCTAAGGTAAGACCTGACCCTGATCCATGGTAACCCCTGACCCTGACCCAAGGTAAGACCTGACCCAAGATAAGACCGAGCACAATGCCTTTGGAGGATCACACATTGACTTGCTCCAGTCCTGCTTTAACCCGCTCTGTTCCTCTCCTCAGATCACCTGGTACAGAGATGGCCAGCGTCTGAGACCTTCGGATCGGTACCAGATGGATGTTCTGGCCGATGGCAGGGCGAGTCTCCGCCTCCCGGCCGTTACCCCTGACGACCAGGCCGTGTACTCCGCTCTGGCCTCCAACTCCTCCGGGAACGCTGTATGCTCCGGGAAACTTTACATCGAACTGGACTCACGGACCGGACCTAGCCAGACCGCCCTGCACAGGATCAGGTACAAGACTGAGCCAAACCGATCATGTACCCACACTGAGCCAAGCAAGGTCTGACCAGTTAAACCTGGGGTACCTAACTTTTAAGATGGAGTAGGTAACTTTAAAGCTGGGGCCTGTAATTTTCAGACTACAATAAAAGTCTGCATTGAACCCATGTCTCCAGTCCTGGCACTAAAACCGTGTTGAAAGACAAATCTCTAATAAAGATCTATTCTATTCTATTCTAAACAGTTTCTTCAATCACTATTTTTCACATTACGTATTTCTGGCTTCTGTCAATTCTTCAGATCAAAGACAGGCCCACCCTCACACAGCCAATCAGATCTTAGCACAAAGAGGCAGATATCTGTGTTCTCCTGCTTCGGAACATACTTAGTGCTGTGTGTCCCCTCAGCTCGGCCTCTCCCCGCGCCGTCAGCATGTCCCCAGCCCGCTCCCCGTCCCGGTCGCCTTCGCGGTCGCCCGGACGGTCCCCAGCTCGCCGTTTGGATGAGACTGACGAGGCGGCGCTGGAGCGACTCTACAAACCCGTGTTTGTGATGAAGCCTGCCTCTGCGCGCTGCTCCGAGGGACAGACCGCCCGCTTCGACCTCAAGGTGGTGGGACGACCCATGCCAGAGACCTACTGGTTCCACAACGGTGAGAGACAAGTTAGACCTGCTTCAGACCGGGTTTAGACCATATTTAGGTCTGGTTTAGACCTGGTTAAGGTGTGGTTTTGACCTGCTTCGTTGGTCCTACTTTAGTCCTGCATTTATCCTGCTTTACACCTGATTTAGATATGTTTTAGTTCTGCTTCAGTTCAGCTTTAGACATGCTTTAGACCTTGGATAGTTGTAACATGTTGTTGTTCCACTCCAGGCCAGCAGGTGGTGAGTGACTACACACATAAGATTGTGGTGAAAGAAGACGGGACACAGTCGTTGATCATCGTCCCGGCGACGCCCCACGACTCGGGCGAATGGACCGTGGTGGCACAGAACCGAGCAGGTCGCAACTCCCTCTCTGTCACCCTCACCGTGGATGGTAAGAGTCTGGTCTAGGCTTTGTGGAAGTTGGGAATGAGGTTCTTTCTCCTTTCTAGTCTCTCTCTGGTCTCTCTGTCTGGTCTCTCTGGTGTCTCTCACTCTGGTATCTCTCTCTTGTCTCTCTTTGGTTTCTGATTGCTGGTGTGGTTTCAGTGAAAGAGACCCTGGTGAGGCCACAGTTCACAGAAAAACTAAAGAACCTGAGTGTGAAGGAGGGAGCCGCAGTCCAGCTGTCGGCCCGAGCCACGGGGAACCCCCTCCCCGACATTGTGTGGCTCAAGAACAGTGACATCATCACTGCACACAAGCACCCCAACATCAGGTATGACATCACCCGCCCTCTCTCAATGTGATGGAGAAGTGCCCAAAGGCTTGCAGCAGCAGACACAGGAGGTCACTCACAGTCAGGACCTAACTCACTGTATTAACTGTCTCCCCTCTCTCCCCTCTGTCCCCTCTCTCTCAGGGTGGAAGGCACCCGTGGTGAGGCTAAGTTCCAGATCCCGTCGGCTGTGGGCACAGACAGTGCCTGGTACACTGCCACAGCCATAAACAAAGCTGGTCGTGACACCACTCGTTGCAGAGTGAATGTGGAGGTGGAGTATGTGGAGCCTGAACCAGAGCGAAAACTCATCATCCCCAAAGGAACCTATAAGATCAAAGATATCGCTCCCCCGGAGGCGGAGCCTCTGCACCTGCGCTACGGCCAGGACCAATGGGAAGAGGGCGATCTGTACGACAAAGAGAAGCAGCAGAAGCCTCAGTTCAAGAAGAAGCTGACCTCTGTGCGCATGAAGAAGGCTGGACCAGCTCATTTCGAGTGTCGCCTCACCCCCATCGGAGACCCCACCATGACGGTGGAGTGGCTGCATGACGGCAAGCCCCTTGCCGCCGCCAACCGTATGAGGATGGTCAACGAGTTTGGATACAGCAGCCTGGACTACGAGGTGAGGGAGAGAGAGACAGGCTACAGCAGCCTGGGCTATGAGGTGAGGGAGAGGGGGAGAGAGGGAGAGGGGGAGAGAGGGGGGAGGATACAGCAGCCTGGACTATGAGGTGAGGGAGAGGGGGAGAGAGGGAGAGGGGGGAGAGTGGGGGGAGGATACAGCAGCCTGGACTATGAGGTAAGGGGGAGAGGGGGAGAAAGAGTGGGAGGAAGGGGAGAGGATAGGCGAGAAGGGGGATAGGTGAGGAGTGAGGGGAGACTAGGTGAGTGGTTACAGCAGACTGACCTTGTACACTGTGACTCTGAGGTACTATTTAAGGTGCTATATAAATAAATGCCTGTCTCCTCCTCTAGGTGGCGTATGCCAGAGACAGTGGAGTCATCTCCTGCAGAGCCTCTAACAAGTTTGGTTCAGACCAAACTTCAGCCACTCTGATCGTGAAGGATGAGAAGGGTTTGGTGACGGAGTCGCAGCTGCCAGAGGGGCGGAAAGCTGCCCGTATGGAGGAGATGGAAAGAATGGCCCATGAGGGAGGCCCCTATGGTGTGACCGCTGAGGAGACCACAGAGAGGACCAAGCCGGAGGTGGTCCTCCTGCCTGAGGACGTGGACGTGATGGAGGGAGAGACAGCCCGATTCAGGTGCAAGACATGTGACATCACCACCCAGAAGATGCCTTGCCACAGCGTTAAATCACCACATTATTAGCCTTAATACAAAAGAAGCTAATTTTAACATTAGCTGGAGCAGGTTTCCTTATATGGGTATTTGTTCTGACGGCGTTAGCTTCAGGCTGTATCAGGAGCAGAAGTGTTGCTAGGACAGTTGCTATGGCAAGATGGAGGTTAACCTGAATGAAGGCATCTGATTGGTCAACCCTTATATGGCTCATATCTGGATTTGGGCTGTATTGAACTAAAAACTAAAAATACATTTCCCCACTGTCCGAAAGAATTTTAACCATGGATCTATTAGGATTATTACCAACAAAATGATGGGTGTGACACAAACGTTACTGAGAGAGAGGGGTTTCACATGTAAGTCAAAAGGAGCCAGAGAGAGGGGCCAAACGTCACCATTAGTACTTCCAAACTCACGGGTTAGCATTGAGCTAGCGGGTTAGCATTGAGCTAGCGGGTTAGCATTGAGCTAGCGGGTTAGCATTGAGCTAGCGGGTTAGCATTGAGCTAGCGGGTTAGCATTGAGCTAGCGGGTTAGCATTGAGCTAGCGGGTTAGCATTGAAGTCAAATGCTAATCCGAATTAGCCTCAAAACGCACACACAGACACTGACATACATACAGACCCTCTCTAACCCTCTCTAACCCTCTCTGACCCTCTCTAACCCTCTCTGACCCTCTCTGACACTCTCTAACCCTCTCTGACCCTCTCTAACCCTCTCTGACACTCTCTAACCCTCTCTGACCCTCTCTAACCCTCTCTGACCCTCTCTGACACTCTCTGACCCTCTCTGACCCTCTCTAACCCTCTCTGACACTCTCTAACCCTCTCTGACCCTCTCTAACCCTCTCTGACCCTCTCTAACCCTCTCTGACACTCTCTAACCCTCTCTGACCCTCTCTAACCCTCTCTGACACTCTCTAACCCTCTCTGACCCTCTCTAACCCTCTCTAACCCTCTCTGACCCTCTCTAACCCTCTCTGACCCTCTCTGACACTCTCTGACCCTCTCTGACCCTCTCTAACCCTCTCTGACCCTCTCTGACCCTCTCTGACCCTCTCCTTCTCAGTTGCCGGGTGACTGGGTTCCCAGCTCCTAAAGTGAACTGGTACCTGAACGGTCAGCTGATCCGGAAGAGCAAACGCTACAGACTCAAGTACGACGGAATTTATTATTTAGAGATCATCGAAGTGAAGCCTTACGACGCTGGAGAGGTCAAGGTAACGGCCCCCAGAGAGACCTGGTTCAGACCTGCTTTAGACCTACTTTAGACCTGCTTTAGACTTGCTTTAGACCTGCTTTAGACCTGCTTTAGTTCTACTTTAGTCCTGCTTTAGTCCTGCTTTAGTCCTGCTTTAGTCCTGCTTTAGACCTGCTTTAGACCTGCTTTAGTCCTGCTTTAGACCTGCTTTAGTTCTACTTTAGTCCTGCTTTAGTCCTGCTTTAGTCCTGCTTTAGACCTGTTTTAGTTCTACTTTAGACCTGCTTTAGACCTGCTTTAGTCCTGCTTTAGACCGGCTTTAGACCTGCTTTAGACCTGCTTTAGACCTGCTTTAGACCGGCTTTAGACCTGCTTTAGACCTGCTTTAGTCCTGCTTTAGAGCTGCTTTAGACCTGCTTTAGACCTGCTTTAGTCCTGCTTTAGACCGGCTTTAGACCGGCTTTAGACCTGCTTTAGACCTGCTTTAGACCTGCTTTAGACCTGCTTTAGTCCTGCTTTAGACCGGCTTTAGACCGGCTTTAGACCTGCTTTAGACCTGCTTTAGTCCTGCTTTACACCGGCTTTAGACCGGCTTTAGACCTGCTTTAGACCTGCTTTAGACCGGCTTTAGACCTGCTTTAGACCTGCTTTAGACCTGCTTTAGACCTGCTTTAGTCCTGCTTTAGTCCTGCTTTACACCTGATTTAGACCTGCTTTAGACCTGCTTTAGGACTGCTTTAGTCCTGCTTTAGACCTGCTTTAGACCTGCTTTAGTCCTGCTTTAGACCTGCTTTAGTCCTGCTTTAGACCTGCTTTAGACCTGTTTTAGTTCTACTTTAGACCTGCTTTAGACCTGCTTTAGACCTGTTTTAGTTCTACTTTAGACCTGCTTTAGTCCTGCTTTAGACCTGCTTTAGTCCTGCTTTAGTCCTGCTTTAGACCTGCTTTAGTCCTGCTTTAGTTCTGCTTTAGACCTGCTTTAGTCCTGCTTTAGACCTGTTTTAGTTCTACTTTAGACCTGCTTTAGTCCTGCTTTAGACCTGCTTTAGTCCTGCTTTAGTCCTGCTTTAGACCTGCTTTAGTCCTGCTTTAGTTCTGCTTTAGACCTGCTTTAGTCCTGCTTTAGACCTGCTTTAGACCTGCTTTAGACCTGCTTTAGACCTGCTTTAGTCCTGCTTTAGACCGGCTTTAGACCGGCTTTAGACCTGCTTTAGACCTGCTTTAGACCTGCTTTAGACCTGCTTTGGACCTGCTTTAGTCCTGCTTTAGTCCTGCTTTAGTCCTGCTTTACACCTGATTTAGACCTGCTTTAGACCTGCTTTAGACCTGCTTTAGACCTGCTTTAGACCTGATTTAGTCCTGCTTTAGACCTGCTTTAGACCTGCTTTAGTCCTGCTTTAGCCCTGCTTTAGTCCTGCTTTAGACCTGCTTTAGACCTGATTTAGTCCTGCTTTAGACCTGCTTTAGACCTGCTTTAGACCTGCTTTAGACCTGCCCTAGACCTGATTTAGTCCTGCTTTAGACCTGCTTTAGACCTGCTTTAGACCTGATTTTGTTCTGTTTTAAGATAAGATGAGAGATTCTTTATTCGTCCCACCCTGGGGAAATTTCAATGTTGCAGCGCACACACAGATTAGTCGTAAGAGCACACAAAATATACAAAATAAGTAATTAGCTGCTAATATGTTTCTTAGCTAGCTGTAAATGCTTTAATACCAGTCTTTCAAAAAAAAAATATATATATATATATATATATATTTTAAATTTTTTTTTCTATACTAACCTCCTTTAGTCCTCCTTTAAACCTGATTTAGTCCCGGTTTAGTCCTGGTTCAGACCTAGTTCAGACCTCAGTCCTTCTTCAGTCCTGTCCTAGTCCTCACAGAGATCCTTCTCTGCAGGTGGTAGCAGACAATAACATGGGCACAGTGGAGCATGTGGTGAAGCTGCAGATCCATCACAAAGAGGACTTCAGAGGACATCTGAAACGCGCCGAGGGCAAAGCCGAAGCCGCGGCCGCAGAACCGGGCCGAGTGCCGTTCGATGTGGTTAAGTCCGACATCCCCGGGGAGGAGGGTCTGAAAGAGGTGGTGATGCTGAGGAAAGCACAGAGGATCGTCCGCGAGAAGGAGGTGGAAGAGACCGAGGAGCTGAGGAGCAAGTTCAAACGCAGGACTGAAGAGGGCTACTACGAATCCATCAGTGGTGTTGAGCTGAAGAGCCGTAAGAGGGACGATAGTTATGAAGACCTGCTGAAGAAGACCAAGGAGGAGCTGATGCACCGCAAAAACGTGAGTGAAGACACAGGAAGCAGGGGATTATCCTTTAGAAGAGAGACCAGAAAGAGACCAGAGAGAGAGATCAGAGAAAGATCATAGAGAGGCCAGAGAGAGGCCAGAGAGAGACCAGAGAGAGGCCAGAGAGAGGCCAGAGAGAGACCAGAGAGAGACCAGAGAGAGACCAGAGAGAGGCCAGAGAGAGGCCAGAGAGAGACCAGAGAGAGGCCAGAGAGAGGCCAGAGAGAGGCCAGAGAGAGACCAGAGAGAGGCCAGAGAGAGGCCAGAGAGAGGCCAGAGAGAGGCCAGAGAGAGACCAGAGAGAGACCAGAGAGAGGCCAGAGAGAGGCCAGAGAGAGACCAGAGAGAGGCCAGAGAGAGGCCAGAGAGAGGCCAGAGAGAGACCAGAGAGAGACCAGAGAGAGGCCAGAGAGAGGCCAGAGAGAGACCAGAGAGAGACCAGAGAGAGGCCAGAGAGAGGCCAGAGAGAGACCAGAGAGAGGCCAGAGAGAGGCCAGAGAGAGGCCAGAGAGAGACCAGAGAGAGGCCAGAGAGAGGCCAGAGAGAGGCCAGAGAGAGGCCAGAGAGAGGCCAGAGAGAGGCCAGAGAGGGACCAGAGAGAGACCAGAGAGAGACCAGAGAGAGACCAGAAAGAGACCAGGGAGAGAGAGATGACCTATTCCTCTCTCTGCAGGAGAAGGAGGAGGCTGAGAGGAAGGAGGCAGAACGTCAGAAGCTGAAGGCCAAAGCGGCGAAGCCGGAGCGGATAAAGCTGTCCGCCAGTATGGAGGCCCCTAAGATCGTGGAGAGGATCAGCAGTCAGACAGTGCCCCAGGGACAGGAGGTCCGCTTCAGGGTCCGTGTGGTGGGGCGACCTGAACCCCAGTGCCAGTGGTTCAAGAACGGAGTCCAGCTGGAGAAGACGGACCGCGTGAGTTGGTTCTGGCCTGAGGACCATGTGTGCGAGCTGGTCATCAAAGACGTGAGAGCAGAAGACTCAGCATCAGTCATGGTGAAGGCCGTCAGTAAAGCTGGGGAGACCTCCGGCCACGCCTTCCTGCTGGTGCAAGGTGAGACCAGAGACCACTGAGACCAGAGAGAGACCACTGAGAACAGAGAGACTGATGAGACCAGAGAAAGACTGCTGAGACCAGAGAGACTGCTGAGACCAGAGAGACTGTTGAGCCCAGAGAGACTGCTGAGACCAGAGAGACTGTTGAGACCAGAGAGACTGTTGAGACCAGAGAGACTGTTGAGACCAGAGAGACTGTTGAGACCAGAGAGACTGTTGAGACCAGAGAGACTGTTGAGACCAGAGAGACTGCTGAGATCAGAGAGACTGCTGAGATCAGAGAGACTGCTGAGACCAGAGAGACTGTTGAGACCCGAGAGACTGTTGAGACCAGAGAGACTGTTGAGACCAGAGAGACTGTTGAGACCAGAGAGACTGTTGAGACCAGAGAGACTGCTGAGACCAGAGAGACTGCTGAGACCAGAGTGAGACCACTGAGAACAGAGACTGCTGAGACCAGAGAGACTGTTGAGACCATAGAGAGACCACTGAGAGACTGCAGAGAACTCTGTGAGACCATTGAGACCTCTTTCAGACTTATTGTATTTTGCATGTTTCAGACCTGGTCTAGACATGTCTTTGACCTGTTTTAGTTGTAGTCCTGTTTCAGATTTGTCTTGGACCTGGTCCAAACCTGTCTAAGACCCGACCCTGACCCAGACACTTGTCTCCGCAGCCAAACAGGTGATCTCATTCACGCAGCAGCTGGTGGATGTGAACTCCAGAGAGAAGGACACTATGGCCACATTTGAGTGTGAGACCAACGAGCCGTTTGTGAAGGTGAAGTGGCTGAAGAACCAGGAGCAGGTCTTCTCTGGAGACAAGTACCGTATGCACTCGGACCGAAAAGTCCACTTCCTGTCTGTCCTGACCATCGGCATGAAGGATGAGGACGACTACTCCTGTGTCCTGATGGAGGACGACTCCGTGAGGACCACCGCCAAGCTTTTCGTCGAAGGTATCACCACTTCTCTGCTCTCTCTCTCTTTGATCTCTCTCCCTCTGGTCTCTCTCTCTCTCTCTCTCTCTCTTCTCTTTTGGGTTTCTCTCCCTTCTGGTCTCTCTTGTGTCACTCTGATGTCTTTCAAGTCTCTCAGCTCTCTCTCTCTCTCTCCTCTGAGCTATCAGAGCCTCTTCCTGCTCTGTGTCCAATAGGAGCTCCTTATCTCACTCTCTTTCTGGTCTCTGTCCAATAGGAGAGCCGCTGCAGATGCTGAAGCGCCTGGAGGGCACAGAGGTCCCTGAGAACTACAGCGCAGAGTTTGAGTGTGTGATTTCTCGAGAGGACGCAGACGGGGCCTGGTTCTTCGGAGAAAAACCTCTGAGTCCCAGCTCCAAGTACGTGATCATGTCCAGGAGAGGGCGCCACTCACTCTCTGTCAAAGACGTCAAGAAGGAAGACCAGGGGAAGTACACCTTTAAAGTGGGAGAGTTCACCACCAGCGCCTCCCTCAAGATGAAACGTGAGTCTGCTCTCCCTCGTCTCCGCTCTCTCACCCCTCTCCTTGGGGTGCTTTGACACATTTTAACTCTCTTGTTCTCTCTCTCTCTCCTCCCTCTCTCGCTCTCTCTCTTCTCTCTCCTCCCTTTCCCTCTCTACTCCCTCCTTCCACTATCCTCTCTCTCCTCTCTCTTCTCTCTTCTCCCTCTCTCCCTCTCTTCTCTTTCCTCTCTCTCCTCTCTCCCTTTACCCCTTCTCTCTCTTCTCTCTCCCCCTCTCTCCCCCTCTCTCCCCCACAGTGCGTCCTGTGACCCTCATGTCCCCCGTCTCGGACGTCACCGTGTGCGAGGGCGACATTGCGCAGATGGAAGTTCGGTTTTCACAGGAGAACGTGGAGGGGGTGTGGCTAAAGAACGGAGAGCCAATCACAGCGTCCGGCCGCGTCCACATGGTCATCGACAAAACGGTTCACAAACTGCTGATCGAGGACACGACCAAGAGCGACCAGGCTACCTACGCTTTCAACGTCCCATCACACGACATCACCAGCAAGGCCAAGCTCAGCGTGCAGAGTGAGTATTACTGGTACTGCTGGTACTGGTATTACTGGTACTGGTACTACTGGTACTGGTACTTCTGTTATTGGTACTTTAACCTCTTGCTACAGCCCCTGCTCTAGTCATTGCTAAAGCTCCTGGTCTCCCCCCAGTCTTAGCCCCAGTCTTAGCCCCAGTCTTAGCCCCAGTCTTAGCCCCAGTCTTAGCCCCAGTCTTTGCCCCAGTCTTTGCCCCAGTCTTTGCCCCAGTCTTTGCCCCAGTCTTTGCCCCAGTCTTTGCCCCAGTCTTTGCCCCAGTCTTTGCCCCAGTCTTAGCCCCAGTCTTAGCCCCAGTCTTAGCCCCAGTCTTAGCCCCAGTCTTAGCCCCAGTCTTAGCCCCAGTCTTAGCCCCAGTCTTAGCCCCAGTCTTAGCCCCAGTCTTAGCCCCAGTCTTTGCCCCAGTCTTTGCTTGCCCCAGTCTTTGCCCCAGTCTTAGCCCCAGTCTTTGCCCCAGTCTTTGCCCCAGTCTTTGCCCCAGTCTTTGCCCCAGTCTTTGCCCCAGTCTTTGCCCCAGTCTTTGCCCCAGTCTTTGCCCCAGTCTTTGCCCCAGTCTTTGCCCCAGTCTTAGCCCCAGTCTTTAGCCCCAGTCTTAGCCCCAGTCTTTGCCCCAGTCTTAGCCCCAGTCTTAGCCCCAGTCTTAGCCCCAGTCTTTGCCCCAGTCCTCCCCCCAGTCTTAGCCCCAGTCTTTGCCCCAGTCTTAGCCCCAGTCTTTGCCCCAGTCTTAGCCCCAGTCTTAGCCCCAGTCTTAGCCCCAGTCTTAGCCCCAGTCTTAGCCCCAGTCTTAGCCCCAGTCTTAGCCCCAGTCTTTGCCCCAGTCTTTGCCCCAGTCTTAGCCCCAGTCTTTGCCCCAGTCTTTGCCCCAGTCTTTGCCCCAGTCTTTGCCCCAGTCTTTGCCCCAGTCTTTGCCCCAGTCTTAGCCCCAGTCTTAGCCCCAGTCTTTGCCCCAGTCTTAGCCCCAGTCTTTGCCCCAGTCTTTGCCCCAGTCTTAGCCCCAGTCTTTGCCCCAGTCTTTGCCCCAGTCTTTGCCCCAGTCTTTGCCCCAGTCTTTGCCCCAGTCTTAGCCCCAGTCTTAGCCCCAGTCTTAGCCCCAGTCTTTGCCCCAGTCTTAGCCCCAGTCTTAGCCCCAGTCTTAGCCCCAGTCTTAGCCCCAGTCTTAGCCCCAGTCTTTGCCCCAGTCTTTGCCCCAGTCTTTGCCCCAGTCTTTGCCCCAGTCTTTGCCCCAGTCTTTGCCCCAGTCTTTGCCCCAGTCTTTGCCCCAGTCTTTGCCCCAGTCTTAGCCCCAGTCTTAGCCCCAGTCTTAGCCCCAGTCTTTGCCCCAGTCTTTGCCCCAGTCTTAGCCCCAGTCTTAGCCCCAGTCTTAGCCCCAGTCTTAGCCCCAGTCTTTGCCCCAGTCTTTGCCCCAGTCTTTGCCCCAGTCTTTGCCCCAGTCTTTGCCCCAGTCTTTGCCCCAGTCTTTGCCCCAGTCTTTGCCCCAGTCTTTGCCCCAGTCTTAGCCCCAGTCTTAGCCCCAGTCTTAGCCCCAGTCTTAGCCCCAGTCTTTGCCCCAGTCTTTGCCCCAGTCTTTGCCCCAGTCTTAGCCCCAGTCTTAGCCCCAGTCTTCCCCCCAGTCTTAGCCCCAGTCTTAGCCCCAGTCTTCCCCCTGGTCGTCCCAACGGTCTCACTGCTCCTCTCTTGCAGCTATCGGCATGCTGATCCCACTGAAGGACTTGTCGGTCGTGGAGGGAACCAAATGTGTCCTGGAGGCAAAGATCTCGGCTCAGGACGTCAGCTCGGTCAAATGGTTCCACAATGAGGTCCAGATCTCAGGCTCCGACCGAATCCAGACCGTGGCCAAAGGAGCCAAACAGAGACTGGTCCTAAACCGGACCTTCGAGTCCGACCAGGGCAAGTACAGGCTGGTCGTAGGCCGGGCTGAGTGCTCCTGCAGCCTCAGCGTACAACGTAAGTATTACACACCAGAGACCAGAGAGAAAGACCAGAGACAAAGACCAGAGAGAGACCGGAGAGAGACCGGAGAGAGACCAGAGAGAGACCAGAGAGAGACCAGAGAGAGACCAGAGAGAGACCAGAGAGAGACCAGAGAGAGACCGGAGAGAGACCAGAGAGAGACCAGAGAGAGACCAGAGAGAGACCAGAGAGAGACCAGAGAGAGACCAGAGAGAGACCAGAGAGACACCAAAGAGAGACCAAAGAGAGACCAAAGAGAGACCAGAGAGAGACCAGAGAGAGACCAGAGAGAGACCAGAGAGAGACCAGAGAGAGACCAGAGAGAGACCAGAGAGAGACCAGAGAGAGACCAGAGAGAGACCAGAGAGAGACCAGAGAGAGACCAGAGAGAGACCATACAGAGGCCAGAGAGAAAGAGCAAGAGCTCAATTCTAGTTTAATTGACAAATCTTCAACATAAACTTCAACAGACTTTTCCATAAATTGACTCATGTTCTGAGATTCTACTTCCTGCAGCCGTCTACCTGAATGTGTGTGAGCACTTCTCCTTTGTGGAGATAATCCTCTCTCTGACACAGGAGTAATG